>CM037778.1:82501649-82551649 GCA_021229015.1 Solen grandis
CAGTTTTTGACACATATGTCAACAGTTATTACACATTGGATTTTTTATTAATGCTCTGTGGCGGCAAATATCCTTGAAATATAAGTTTTTTTCTCCTCGCATGTATATTGTTCATTACTAAAAAAAGAAAAACTAAAACATCGGCGTAATCGCGTTGCTACAGCAACTGAAAGTGATATTTAAGTAAATATCTATTTTCTATAAAAAAAAAAAGAATAAGACTTCTGTGACATAGTCCTACCAAACTTAAAATCCGGTAAAATCCGTCAACTTAAATATAGCTGCATAAATACTCTAAGGCTTCGAAATAAAAACGGATGTTTGTAAATCTAATGACTTACAGTGATTTTTACTCATAAAAAATATAATTACCATCGTATTGCAAATTATATACATGGAATTTTCTTTTTACATTTCGTTACCCATAGAACTATCCTATTTAATATATAAAATTTTCACCTTTTTATCAAGAAAGGTGCAAGTTCTTTTTACTAACCAAAAGCAACATCTCTGAAAATTTTATTTATTGTCCTTACAAAACATTTAATTATGTATTCAGTACTTTATTGACCATGATTAAAAGTGACTATTTAGTTATATTTTTGTCGTATTTTCTCCAGTAACAATTAATGACAATACCATCATTGAACCCAGTGTCTTGGTATTTGTTTTTGTGTCAGTAACATCTTCCATTCACAACCACATGTAATCATGAAGCATATATGGCCTAGTTCTATTGTTGGTTTTCCTGATTCTATAACGTGATTATTAGACGTCTCTGTTGATTAGCATAATTCAATTAAAAAAAGACCGAATACTGTTAAAAAATAAAATCAATGTATGGCTTCACTCTCGCTTTGACAAGCATGTTAATGTGTAAACTGATGACGTTAGCACATCGTGTGCTAAAAATTAATGGATTTATTGATACATCATTTGTATTTATATTTCATTTTTTAAGTAATATGTTAGCATGGCACTTATTCCATGGCACGCGTTAGGGAAAAAGCATGCAATTTAAAAATATGAGAATTATTGTAATAACCAGTTCTCTAGAGAAATTTAACGGTTAAATTTTCATCGACAATGTGAGCTAAGATAGTTAAAAAGTAAGTTACACATAAAACCTTTAATAGATTTGTTTGAAAAAAAAATACAAATTTTAAATAAAGTACGAAAAGTGAAAGCACAAAGAAGGGGTAAGGACCCATGAATTTATTCCTTTTCCGTAAACAATAAGAGAACATGTCTTGCAGAGAGTCTGTCTGTGGCAAATGCAGAGAGTCTGCCTGTGCTTTAACAAGAGGGCCAAGATGGCCCTGTATCGCTCACCTGAGTAAGATGGCTGTGTTAGGCATAATGACAAAAGATCTGGCATCTAAAGTGTTTTTCTAACATTTGCCCTGGTGACCTACTGTTTGACCCCACATGACCCAATTTCGAACTTATCCAAGATATCATGTAGACAAAGATCCTAACCAAGTTTCCTGAAGATTGAGCCACAACTGTGGCCTCTAGAGTGTTAAAGTTTTTCTAAGATTTGACCTGGTGACCTAGTTTTAGACCCCAAGTGACCCATTTTCAAAATCATCCAAGATATCATGTAGACGGACATCCTGACCAAATTTCATGAAGACTGGGCCAAATCTGTTGGCTCTAGAGTGTAAAAGTTTTTCTAAGATTTTCTAAGATTTGATCTAGTGACCTAGTTTTTGACCCAACATGACCCGAGTTTCGAACTCATCCGAGATATCATGTAGATAAACATCCTGACCAAGTTTCATGAAGATTTGGCCCAAACTGTAGCCTCTAGAGTTTTCACAAGGTTTTTCTAAGATTTGACCTGGTGACCTAGTTTTTGACCCCACATGACCCAATTTCAAAGTAGACAAACATCCTGACCAAGTTTCATGAAGATTCGGCCAAAACTGTGGCCTCTAGAGTGTTCACAAGCAATTGTTGACGACGGACGACGCACGACGGACAAAAGGCGATCACAAAAGGTCATCCATCCTGAGCACAAGTGCTCAGGTGAGCAAAAATTTGATGTGCAGAGAGACCTCCGGTGCACCAACAAAACTGAAAGTAGGGGCTTATCAAGAAATTTAAATAAATATCGGCTAGTTTTATCGGTATCGTCTTGAAAAATATACCTTAAAGAATTCGTACGATGTTCATATTATGAACGTTATAAGAGCAATAACTCGCTAAAGCCTTTGAGGGCGCCGTGGTCCAGTGGTAACGTATCGGATTACGGATCCGAAGGTTGTGGGTTCGAACCCCGTTGGAGGCAAGAATTCTTCACGATCTTCCCAGGTGCAAAGTACTGGTCCAACCCAGGACCGTCGAGAGGGACTAGTATAAGTTATAAGAACTTGTTTCCCAATCGACGTAAAATAAATAAATTTAAATAAATAAAGCCTGTAAGAAAGTACTTAGGTCGTGTTCCATGTTGGTACATCACTTAACTGTTTGTCCGAGTTTCAGAGCGCAGTCACTGATAATTGAAAAGTTTACACGCATATACATAGTAAAATATTCTAATATTCCGTGCACTCCTTAATATTGAGCAACTCATCTGTTAAAAGTGACCATTTATCCTTTTTTCTGCCATCTGTCTATCGTGTGTTTGTGTTTGTGGTAGAGAATGACCGGTGCGAACGCAGAGAGTCTGCCTATATAGCGATTCCGCAGAGAGCCCGCCGATATGGTTATGCACCGTGGTTGTAGAGTGATACTGTAAGATTTTCCCTTGCCCTGTAGTTTAGGATAATATTGAGTTATTTAGGTTTTTATTCGCGTGGACTGATTTCGTCTCATTTACAGCATTGTGTAGTAACATATTTATTTTTCTTTATCATGTAGGTAGCTGATGCATCCCCGTTTCTGTGTTATCATTGGTCAACTATGCCAGAGATGATATTGTAGAAGACTGACTTTTATTTTAATGATTATTTTGAAGTATTTGAAATGCCGTCATGATATGGATGATATTTTTGTTCGGTTATCGAGAGACGTGCAAATGCACCTGCAAGCTTTTGTGGTTTCATGTCACCTTTGGACATACGTGTTAGCGTTGTAAATATGTAACGTCTATGTTGTTGCGTGTTTGAAGCATACGTTCAGAATGCCCAAAGTACCAAAGTCCATGGGAGCTGCACCCGGGCTTTATGGCATCCATTCTGCAGGAGTTACATAATTGACTTTGTGTTTCTTGAAAAAAAATCAATCATTTTGGCAGTGTGACTAGAAGCCGAACACCACATCATTTTCTCTTCCAGTAAAAACACGCGGAAATGGCTTTCGAACCTTGTCTATGTAATACATGTACTTTGCATTGACTTTCACCTATATTGATAAAAATCAAAGACGTCTTGCCATAGAAACTAACAACGGCCAAAACCATAAACTCAGGTGCAACGAACTCCAGTTTGTCATAGCCCCGTCATTTGTGACTACGTTTTCCCATTTCCATGATCGAGCACGTCGTTTCAAAATATCTGGGCTAAACTAACCCTATGAACACATTTTATCTTGAGTTTGGCTTTTAGAAATTTTGCTATAATTCTGATAGCAGTGCCTAGAGACACCCTACACTTAGCTGTCATTTCTCTTTGTATGGGCGAATTCACCAATTTAATTATATTACGGATTTTCCGTACGACGTCAGCAGTAGCTTCTTTACGACGTTTGGTACGACAAGTTCCACTTGTACGTTGTTGCGAACTACACCTTTACCATGTTGAATGCGATTTACAGTAGCAACAGGATCGTTATGTCCCATCTGCTTTCTTTCACACTGTTTCTGTAGGACATTTTTTGCTCCAAAATCCCTAAAATTATGCCCTCAACAAAATAAATTATTTTTGGTCTAACCAAATGGCTGATATTGTTTATTTTAAAATATGACTCATGCTTGATATCATATTAGTTGGTCTGAATTTCCTTTTAATATATTGTCATTAAATAAGGTCGTAATTTATAAAGAATCTTGAGTTTCATTGTTTTCTTTCCTGTTCTAAAAATCATCTGGAAGACAATTTTTTACGCTGGTAAATATTGTGGCTATGCAAAATAAAAAGTATTCCCCGACTACTTCCTTCATTATTTCTAAGGACTAGATATTGGATATAGCGAAAAGTCACCTTAGACAAAATAATTTGTAGGTCTCTATACTAAAGTTTATCTGTAAAATGTTCGATTACCACAAAATTGCCCGTCATTATCACAGTTTGACAGTGTTCACAAACGCAGCGCTTTTTGCTGCTTAATAGCTATCACCGTAATATGTACGTCGTTATGGTTATGCTATTGATTTCAATTTAAGCCAGCAGAAAAGCAGTTTCGTAAGAATGACAAAGGTATGGCCGTAGGCATTATTTTATGTAACGTATGTCAAATACATATAATATACTCAATAACACTAACCTGTTAAATATTTCTTTTTGCATTTAAAAAACTCGCGTCCTTGATATTGCTCTTTATAATTTAACTGAGATTTAAAAGAAAGAGGAAGAAATACCCACCGCAGGCCATATCAAAATGGACAGTCCGCCGAGAAGTGTAAAAAGACAGACATATCACTTCTGAAAAAAAAATGCGAAAATGCAAATAGAATTAAAAAAGGAGAGAAGAAAGTTGAAATCGTCAGTAGTTACGGTATTTCACCAATCACTTTAACTGGGATTTTAAAGAACGAGGATGAAATACCCGACTCCTACCAGTGCCATACTATTTCACCATAACACCATCGTTCATCAAATTATGAAATTGTTGAGAAGCATTGTATGAGTGTTTTAAAGCAGCTTGTGTCAGACACCTCGGACATATACTGTTGATATGTATATGTTGTTGTATTGGGGGTTTACCGTCGCTGCGATAGTATTTCAATCATATAGCGACGTCCAGCTAATTACAGGTGGAGGAAGACCCCGAGTACACAAAGGTACCCGGGTAGAACCTCCGACCTACCGCAAGCCAGCTGGAAGGCTTCCTCACGTTGACATGTATACATGTACTGAATATTGATATAGTTTTCCATGAATGTTAAACAGGGAAATATACATTTTGTAAAACATGGTCATGGCTGTTCTTATTTCACGATTTACCCTATTTTGTTACCATTCATATAAACTTGGAGTTTACAAAAATAACATAGATTTCCTGTGTCTTTATTTTAAATGAAATTTTCGTTTTAAGGGTAAGACGAAATTTGGATACGACGAAATAATTTGCAAGGTCCCCATAATTTCGTTATAAGAGAGCTTTATTGTAGCACTGAATGTCTTCAAAAGTCTATTTGTAAAATCCCGGGACTACTTGCATCTTTTGAAGTTAATGACCTCTTGCATACAGCTTTTCCCCAATGCTCGCCTGAATATGCATCCAAATCAAAAGTATTCAGTATTTCAGGAAACCATCTAAAGATCCTAGAGATAGACACACAAATTCAATGTTCTTCACACCTAATATCTCATTTGCTGTGGTGGAAACAAAAACATAACATTTAAAGGTTCGATCTCTTCAGAATCAGTTGACAGAAGTAACCATCACTACAAATGCATCAAAGACCATGTACAGGGGTCATGTTGCGAACTTGATCATGCAGGTTTCACGGACCTCTCACAGCAACAATAATGGCATATCAATCTGCTAGAAATGGAAGCTATTCTTATGGCACTGAGCAGTTATTGAATATTCAGAAATCAGTTTTGATCCCATCGGACAAGATAACCTGTGTCCAATATATAAATCGCCAAGGGGGGACACGCTCTAGCCAGTTACACTTCAAAACTTCGTAGAATTGGCATTTGGCTATCAAGAATCAGATATCTCTAAAAGCTGTACATTTGTGTGGCAAGGAAAACCGCCTAGCAGCCCAGTTGAGTCGTCGAAAAAAATTAGCAACAGAATGGTCCTTGATTGTGCAGAATATTTTTGCGATGTAGGGTCACCCATTGATGGATCTGTATGTATCGAATCTGAACCATCAAACGGAAATAATCTGCACCTGGTATCTGAGTTTTCTGGCATTTGCAATAGATGCTCTCTCAGTTTCGTGGGAGGCATGTTTGCTTAAGCTTACCCCCTTCCCCCAATATGTCTGATACAAAAATGTCTAATGCACATGTCTCAATTTCAGTGCGAGATTATCCGGATAGCCCTTCTGTGGCCACGCAAGCTTTGGTACACTTCTGAATGCAACTCATGTACACTTACCTTTGATTCCAGCTTTGCTGGTGCAGCCAAAGAAAAAACCTTTTCATCCACAGCCAGATCTGTTTCAGCTGACGGCATGGAGACTGTCGACAGACAATTCCAAGATAGAGGCTTTTCGAAAAGGTCACGAAAACCTCTCAGAGAGTCATGGCGTAGAGGAACTCAAAATGGCTAAATCCAATTTCAGGAGATTTGTACCTGGGGGCACAATTGCAGGTTACAGATCCTGTTGTCAGTGGTATTGTCTCCAATAGATGGTTTCAAAGTCTGGCAGCAGATTTATCATAGTTGGTTTAAATTCTGGGCCTCTACAGAAAAAGTTAGTTCCAGAATGAAATCCAGAATCTGTACTTTCCTCTTTGCAAAATAAGCTATTTGAACCTACGAGGAAAGGTTCTTTAAAATGCGTTACCTTCAAGACTGTATTCTTGATTTTCTTTTACCCGTTTCAGGAAATGTAGCGACATCCAGTCTCTGCATCTAAGTGAGGGCTCAGTCAACGTTCAAAATTCAGGCATTTTCAAGACATGGGTTATCTAAAAAAAACAGGCAGGGCCATTATGGTACAAACACTTTCATACCAACCTTTGAAGAGAATAAAAATGACTCTAAGGTGTCTCAATTATTATTTAAAAAAAAGAAACTTTTCTGAAAGGGCCTTATGAGTCAGGTGAAAAACAAGTTTTCTTGAGTTTGAGAATTTGAATGAACCGCATAAAGATGCAATACTACAGATACGTCAATTTAGCTGGAATATTTTGAAATTCTCAGTTTGTAACAAATCATGGACATTTATAATCTATGATGGAGCTTCGAGAAAGAAAATGTTTATAAAATCTTGCCTGATGCCTGATATTACCTTACGGATTATCTACAATACCGTAATCATATCCACAAAAACGGAATTTCACGGCCACCAATTCGGCTGATTCTGACAAGTCCCGGAAACTGCCTTATTTACATAAATATAAAAAAACAAGCAATCTAAAAATAGAAGTGCATGCATCACTTCATCTGGGAGTACAGTGCTCAACTTTATTGAATTATTTCTCCGATGAAAAACAAGTTGTTACACATTAATTCATTTTCACTAAAGATCTTTACTGGCTTAGAAGGTGCCCGACACAGATAGTATAAACACACACTTCAACATTCACACCGTGCACGGAATATACATGGGGGCACTCCCTAGATACCAGTTTTATTAATTACAAACGCTTATGATTATGCATCTACGAGGGCCAATCTGATTACGTGACAGAGCTCGATCGATTCCGGAAGTCTTCGTGTAAATATTCGGGAAAACTTCGTGAAGAGGTAGAGGAATTTATTTCCTACAGTCATTTAATATGTTAGTGATTCTATCGACATCAATCGGGCTAACCGTTTTTACATGCAGAGGCAACATTTTGCATATCGTCAAAAGAATGATTGAATTAATATATTTTCGCTTTTTTTTGTATGTATAGCATTGATTTTGGGTAGTATTGCAACTATAAAAACTGTTTTCTCTTTGTATTACAAAATATACACGAGGATCTGTATACATTCAAGATTTTCTTTGTTGAAGTAATAAACAATCTCCAAGAAACTCGAGGAACTCTGCACGGCTGCCTTATGTAAACAAGAGAATCCCCTACAGCTAAATGTAAGTGGGCGAGAAATTTGCTGTTTCAGTGATATTCATGACGTTTCGAGCGCTTCCGAATGCGATCGGATTGTTTCCGACTATGTTAGGTAATATCCTTGTGCTCTCGTCAGCAGTTCAAAAGTCGGCGGTTTCCTAAAATTTCAATCTTTCAACTTTTCTGGAATTATTAATGCTGCACGCTATATTTTCACACAGTGTTTCAACTTTCCAAAATTTTGTTGGATCAATTTTTTTTATTGATCATTTATATCAAGATATTTGTATGGAAAATTTCATTTATATATTAGTATTTACCTAATGCAGATGTAAGTATCCCAACCTGAAATATGTAACAAGTCCAGTAATCAAGATGTCGCTTTAACACTCACTCGGCCCCTCACCGCGTGGGTTCGAATCCCGGCAGGGTCATTCGGATTCTCATGTGAGGAAGCCTTCCAGCTGGCTTGCGGTAGGTCGATGGTCCTACCTGGATGCCTCCGTGCATTCGGGGTCTTCTTCCACTATATGCTTGAAATACTGTCGAAGCGACGGTAAACTCAAATAGTCAAGTCAAGATGTCGCTCGTAAAACCATGTTTGCACATATGTAATTAATAATATCGGGTTACCAACAAAATGGAGGTTATAAAATAATAAATATACGTCGACAGAGAGACAAAATGTACATACACTGTTTTGTTCCGTTTAAATTTGACAACACTCTTATCACTATATTGTTACGTCAATCTGTAATTTGTTATTTGTCTTATTTAAGTATTTTAGTCATTTTATCTGTGTTTTTTTCTCCAAGTTATGATTGAAGTTTTCGGAGATAGGCGAAGTTACGCGATTTGAGTGAAACAATGTTTGATTCTATGTAACGATACGGGCAGGAAAAAGCAAGGATAATGGTGCAAATCTGCTGCTTTCTATAATAGACATTTTAACGAGCAAACTCCGCGGGGTATTAAACTAATAAAATTGGAAGGCACTCAGACAAGGACTAAACACAACTCTACACAATTCTATCCAACAATATCATAAACATCGGGGTAAACAAAAGCAAGGAAGTAAATTGGGCCAAAATTTACGTGACCCGGCAAACAGTGTGTGTGTGTGTGCCTTACGTTTAGAGGTTAAAAAACACAGACCTTGGTTTGCCTCGTTTGGCAAATGCTACGGTCACAATGTCAAACTGCCGCCTGCCTGTTTTTAGACATCGGCGGATTCTAAAAGGTACATGCCGCCGGCCGATTTTTTTTAGCTCACCTGAGCACAACGTGCTCAAGGTGAGCTTTTGTAATCGCCCTTCGTCCGGCGCCCGACGTGCGTCGTCAACAATTTAGCTTGTAAACACTCTAGAGGCCATATTTTCAGACAAGTCTTCATGAAACTTAGTCAGAATGTTTGTCTCTATAAAATCTTGGACAAGTTCGAAATTGGGTCATGTGGGGTCAAAAAGTAAGTCACGAGGTCAAATCTTAGTAAAACCTTGTTAACACTCTAGAGGCCACATTTTTTACCCAATCTTCATGAAACTTGGTCAGAATGTTTGTTTCGATAAAATCTTGGACAAGTTCGACTTTGGGTCATATGAGGTCAAAAAGTAGGTCATGCAGTCAAATCTTAGAAAAACCATGTTAACAGTCTAGAGGCCACATTTTTGGCTCAATCTTCATGAAACTTGGCCAGAATGTTTGTTTCCATAATATCTTGATCAAGTTCGAAGTTGGGTCATGTGGGGTCAAAAAGTAGATCCATATGAAAAATCCAACATATGCTGCTCATTTATAATCAGGTGACCGATTCAGGGCCACCATGGCCCCCTTGTTTACAAATCGGTGCGAGTGGCCATAAACAACTGCCAGTAAAAGGATGCCTGACGGGTTCCGGGCGGCGGCAGGCGGTTTCTAAAGTTCGAGGGGTGTGTGACGTCATCAGGGTGTCGACCGGTTGCAGTTAGGCGACAGGCCGGCAACCGTCAGAATTTATCTTCCGGCGACCAGGCGGACACAGGCCATTTCCATTTACACCTGCAACCGGTCGGCGATCTAACTGCCACCGGCCGACGCCCGCCGAATAATCTGACGGCGGCAAGCCGGTTTCAGGCGGGGGGGGGGGGGGGGGGGGGGGGGGTCAACCGAGATTGCTCTCGTATCACTACAAAGTGTACATTATTATTTTTCAAAAAAACTTAGCACAAAATAAATAATTTTTCAGAAAATAACTTTTTTCCCTTCCAACAAGATGCCCCCCTTAAGACAGCGGCAAGGGGAAGGGCAAGTCGCCAGCCCAGAAGCGCAAGAGACCAGAGGCCCAGCCTCAGCGAGAACCTAGCAACAGCAGCACCGACGACGAGATCGAGCCCGATCCTAACCCCGACGTGGATGCTGGAGAGTGGCAGTTAATTCCTTCTGGTCGCCGGCCGATTTTTGAAGGCAGTCAAGCTCCCCGACCGAGAAAAATCGCGCTTCAGCCCGACTGCCGCTTGCCAGCCACCGCGCGACTTCAAAATGCGAGCGGCCGGCGCCCTGGCGACTGGCAAAATTGGAAAAATCGCTAGGACGTCGCCAGAAATTTAACTTTTTCTTTAAACTTCAGCGGCGTCCTATCGGCGTCTAAAATCACGACTGCCGCCTGCCGATTGTGCCTGCCGCCGGGCTGCCACCGCCCAAATTTTAGTGAAAATTAGTGGTTTGTGACCGTAGGACATACGTTAGGGTAACATGACACATGAAACCACATTAAATTACTTGCTGCGCTGCCTATACAAAATTTAAAGACTTCAGTTTGCTTAAAATTCCCTAACGCGCGTAATTCACTTAATGATTTAGCAATCATGACAAAATACTTTTCCCATTGTCTGTTGGGATTTAAGATGGCTCTTACAAATATCAATATGACATATTACTGAAACAAATTAATAATGTGACATATGGACTTACGTCTTGGCGGTTGATTTGTCTCTTGTATTATCCAAACTTTGTAAACTATAGAAACCATAATGACAGGTACCTGACAAAAATATTGATATTTGGTAAGTTCATCATATCTAACAAGCAAGCAATACAGACCCCTTCCAACAAATGATGTCAGTACTTTTTTATTTACGGTAGGAAACCTTAAGGCAACTTATAAATGACTACATGGTGACACGGGGTTCGGGGTTGATGTTTGAGGAAAAGGACCAATGCACAACATTATCATAATATTTTACATGTTGAAATATAGACATAACGGTGTTTCAATATTGTTTCACAACATGCAATTAAGATTCGAATTATT
This sequence comes from Solen grandis, assembly GCA_021229015.1. Lineage (NCBI taxonomy): Eukaryota > Metazoa > Mollusca > Bivalvia > Adapedonta > Solenidae > Solen > Solen grandis. The sequence continues at coordinate 82,512,783 of CM037778.1, forward strand.
CTATATAAGAAATCACCATCCAGCGAGCATTTCAGACATATGTCGAATTCAATAACACGTTTTTATACGCCCGAAGGGTCGTATCATGTTATACCCTCAGTCTTCTGTCCGTCCGCCCGCCCGTCTGTCTGTTAGCAGAACCTCGTGAACGCAACTCCTCCTACACTACTGGAGGGATTTGGTTCAAACTAACAACAATACCTTTTATTTTGCATGTACACGAAAACTGGATTTCGCTCTCACACGCAACTTTCAAGAGTTATGGCCCCTTCTCATTTTTTCCTGTGGCAGAACCTCGTGAACGCAACACCTCCTACACTACTGGGGGATTTGATTCAAACTTACTAGCAATACCTGCCGTTATATTTGGATGTGCACAAAAGCTGGATTTCACTCTCACATGCAACTTTCAAGAGTTATGACCCCTTCTCATTTTATATACCTATATGCAGTTTAATAAGCAAAACCTCGTGAATGCAACACCTCCTACACTACTCGAGGGATTTGTTTCAAACTTACCAACAATATATGCCCTCAAATATGTGTAGTTGGGGTGTATCGATAAGGAAACAGACTTTTCCACATTTATTATGACAGTATGCCACGAAAGTACCACATGGATGGAACCTAACAAAACAATATAACAACATTAGAATAATGAAATAATTTTTAATTTAACAATTAAAAAAAAACAGATAATATTGTAATAATTCACCGGAATATTACATGTTTACAATATTTCTGACAATATTTCATATATCTGCATTCACTAAACAATACAATACAAATGCAATAAAATTACTGGGCATACATTTAGTTAATACAAAGATGAATATTTTAAACCAATTGGAATACAATCAAAGAATAAGAATAACTCTTACCAGACTCGTCGGCTTCAAATACTTTCCCAATGGGTATATAGATAAAACCCAGATTAATACAACAACCTGTCTCTTTGGAGTCGGTGGAAGAGTGCTGAATTCTCGTAACAAGATTTGTAACTTAAATTAAAATCTCGCGAGAACAATAATTCACTCAAGCATGAAAAACAACTAATATGACATAACCAAATATGACTTGAGTGTATTGACTGCCAACCAGTGGTGACGCCGACGGACTACGAACCACGCGGTGCGGGTTCAAACCTGATATAAAATATTCTTTTTTCATCATCTTATAATTTTACAGTTTATTAACAAAAATACTAAAAAATACAAATATTGACCTTTACTACATATAGATGTGCATGAAGGCTATATTTCGCTCTCACATTCAACTTTCAAAGAGTTATGGCCCTTCTCAATGTTTCTTGTATGCAGTTTTACAAGCAGAACCTCATGAAGGCAACTCCTCTTCCACTACTGTTTGTGTGTGTGTGTGTGTGTGTGGGGGGGATTTGGTTCAAACTTACCAGCAATTCTTGCCTTTTTATTTAGATGTGCTTGAAGGTTGGATTTTGCGCTCACATGCAACTTTCAAGTGTTTGGCCAGTTCTCATTTTTTCCTTTAGGCAGTTTTATAAGAAGAACCATGTGAACGCAATTCTTCTTCCTATACTTGACTTTGACCTTATTTTGCCATAACTTTGGACATGTTTTAAAATATGTATTTCTCTGTCATTCTTCAGTGTATTTTTAAACTTTGTATACTGATTTGTTATCATATGAACCTTTGCAGGTGTAATTTTGGTCATGATCACTAGACAGATGTAAAAGTAAAATATTTTTTTTAAATGTCTTAAAATTTCACGGTTTTGTGTTGATTATCAAAAACTCAATGATTTGTATTTTTTTGTCTACAAATTTTACATCTTTGTGTTGTATACATTCTATTCCATGCATAGGTCAAGGTCATCCTTCAAGGTTAGAAGTCAAATTTAAAGGGAATGGGACTTCAAATTTGCATTTAAAGGCGTACAGTTTTAGTTGTGATTTTCAATGTCAACTTTTTTAAATGTTTAACAAAAATATTTAAAGTTGGCAAAAACAGACGAGCGTTGGCACCCGCATGCGGTGCTCTTGTTTAATCATATTATGTTATGATGTTAATGATTATGACTGATGTTTATGTTTTGATACAGATGTATCATTTTATTTGTTGTTACGATAATAATGATTTATGAAATGCCATGTTCATTGTTATATATTTCCCAATTATTCACCAAGGGTTTGATTGATTAGGCTTCCTGTGAGGCAATAACGATCAGTTTTGTACCATATAACATACAATGCTTACCTTCGGGCGTATATTGACACGCTTTGCGGTGCTCTTATTTAAAAAAAAATATATGCCAAAATGTCTATATTTTGAACAAACGAAGCAAAAAATGGCAACTTTAAAAAAAAGACTAATGCACAACATTATCATATTTTACATGCTGAGATTTAAAATACAATGGTGTGTCAGTATTGTTACTTAATTGCAGTGAAGACTCGAACAATTCTATATAACATTTCACAATCCAGCGGGTTTTTATTTGAAGAAGGCGCATTTCAAACATGTGTAGAAAACATTATGTAATAATTCTATTCCAAAAAGTCAATATTTTTAACCAACGAAGCAAAACTGGCATCTTTACGACATTTAATATTAACCTCTAATGTCAGGAAGACTTACAAATAAGCTTTGAGTCTCCGTTACTACTATTGATTTTGAAGCCACACATGCCAATACTGACTCGACAGAAATGCAGGCAGTCAAAGCACTTCATCACGCAGTTGATCAAACTGATCTGGAATAAAGCTGGATCTTTAACCGTTTGTAATGAATGTCCGCCACGGCGCCTTGACTCAGCAACATGAAAATGAAATAATTCCCAAATATGGACGTAGCAGGACGGGACAGAACTTGACCCAACCGGACCAAATATCGCGTGTGGTCCTTATATATCCCCACGTGATCATAAATTAAATCATTTTATAACACGGGTGTCTCGATAGGGTCTGGGTGGTAAGGTGTGACTACCTGAATCAAAACTACCTGAATCAAAACTGACCAATGGTTCATTTATTTGATATTGCATTGTACCCCATGATCCCTGACTGAATGCCTATCACTTCAGCAGCGACAAGTTTCAAATATATTTTAGTTTTACCTCCAGACTGAAAAAAGGTATCGCCAACGCCACATTATCTGCAGGAAGGCCGATAAACATGTTTACAATTTTGCGATACACTATGGAGAACAGCTTTATCCATAAGTAAAACAAATGAAACGGCAATACATGTGCCATGCCAATTCTTATGATAACATGAATACGTGTCGAGGTTTTAGATAAACCATTCTGTGAATATGAAATTATAAATACTATTTCTTCTTTGAAAAGAAACAAAAGTGCAGGTACCGACTCGGTTTTACCTGATTTCTTTATTGATACAAAACATTTTATTGCTCCATATTTGTATAAATATATTTTTTAAACTGATACCAAGTATTTTATTGTTCCTATATTTAAGAAAGGAGACATAAATAATCCCGCTTTCATTAATAAATCCAATGGCTAAAATATTCTCACTGTGTTTAAGAAATCATCTAAATACTTGGAGCAAAAATGAGCATATACTCTTATGATATTCAATTTGGTTTCCATGACAAACGAAGTACAGTTGACTGTATTTTATCCTACATAGTTTTATTATACAGCGAATTGTATATAACATTTTTTTTTTACTGTGCTTTAATTGATTACAAGTCTTGTTTTGATTTTGTTCCTTGCTGGGTATATTGACGCTCCAACAACTTCATTTAATACATCATTAGATATATACGTCCTGAAAAATACATACACATAATGAATAAGATATAAAGCAGATTAATTTCAGCTTCGTCAGTATCTTTATATACCTATTTACCAAAAAAACAACAACTTATATTAACATACATTTAACAATAATAATTATCACTGCCGGAATATAACAATGTGTATAGTAATTCACTTTAATTAATTAAAATACATATAATACTAAAGGACATGGTTCAGTCAACCATCTTGCCGATCAAATCAGCTTAGACGTAACAAAGAATCTGATTGGATTAGCGCTGACAGGTAAGTGGTTCCCTAAAATTGACATACGTCAAATTGTAACTACAAAAGCCGGGTTTAAGCGGCATGTAAACAAACGCACGCCTCTAAAGCAAGTTTTGGGTTCCTTATCAATTGCCATATAAAATAATGAAAGTTTAAGGAAAAAAAAAATTTTTAAAATAGGTTTGGCAAAAATTACTACCAATAACCATCAATTAAACCATTAAGTTGTCTATAGTTAATAAAGATTTAAACCCTGTGACTTGGCATTTAAAATAATAATAAAAAAAAACAAGAGGGCCATGATGGCCCTAAATCGCTCACATGGTTATAAATGAGCAGCATATGTTGGATTTTTCATATTGACCACATGACTCAAATTTGAACTTGTCCAAGATTTTATGGAGACAAATATTCTGACAAAGTTTCATGAAGATTTACCTAAAAATATGGCCTCTAGAGTGTTAACAAGCCAAATATTTGACGACGGACGAAGGGTGATCACAAAAGCTCACCCTGAGCACGTTGTGCTCAGGTGAGCTAAAAAATAACAAACCAATCTTAGATTCAGGTCCGGCGTCCGGACGTCAGCCGAAGGGATCTAATAATCCCTGTCAGATCTTTAACAGATATGAGATCTGGATGGCGGCGGGGGAGAGAAAATAGAATGCTCCAGTGGAGGCCCATCTTCGTCTCAACAAAGTCTCCTTCAGGATCATCTTGATTTTTAGCTCACCATGAGCACGTTGTGCTCAGGTTTTTAGGATCACCCTGCGTCCGTCATGCGTCGTCAACAATTTCCTTTAAATTACATCTCCTCTGAAACCGCTGGACAGAAATGGATTGAACTTGGCAGGGATGATCCTTGGGTGAACCTTCACTAAAGTTGCTAAAATAAACTTGATCTATGTAGAACTCTGGTTGCCATGGCAACAGAAAAAAAAACTATGACAACTTTGAAAATCATCTCCTTCAAAACTACTGGCCAGATTTCGAAATGTTTTAGTATAGATGTTCCTTGGGTAACCCTCTACCTGGGTAACCCTCTACCAATATTGCGCAAAAATTATTCTAATCCGTAAAAGACATGGCCGCCAGGGGCTGGGCTAATTTGCCTTATATGTATAAAGTGAAACCTTTAAACGACATCTCTGAAACCACTGGACAGAATTTAATTAAATTTGGCAGAGATGATCCTTGGGTGAACCTTCACAAAATTTGCTAAAATAAATCTGATCTATGTAAAACCCTGGTTGCATTGGCAATGGATAGAAATTAATTATGAAAACTTTAAAAATTATCTCCTTCAAAACTACTGGCAAGATTTCAAAATGATTTAGTACAGATGTTCCTTGAGTAGCCCTATACTCAGGTGAGCGATATAGGGCCTTCTGTGGGCCTCTTTTTATGAATCGTTTGTCGTTCTCATAATCCATGGCAAATACTTCAGTTGAACTATAGAGGTCTTAAAGCAAATTATGATGAGCTTTCATTATTGTTGTCTTCACAATCTCCAGCCGTGGTCTGTCTTCAGGAAACACTTTTAAAAGAAAATGAATTTTAGAACGTGAGTACATTTTCAAACGGCTCAACTTTTCTGGTTAGAAATAATGTTCCTCATAGTATCATTGATTTAAATACTTATTTTCAGGCTATTGCACTTAGCGTGACTTTGCATAGAGTGATAACAATTTGCTCTATTCATATCCTCCAAATTCCTCTCTAAATTCAAGGGACTTGGATAATCTTATTGACCAACTCCCTGAACCTTTTATGCTTTTGGGTGACTTCAATAGCCATAATACTTTATGGGGTTGTAATGACATTAATATGAAAGGTTAAATAGTAGAAGAATGTATCAATAAAAATGATTTATATATTTTTAATAATAAGTCTTCTACTTACTTTCATCCAGCTACTGGCCATTATTCGGCATTTGATTTATCTCTTTGTCATCCAACTTTGTTTTTAGACTAAGACTGGAATGTGCATGATGATTTGTGTGGAAGTGACCACTTCCAAGTTATTCTTAAAAAACAAGCTTTTCTTAAAAAACTAGCTTTGATGATCGAATTCCTCGTTGGAATTTAAAAAAAAGGCAGATATGGGTAGTTTTCATCTTCAGTGTAACGAAATTTTGAAATCCTCAAACATTTTAAATACTTGTGACAATATTGTCTCTTTTTCCTCTAAACTCCGTTCTATTGCAGAAAATCGTATTCAAAAGTTAATAATTAAGGAAAATCATGATGAAATCAGAATTCTAAGGGCAAAGGCTCGCAAAGAAAATTCCTGGCGTGATTTTTCCAAATTAAATTAAAAAAATTAAAAATTTAAAATCCAATTCCTCAGTTACTCATTTAAATAATTCAAAAAATGATAAAGTTACAAACAAAAAACTTGAAAAAGATATTAAAACTCCTCTTCAAAATATTACTCCCAAGAATTTCAAAAGATTAAAAGGGATTCAGAGAAACAGAGAAACAAATACCGAATTTTAATTCTTCCAATGATGAATCATATAATAAACCCTTTTCTTTAAATGAGCTTGGGGATTCTTTAAAAAAATCACATGATACTGCTGCAGGCCCTGATGAAATCCCATACCAATTACTACGAAATTTACCAAATTCTTCTTTGAGACTCTTATTGCAATTTTTTTAATAACACTTTGTCAACTGGTAGAGTTCCACCTTCATGGAAAGAAGCACTTATTATTCCGGTTCCAAAACCCGGTAAAGACCACATTAATCCTACAAATTATCGGCCTATTGCTTTAACCAGCTGCATCTGTAAAACACTCGAGAGAATGATAGATGCGTGACTTGTCTGGTTTTTAGAATCAAATAATTCAATTTTCAGTGTGGTTTCAGAAACCAGAGTAGTACGACGGACCATCTTGTTCGTCTGGAAAGTTTTATCCGTGATGCTTTTTTTAAACAGAACATCAAATAAGTGTACTTTTTAACTTTGAAAAAACATATAATACTACGTGGAAACATGGTATTATGAAAGACTTATACGACTTTGGTCTTAGAGGTTATTTACTTGAATTAATTAATAGTTTTTTGTTTTTTTTATCTGATAAACATTTTAAAGTTAAAACTTGATATACCCTGTCTGATAGCTGCAATCATGAACAGGGAGTACCACAGGGAAGTATCCTCTCTGTTGCTATATTAAGCATTAAAATTAAAATCGTTAAATGTTTAAATCCGGGAGTTGATTGATAAGTTTAATTCTATTTATCTGTTATATTCTAAAAGTATGAACACCATCGAGAGTAGTATAGGTATTGAGCGTCCATGGCTCACTGCGGGTCTAACACACTTCAAAACCCAGACGCGCTAATCCGCGCGTCTGGCTTATCATGTGTAAAACCCCCAAAAAGCATACACGCTCAATACCTATACTACTATTAGTTAAAAAAATCAAAAAAATCACACTAATGTAAAATCAAAAAAATCACACTAATGTAAAATTTAAAAAAAAACAACAATGAAAAAAATAAAGAAAATTATGTTTTTTCTTAAACCATTTTTTACCACTCTGAATATGGAGGAGGGTTTTAAAAAAAATTATACAGTTTTTATATTTTTGGATATTATCTAGAACTCAGTTATCTGTAATTCTTGTTCATAAAAACTACCTATAATGTCTTCATCTTTTAAATCTTTTATTTTATAAGTAACAGGATTTGTATTTAAAACTTCTTCAATTACAAATATTTCTCTAGTCCAACGAGTAGTATAACCCTTTTCAAATTTACCTTTCTTTTTTGTTATTCTTACTCTATCTCCAACTTTAAATTTAGGTTTCTTAATTTTCTTTTCTTCTTCTGGATATAAATTTTCATACACTGTTAATGTATTTTCTGATTTACTTGCTTCAACAGGTGTCATTTTAATTGAAGAATGAATTGTATTATTATAATCTTTAACTAATTGATCTAATACATCATAATATTTAGTAGTTTCATGAGCAGTAAAATATTTAAACATATGTTGTTTCATAGTTCCTATCCAACGTTCTACTACACTAGATTTTTCTTCATTCTCAGTTGAATATAATTTTATGTTATTATCATTTAATAATTCTTTTACTTGTCGATTATAAAATTCAGATCCTTTATCTGACCAAATAAAAATTGGTTTTCTTTCTTCAAATAATGTTTTAAATGCTTCACTTACTGTTACTCCTGTTTTATTTTTCAATGGAATTAACCAACCATATTTACTAAAAACATCTATAACTGCTAATAAATATTTATAGTGTTTATTTTGTTTTGAATATTGTTGCATATCTACTAAATCAACAGCCCATATTTTATCTATTGAATCAACAAAAACACGTCTTTTAGGAAATTTCTTTATAACTCTATGATGTAATTCATCAGCTAATTTATCCCCTTTGGTGAAACCATTTGTTCCTATAAATCTATTTTTCTTAGATCCACACTCAGAACATTTAGCTTTTAACATTTGTCTATTATTGGTTGTTGTTACTTGTTCTACTGAATTATTTTCAGTATTCTTTTTACAACGTAAACAATATATTTTTGGGTGATCCATTTTTAATGATAAAAAAAATGGAAGGAAAAATCTGTAAAAAATGTGGTGAATATAAAACATATAATAATTATTACAAAGAATCTAAAGCCCCTGATGGGTTAAAAGCAAAATGTAAAAAATGTTTATACTTTGTTAAAAGAGATCATCGAGAAAGAAACAAAGAAAAATATAAACAATCTTATAAAGAGTTTATGGAAAGAAATCCAGATTATCAAAGTAATTATTATTTTAGAAATAAATAATAATTAAAAATGTATTCTATAAAAATGGTCGAGAAAAAATCTAAATCATTTAAAGATATTATTAGTGAAAATATAATTAATGATATAGATGGAGAGAATATAACTAAATATATTAAGTTATTAAGAAAAAGAATAGTTATTAATCACTTTCCTTTGAAAATAAAAATAATAATAACAAGTGAATTTTCAACCCCTTTAGCATTTGATATAATAGAAAGTCATTACTCTCACCCTGCTCAAGTTATTCAAACACAAAATAATATAAAAGAATTCTATAATAGTTTAATAGATAAATTTGAAGCTTGGGTAGATAAATTTCAAGAAAGAGGATCTGGTTTTGTTTTTAGAAATATTAAAAGTGTAGAAGTAAAACAATATAAATATGATTATCAGAAAGCTTCATCTTATATACCTCTTCAATTTAAATCAAATAATATTATTAATGTTAAAAATAAAAATGATAACAAATGTTTTCTCTGGGCAATACTATCAAAGTTATTCCCTGCAGATGATAACAAAGAAAGAGTGACAAAATATAAACCATATGAAAATAAACTTAATATGGATGGGATTGAATATCCAGTTAAAATAAAAGATATTCCAAAAGTAGAGAGACAAAATAATATATCTATAAATGTTTTTGCATTAGAAGATCAATCTAATAAACAATCTTTATATCCAGTTTATGTTTCAAACTATGCTACGCAGCTGGACTCTGTCCACAATGAAAGTGAAAATAGTGCAGAGCAGCCGTTCCGTGTAGTTGATCTCTTATACATTGAAAGTAATGAAAATACCCATTATTGTTTAATTAAAAATTTAGATAGTTTTAAGTATGACAAGAATAAACATAAATCATTTACATGTAGAAATTGTTTACAAGGATTTCAAAGAGAAATAACATTAATTAATCATAAAGAAATATGTTATGATAATGAACATTGTAAATCTATAATGCCTGAACCAGGAAAAAATATTCTTAAATTTAAAAATTACCATTTCAAAAATAAATTACCATTTGTTATATATTCTGATTTTGAATCAAATAATATTCCATTATCTACTACTAAACCAAATCCTAATGAATCTTACACAAATAAAATATTTAAACAAGAAGTAAATAGTTATGGAATATATGTTAAATCTGATTATCCAAATATATATAAATCACAATACTTTTCATATGTTGGAAATGATGCAATAGAAAAATATGTAGAAAAAGTAATAAAAAAAAAATGAATTAAAAAACTGAATTGGTTTTGAAAAACAATTAATAATAGAAGAAATATTTTTATAAGGTTAATTTTTCCTTTTCTAATTGAAGAACTTAAAATATGAAGATAATTATAATAAAGTAAAACTTCTTTCAAAAATTAAAAATTATAAAAAATTAAGATTCTTAGATTCTTATAGATTTATGAGTAAAGGGTTATCAGATATAGCTAAATCAATAGATGAATTTCCTATTTTAGAAAAAGAGTTTAATGGAGATATTTCAAAAAAAAATATATGAATATGTAGATTCCATAGAAAAATTAAATGAAACACAATTACCAGATATTAAAGAATTTTATTCTACATTAACTCAAACAACAATTACGGGTAAAGAATATCAACATGCTCAAAAAGTTTTCTCTCATTATAAATGTAAATCTTTAAAAGATTATCATGAATTATATTTAAAAACAGATGTTTTAATCTTAGCTGATGCGTTTGAAAAATTTAGAAGTTTTTTCTTAAAACACCACAATATAGATCCTTGTTATTGTTATTCTGCTCCAGGATTAACATGGCAATGTGGACTAAAATATACTGGAGTAGAGTTAGAATTATTAACTGATATAGATATGTTACAAATGTTTGAGAAAGGAATAAGAGGAGGATTTTCAGGAGTATTAGGCCCTAGACATGTAAAAGCTTTTAATAAACATACTCCTAACTATCATGGTAATGGAAATAGAATTATAGATGAATATGAAAAAAATAAAGCTTTAGAAATATTAAAGAATGGAGGAGATTTAAATGAATTCTTTGAAGAAATTTTTTTATTATATTTAGATGCGAATAATCTTTATGGATGGGCAATGTCTCAACCTCTTCCAACCAAAGATTTTAAATGGGAAAAAGATCCTAATTATTATAAAGATATTATAAAATGTAATGCAAAGCAGCCGGACAAAGTCCGTAGAGGTTGTATAGTAGAATGTGATTTGAAGAATCAGATTGGTTAAAGAAATATTTAAATTTAAAAACAAGAATAAAATAATTCTTTCTATGGAAAACTTTAGAAAATATAAGAGGAAGAAATGAATTAATCTACTTACCAATAGAGAAGAAGTAAGAAAATATATAAATAAACCTAATTTTAAAGATTCAGTTATATTCAATGATAATCTTGTTGCAATTGTAAATAATGTTACTTCAGTTACATTTAATAAACCTATTTATTTAGGACAAGCAATTTTAGATTATTCTAAATTATTAATGTATAACTTTTATTATGATGTTGTTAATGAACTATGGGAAAAGAATGAACTTGTTGCTTCAGATTCAGTTTTAGGTGATACTCCAATAATACTAAGATATAAAAACAAAATATATATTGATAAGATAGAAGATATTACAGATGAATATGAATATTCAAATGGTAAATTTTATTGTAAACTTATAAATTTAGAAGTTTGGACGAGTAAAGGATTTGTTAAATTAAAAACTGTAATTAAACATGAAACAGAAAAAGAAATTTTTAGAGTTGTTACACCAGTAGGATTTGTTGATGTAACAGAAGATCATTCTCTAATAAAAGATGATAATGAAATTATTAAAAGAAATTTTTAGAGTATAAAAATAGTAAAATTAAGAATTTTTAAAATTAGAACCAACAACTTTAGAAGAGAAAAAAGCTTTTATTGAAGGATTCTTTTTAGCAGATGGATCTAGTGGAATTTATCCAAAAAACTATGGTTGGTGTTTATGTAATCAAGACTTAAAATTTTAAATAAATGTTTAAAAAAGTTTATAAATTCCCAAAGGAAATTAAAAAGGAATTTTTGAAAAATTTTATACTGATAAAAAAGAAAAATATATTCCTTATAAAATTCTTAATAAAGACTATAATTATAGATTATTCTTCTTTAGAGGATTTTACCAAGGAGATGGATATAAGAAAGGAAAGAAATCAAATTTCTCTTTTTCACAAAAAAGTAAAATTACATTTTCATGTTTACATTATCTTATAACATCTCTAGGATATAATGCCAACATTAATACAAGAATAGATAAACCAAATATATTCCATTTATTCATAACAAAAAAAGAACAAATTGCTACAGTAAAAAAGATAATACCGTTAGGAAAAGAAAAAAGAATAGTATATGATTTATCTACAGAAACTGGGGATTTTAATTGTGGATTTCCATTAATCGTAAAAAATACTGATAGTATCTTCTTATCAATAACAACAAAAGATGTTTATAAAGATTTAGAAAAAATAAAAGATGAACATCTAGATACTTCGGACTATCCTAAAGATCATCCACTTCATTCACAAAAAAATAAAAAAGTAATTGGAAAATTTAAAGATGAATTAAATGGAAAAATTATGAATGAAATAGTTTTCTTAAGAAGTAAAGCTTATTCTTTTACTTTAAGTGAAACACTACGGACTTTGTCCGGCTGCGTAGCACAACAGGAAATAAAGAAATTAAAAGGAATAGGAACAACAACAATAACTAAAAAAAAATTATGATATAAAATTTATTTAAAAAAAACCATTTGATGATAAAAGATATATATGTGAAAATGGAATAGATACTTTACCATTTATATAGCTTCCATGCAACAAATCCAGTTAATGTCATTCCACCAATAATAAATATAATCTCTCTATTTTTTTGATCTTCAGAAGGAGTATAAAAATCACTTAATGTAGGTTCTTTAGATAAAGGTTCTAATTGCGTAGCATTATCAATTTTATCACCACCAGTTGCATAATAATATTCTTTCATTGCTTCATCAACATCTTCAAAGGTTTTTACAGCATGTTGTTCCTTTTTCATTTGTTCATTAATAAAATCTAATCTTTGTGTTCTTTCTTTATTCCATTCATCACGTGCAGTTTGTAATTCTTCCATTGCTTTATCATGTCTTTTTTTCTCTTCATCAGCATCCTTTTTACCAATATGAGAAAATAAATAATTACTACCTGTAAAGGCTAATGCGTTTGTTAATGCTCCACCAACCATCATCGCTATTGCACTTGCCATTTTATATGGAACAAGTTCCAGCTGTGAAACATTACGGATAAAATCTGCTACGGAACATTATGGATTAAACACTATTTACTTTTTTAAAAAAATAAACATAAATTACTTCATAATATCAGCAGGAATAATACCTTGTTTAACCAACATATTTCTTGTATAAGTAGCTAGAAGAATATCAATAGTTAACATTGAAACATCACTAAAATTTAAATCTACTTTAGGAGCAGGTTTTCTTAAAACCTTTTTAATTATTTCTGCATAACCAATTGTTAAAACAGAAACTACTCCTGCATGATAAGCTGTATTAACAATTTGTTTTTCATCCGCCATTTTTTAGAAAACAAAATTAAAGATCAAATGGATCAACTTTTTCTTGTGGTTCAACTTTTTCTTGTGGTTTAATTTCTTTCTTAGGTTGTATGTGTTTCACTTGTTTAGAATTATACATATATAATCCTAATCCAAAAACTCCAACTAAACATAAAGGTATATAATTTTTGTATATATTTACATGGATGAAATCTGGTTGCGGAACACTATGTTGAACTTCTTTAACTTCATTATTGTGTTTAACAGTGTTATACAGCCGTTCCGTAGCCGGACTTTGTCCATCCTCTTTTGTAATGCTACGCAGCCGGGTTTCATCCGTAATAGATTTTAATTGAATGTTTTCTTTCTTCATTTCTTCCATTTCTTTTCTTTTTAATTCAGCTTTCATTTTTTTTGCTTCTGCACCTTTCTTACCAGCAGATACTCGTTTTGGATTTTTTATTTTTATTTTAACTTCGGAACTAGCGTAGCCTTCATGGGTTTCTTCATTCATTTTTATTGGTGGTATTTTCACTTTTTTCAACTGGTGTATTTTCAACTAGTGTATTTTCAACTTGTGTAGTAAAATCAATATGACTAGCAGTTGTTATCATAGTAGTAAAAGGAGCAAGATACATTCCATATCTATAATACAATTCACAACAAGTGTTATTTAAAGCATGATTGATAAATGGATCTTCTTCTAAATCTTGTATTAGTTTTGGTGGATTAACAACATTAAAATATTTTGATACACCCATAACATATAAATTAATAAAAGAATTACCTATTGTCTTAGTCATACTTCCTCCTAATCTAGCTTCATATCTACAGTATAATTTGTTTATTTGTTCTGGTGTCATTGTATCAATGTCTGACATTTGTAAGTCTTTACCAAGATATTGTTTACTTCCTCCACCAGCAACAATAGCTGATAATCTTTCACGTTTTGTTTCATCTATAGTGCTACGGACTTCGTAGCTTTATTTGACTCGGAGATTGAAATTTAGTTTTTTTTTTGTTTGATAGAGGATTGTTAGCATTTTTTAAGCATTATTATGTATAACTTAAGGTATATATAAGCATTACTTTAGCATTACTTTAGCATTACTTTAGTATTACTATGTATACCTTAAGGTAAATATAAGCATTACTAATTAACCCAATAATTTGTAGGTTGATCAGTTTTTAAAATTAATTTACTATGTTTCTTTTTTTTCAATTCTTCTTTAATTCTTACTCTTTCTTCTAATGTAGGGATAACATCATTCTCTCTTAAACAGTTTTCAAAACTATCCCTATCTTTAGTATAAAATATACACAACCATTTTGTCTGTTCTCTAAGATCTTTTAAAACTGAATTATATCTTTGTGAAATAACCCATACACTTTGTTCAGCATGTCTACCTGAAAAAGCTAATTCTGATAACATATCCTTTTTCTTTGTTAACTCTTTTGTAGCACTACAATCATCTATAATATATAGAGTAGGATATCCTGCATATTTATTAAAAAATATTCTTAGTAGTTCTTGTAGTTTTTCTTCTCCTTTAATAATAGGATTATAAATTAATAAATTCTTTGTTTTTGGATTTCTAATATCATCAATCCATTCTCTATTTTTATATGCTTTATTAAATTCAATAGTTGGACAAAGAATAATAATATATTCAAACACACCTCTATAATCTCTTTCTAAAAGATCTAAAACAAATTCTGTTTTTCCACATCCTGTTTGTCCACAGATAATTGCACAGCGTGGATATTTAGGTAGTGTTATACAGTGTTTCACAGCGGTTCCCAAGCCGTTTCGTAGTTCCATTTTTTAATTTATTATTTAGTAATACTTAGTAATTATTTAGTAATTATTTAAGGCATATATAGTAATTATTTAGTAATTATTTAAGGCATATATAATAATTATTTAGTAATACTTAGTAATTATTTAGTAATTTATATACTTCACTATGGAACAGCTGTGAAACACTAATACATAATTTCTTTAAATCTTCCATCTTCAAAATTAATTTGTGCATCTTGTATAACAAATAGATAAACATTTATTGGCTCATCCGATCCTGCGTCTTTTGTTATTTGTATAGTTATACCTTCTGATGCATTTTCAATTCTTCTCCCTGAACCATGTAGAGAGTTATCATCTGTTGAACGTAAATCTAACCATAATGCATAACTGTTTGTTAGATATTTTTCTAATGTTACATTGGTGAAATTTAATTTTTTTATCATCTTACTAATTTCTTTATCATCTTTTGAATTAAAAGCAAAGAATTTTTTTATCTCATCCCACTGTTGATAAGCTCTCATTCCTTGACTGTATAGTTGATTTGGAACTCCTTCTATTGTTATTTCTACTTTTGTTATTTTAGGATTAAAATAATGTTCTGTTGATGCTCTATCCGGATCTTCAAATAACATTAGAATACCTTTCATACTTCTAGCCGGAACATTTAGATTAATATTCCAAAGTGTATCAGATTTATTTTTTGTTATTTTCCTATGTCTAAGTATTCTATCATATAAAATAACCATCTTACCACTAAATCTATTTCTAATTATTCTAGCTAATTCAACATCAGAAACACTTTCAAATTCTAAACAAATATTCTTAATAACATAAGAAGCATTATTATCACTAGATTTAACTACATTATTATAATCATTAAATGTAAGTTCATATTCAAGTCTATCTCCTAGACCCGCTTGATAAAAAGGCATATGTGATTCTAATAATTCAAAATCTAGAGGAATACAAAATCTATTTCCATAAGCTTTTACAATAGCTTCATCTTGTGTATCTGAGGAAGCATTACCAGCTCCAACTCTATGTCTTAACATGTTTATTTTACCAATTCCTTGGTATGCCATATTTTCACGTTCTGTAGGAGACTTCCATAAATCAATATAACAATGATATATATCACTATCATCAATTGACATTACTTCATTTCCAGATATTTTTATTGTTGTTTTCTTAATTATTGATCTTCCTATGTTTGGATATATTGTTGCATTTGCATCACTATCACTTTTGATTTCAATTTCAAATGCTAATCTTGTTGTTCCAGGAACAATAACATCATTACCACTTAGATTAGGAAATCTTACTAACAATTGTTGATTTTGATCAATAGTTGAAGGATTATTGCTTATTACAACACTTTGACGAATACCTCTAATTCCTCTAGGTTCTCTTATTCTTCTGTATGGGTTTAGTTTTTCTCCGTAAGCTGCCATTTTTTAGAGGAAATTTTTAATGTTTAATGTTTCACAGTGTTATACAGCCGTTCCGTAGCCGGATAAAATCCGTATTAAAATGGCAGAAGGAGGATATGATTTTGAAAATCCTGTGTTTGATGAAGATGATTATGATGATGATGAAGATGTTGATGATGATGAAGATGATGAAACTCCTTTTATAAATAATGATAGACAAAGTCAAATTACTCATATTGAGGATAATACAAGAACACAATTAATAATAAAACAGAGAAAAGATATGGTTGATAAATATTTTAAATATTTAGAAGAAAAATATGAAGTAAAATCAGAATATATCGATATTACAAACTTTGAAGTTATAGATAATAAACTATATTTAAAAGTTTCAGGTAAAGAACCTATTAAACTTACTAAAGGTAATAGTTTTATATCTTTGAACACTTTAGAGGGTAAAATTGGAAGAGGTGCAATTAGAAACTTGTTGAATATACGTTATGAACCATTATCAAAACAAGCCAAAGAAAAATTACAAAATGCAGAAAGAAACATTCCAAATGTTGATAATATAGAAATGATTGATTTACCTAGAGCAGCTGAAACTGCAGCAAATGCTGCTGAAACTGTAATGGAAACATCTTTTTCTGAAGAAGCCGAAACTAGAGTGAAAGAAATAGTTGGAATTGAACAAGGAACACAAACATTTACAACTAAAAGAGATATTGATGGGGTCCTTAAAGCAATGACTACTGTAAAAGAAGCGCTTGCAAATAACTTGGCTGAACTTTCTGAAACAAACAAAAAAATAGCATATGAAAAAAATAAATTAGAAAGAGCTAAGGAAGATAATGATGAATTCCAAATAGAAAGAATTACTGAAAGAATAATAGATTTGGAGATAGAGAGAAGTGGAAGAATAGAAGTAATTGAAACCTTTAGAGATAAATTAAGAACTCAAATAAATAGAATAAAAGAGACAATACATAAAGTATTAAATGAAGATACAACATTAGCAGAAAGAATAAAAACTTTATTTAGAGAACAAGGGATTACAATTGTTAGTATTTTAACTGCTTTTGGAATGATTATTGGTGTTATTGTTGAGACTTTTATTCCTGGTGGTGGTGGAACTGTAACACCTAAACCTCCTGGGAAAGGAGGAAATGTAAGAGATTGGATAAAAAAACAATTATCAAATATTGCTAAACTATTAGCAAAACTTGCAGGAAAAGCGGTAGAAGCATTACCAGGAATTATTGGAGCTATTGTAGGATGGTTATTAAAAACAACAGGAAACGTTGTTGCATGGTTTGGTAGTAATTTATGGGCTTTATTAATTTTAGTTGTGGGAATGATTTATACAGCTGTGAACAAAGTTCGTTAGTGTTTTACAGCCGGGCTATGGACTTTGTCCAGCTGCGGAGCACTTTACCCGTTAGAGAACATACTCGTAAATAAATAAAGCTAAAAGTCCTGCTGTAATACTTCCTATTATAATAGATATTTTATCATCTTCATGTTCATCCGTTGTTTCAATGAGATCACTAGGTTTTATTGGTTCACTAGGTTTTATTGGTTTACTTATTTCTGGTAAAGATTTTTTTGTTGGTGTACCACTTATATCTGTGGGTTGTGTAGTAGTAGGTTCAACATGAGAAACATTTACATCATTATTTATTCCAAGTGTTTGAATTTTTTCTTCTTCTGCTATTACAATTTCATTATTATAATCTTGTATTGTTCCAATTCTTAATTCCATATCACTAGGAGACATATATAACCCAATACCATAAACATAATCAACTTTACTTCTTGCATATTTTAATACACTTTCATAATTTTTTATTTGAGTAGGTATATCAATTGGACTGTTTATAACATCTTCAATGTTAGCTAAAAATTGTTTTTGAGCATCAAATGCCATTCCTGTTCCTAAAATATCTGTTTTAGTTTGAGATTGTGCTCCAAGAATAGCCCAACAATATGTTCTTATAGACTCATTAATTCTTTCAACACCAGCTTGTGTAAAACCTTTTGACTCATCAAGAATAAAAGTTGTCCACATGTTTTTAAATTCATCTGGTTGTTTGATATAATCAATAGAAATGTTTTTTGTATAAGACTTACCTTTAACAGGACCTCCAGGTCCAAAAATAAATCTATATAATCTAAAAACAGATAAATCAAAAACATAAAGAAAATTATCCTTAAAATAAGTTTTTTTCCAAACATTTGAATCTTTTGTATATATATATCCAAGACCACCACCATCTTCTTTATGTCTCCAATCTGTATTAGGATCTACATTAAACTCACTACAAATTCTTTCATAAGCTTCTTTGTTATAAATATTTTTAAAAGCATTCCAACTTTCATCTTGTTTAAGAGGAATAGATATTTCTTTTAATATTCTTCTTGTTTGATAGTAAATATGGAATAAGAATAAAGAACCTGTTAATCCTCCTACCTCTATATGATTTTTTATATCAACTCCACAACCTGTAGTTGAACACCAAATAGCAAAGTTTAATTGATTTTGCCAAAAAAAATTCCAATCACTTTCCCACCTTTCTACTATTTCTTCTGATGTAACTTTAGGTAATAAATATTTTTCAAATATATTAGGGAAATCTGCATTAAAACTTTTGTGAAGAGCAGTGCCCTGCAGCCGTTCCGTAGCCGTTCCGTTTCCATCTGATGAAATTATTATTTCTTGTTTTATAATGTTAAGTGTTTTTTTTTTAAACACTCCTCCATGTAAATAATTAACATCCTCATTATATTTAAAAGCTTCAGGGATCATTTTTTATCGGTAAAAAATGTACCATATAATTTCCAATATTGATAAACCTATAAACTTACAACAATATATAGATAATAAACATGGAGATAAGAAAATTAGATTAAAATTTTAATTATACTATAGGAAAAAAATTAAAAAAAAGTAGGTAATTTAGAATCAGTAATAGAATCATTTAAAAATCATATAGAATTGCATGAAGAAAATTTAAAACTAACAGAGGATGAGGAAATGAGAAAGAGAATAAGAGAGGAAAAAAAATTAAATTGAAAGAGATTTTTTAGAATATAATAAAGAAAAGTAAAAAAAAAAAAAAAAAAAAAAAAGAATAAAAAAAGAGAAATATTGAAGAGTAGAAAGAGATATAAAAATAGAAATATTAGAAGAGATAGAAAGAGATAGAAAAATAACGGAAGAGTTAAAAAGAGAAAGAGAAAGAGAAAAAGAAAGAGAAATAATGGAAGAGTTAGAAAGAGAAAGAAAAATAATGGAAGAGTTTGAAAGAGAAATAGAAAGAGAAAGAGAAATATTAGAAGAGTTAGAAAGAGAAAGAAAAATAATGGAAGAGTTTGAAAGAGAAATAGAAAGAGAAAGAATAGAAAGAGAAAGAGAAAGAATAGAAAGAGAAAGAGAAAGAGAAAGAATAGAAAGAGAAAGAAAGAAAGAAAAGAGAAAGCTAATATTATTAGTAATTATAAACAATTATATATTCACCTTGAACAAATAAATAGTACTTATAATTTTCATAATGGAGCACCTAGTAAAATCTTAGGAGTTATTCCTGTTGAGAGTAATCAATTTGGAGATATTGTTAATATTATTTTTGATAATTCAGAGTATAAAAAATTAACTATAGGAAATATTTCTGAATTAACTATAAGTGTTTGTGATGAATGGGGGAAAAAAATAAATAATCATGGATTACCAATGAGTTGTGTTTTAGAAATCATATAGGGAACTGCTGGAACTTTGTTCCACTAAATTATATAAAATTTATTTTTTATCAATAAAAATGAATCATATAATTTCTAATATTAATGAACCTATAAACCTACAACAATATATAGATAATAAACATGGAGATAAGAAAATTGGATTGAGAGGTTTTACTTATACTATGGGTTGGTATAATTTAATTGGACAATGGATTGATACTAACATTCATAAATCCCCACCACCCAAAAAAATAATTTCAGATGGTTTTTATAATTTTCAACAAATAGTTGATGTATTTAAAAATTTTGACAACAGAATAACATTAACTGTTGATGAAAAAAATGGTATTGCTTGTTTAAAAGCAGAAGAATATCCAACAATAAGTTCAGTTAGTGATATAACCTATGGATTAATAATAACCAAAGAATTAAGAAAAATGTTAGGATTTAAAGAGAGTCATTATTTGAAAAATTCACCTCTTCTTAACCTCCCATGCCATGGTGAACAATCAATAGATTTATCTCCTTATAAACAATTATATATTCACCTTGAACAAATAAATAGTGCTTACAATTTCTTTAATGGAGCACCTAGTAATATCTTAGGGGTTGTTCCAGTTGAAAATAAACCATTTGGAGATATTGTTAATACAAACTTTAGTAATCCAGAGTATAAAAAATTAATTATAGGAAATATTTCAGAATTAAATATAAGTGTTCGTGATGAAAAAGGACAAAAAATAGATAATCATGGATTACCAATGAATTGTGTTTTAGAAATTATTCCTTAGTGTTTTACAGCTGGACAAAGTCCATAATGTTTTACAGTGTTTTACAGTGTTATACAGCCGTTCCGTAGCTTAAATTTTATTCTATAAAAATGAGTATATTTGGTTATAAAAAGTATATACTAGATGATAGTAAGATAGATTCATATTTTAATAATTTAAAGTCAAATTTAGAAAGTAAATTATTTAATAATTTAAAGTCAAATTTAGATAGAGAATTACTTAACACTTTAACAAAATTAGACCTTGTGGTAAAAAGAATAGAGGAATCCTTAAAAAACATTACAATAAGTGCTGAAATAAAAGGTTCTTTATATAAAAGTAAGGTGTTTTCATTTGGAAACCGGTTGGTTATGTTGTGATAAGGCGTGGTTATATTACTGGTATTGGTCTGTCGAGTAAAAGGACAAGTGGTGAAGTGCGAGTTGGTGTGTTGGTTGATGGAGAGCGTTTAAGTGGGTGTGATATTACTTTACAAACAACAACAGCAAAACATGATAATTTTGAACGCCCTTTTTTAATACTGTTGCCTCGTTATTGTTTGAATTCAAATAATATACTTAAAAATGAAGCAACCAACGGCCCCAAATTTATACCCTGATTTAAATAGTAAAATACTAGATTCACAGCCAGACTATGGAACAGCTGCGGAGCACTTTATCCATAGTGCAGAGCAGTCGGAAGTAGAACTTCATGAACCAAGTCAAAATTATAGATTACAAAAAATCTCAGAGATTGAGAAAACATTAATTAATGAGAGAGATACTCGTAAAGCATTATATAAAAAATATAAAAGAGGAATAAATATAACAGATGGAGTAGACACAGCTTTTATGTCTGCTAGTATAATTATAGGAACTATTGGTTTAATTGTTCCTATTCTATTTCCGTTAGAAATTGTAGCTCTTGTATGTGGAGGAGTTGGAGCCTCTGTAAAAATTGTTAGACGTAAATTTATGAAAAAATTAAAAAAAATTAAAAAAAAAAGATGGAGAGATATCTGAACAAGAATTTAAACTTATATTAGATGAATTAGAAAAATATAATGAGCTTAAACAATTAAAAAAAACTCTGCGGTTCCAAAAAACTATTCAGAAGAAGAAAGGCAAAAATTAATAGAACAGGGGAGAAAAGAGGCAATGGAGATAATATCCAAAAATATAAAAACTGTATAATATTAAATTTTTATAATACGTTAGAAAACCCTCCTCCATATTCAGAGTGGTAAAAAATGGTTTAAGAAAAAACATAATTTTCTTTATTTTTTTCATTGTTGTTTTTTTTTAAATTTTACATTAGTGTGATTTTTTTGATTTTACATTAGTGTGATTTTTTTGATTTTTTTAACTAATAGTAGTATAGGTATTGAGCGTGTATGCTTTTTGGGGGTTTTACACATGATAAGCCAGACGCGCGGATTAGCGCGTCTGGGTTTTGAAGTGTGTTAGACCCGCAGTGAGCCATGGACGCTCAATACCTATACTACTATCGAGCGTCATCTTCAACAATGCCTAAATAAAATCCATAAATGGGCAACAGAAAACGGCTTTAAATTTTCAAATCTAAAACCCAATGCGTTCATTTCTGCCAGCAACGAAAGCATCATTTAGACCCTCAGTTAACGCTTGACGGAACACTTATACCTGTCGTAGATGAATTTAAATTACTTATTATTTTTGACAAAAAAACACAAACAAACTAACGTTGAATCCCCACTTAAATACCTGAAAAATAAATGATTAAAAGCATTAAACTTACTGAGAGTTGTTGCATACACTGATTGGGTGCAGATACAAAAGTTCTTTGAAATTTATATAGATCTCTTATTCGTTCAAATTTGGACTATGGTTGTATCGTATATGGTTCATCCAGAAAATCTTTTATTCAAATGTTAGGCACCATTCATCACCAAGGTCTGCGTTTGGTTCTTGGTGCTTTCAAATCTTCACCTGTTCAAAGTTTATACGTTACTGCCAACGAGCCAGCCTTATACTCTCGAAGGGAAAAGTTAACCCTCCAGTACTTAACAAAACTGAAATCATGTCCTGACAATCCTGCCGTCAATATTTTTTTTATCTAAACTATAAATCTCTTTATGAAAGGACGTCAAAAACATCTTTTATCAGAACTATAGACATGAATATTGATTGATACAAAATAAAACAGTCCCACATAATTAAGAAACTTGCAGTAAATTTAAGTCTTCTTAATGAAATCAAATACTGATCCTATTGTGTTTCAATCAAAATTTAATAAAGTCCGATCTATTTATAATAACCATTATGAAATATAAACCGATGGCTCAAAAGATGGTAAAATGACCAGCTGTGCAGTGATAAGTTATTTTTATACAAAATTATTTCGCCTACCAGATGGCGCATCTATATTCTCTGTTGAAGCTAAAGCTATTGAACTAGCATTAGACGTCTTTTCCTTTAGGTCAACTGACAAAATCATTTTATTTTCTGACTCCATGTCAGTTTTACAGTCATTTAAAAAATTGATTTTTTCCAATTCTCTTATTATTCTTATTTTAACCAAGTACCATACATTGTCTTTGTCTAAAGAAATTATTTTCCGTTGGATTCCAAGTCATATGGGAATTCGTGGGAACGAAAAAGCTGATGGCGCTGCGAAGGCAGCCTCCGATATGGATGAAGCTGACATTAAAATCCCTTATACAGATTTCAAATCCTCTATTAATAAAATTTATTCAAGTGGCAAACTGTTTGGGAAAATGCTTAGTATAATAAATTGAGAACAACTTAACCATTTTTAGGATTTCGGCTTCCCGCGCTGTGCGTAGGGAAGAATGTGTTATTAATCGTTGTTGAATTGGACACAGTCGTTTGACACATTCTTATCTTTTAAATCGTGAGGTTCCACTTTTCTGTATTCCTTGTCAGGAACCGTAAACTATTGAACATATTTTAATTGACTGTGTAGATTTGAACCTTTTTATGACAAATAATTTAAATGTAACAACTATGTTAGAGCTTTTCAATACCGTTTCTGTTGATACCTTGATCGATTTTATTAAAGAAATCGATTTAAAATTTGTTTTTATTCTTTTAATTGTTTTTTTTTTTAATTAATTTTTTTTAGACACCATATGACGTCTTTCGACTGTTATGTGTCTTTAAATCAATATTCTGTTCTATTCTAATGCAGGTTCAACCGTGTTTACGATGTAGTGATCGTGTTTCAAATTGTATTGTATTGCATCGTCTTGTATGTATTATATATTAGTCGTGTTTGCATGTACCGTTTATTATGTGTTTGGCCAATGACATATTTATTGCAGATTTGCCAAATAAAATGAGTTGATGGGGCATTTCAGAGCAGTTCCCTTGCCACCACTCGGTACATTTATCTCAATGTTTGTCACAATCCACGAGTACCGTAGTGCTAAACAAATTCTTAACTGGTAATGTCATTGAACTTGAACAGTTAAGGGAACTTGTAAAGGTGTTGTAGCAGCCAACTGAATGCTACGGAAGTTAACGAAAGATCGAGGTTTTGAAGGAAAGGTCGAATATAGATCATTTCTTTCAGGCTTTTTTAATTGAAGACTAGAAAAAAACTGGAAAATAAATAACTCTTTAGGCGTTTCAACATTGTTTTTTTCTAAGGAGAATATTTATTCAGTAATTAACAATTAAGTACTTTAACCTTAAACTTATACATATATGAATTTCAAATAACGTTTTTGTAGAGAATATCACAGTTTTTTAACTTTGAAACCTTGTAAAAAAAATTTTAAAAAGATTTCTTTTATTTTTTATTCCGATGAAATCCACTTATATGAAACTTTTCTATAAATGTTAAAAGAAATGTTTACCTCACCATGTTTGTTGTTTTATTAAATCTGCTTGTTAATAATATTTTTACAAAGTTTGCATAAAAACACTAAAATTTGCTTCTTTGGACCTTAATACTTCGGTAAACCTACTTTTGTAATGTCTTAAACACATGAATCGTAATATTTAGGTCATTCTTAAACATCATATTTTAAAAAAGATATTCGGCGTAGGATGAAAGAAAAACGAGATTTCCAGTCTTCTAGAACATCCCCAGGAAAAGCGCGCGAAAGACCGACGCACAACAAATTTAGTACGCTCTAGAAATAGTTCAGTATTTTTTTCTATGAAATATACTTATTTATAGACGGTAATACAAAAAATTATATCTGTAAATAGGCTTGTTTGATATTTGTTCATATCATTATTGCATATGACAATTATGATATAAAAGCGTTATTAGTTGTTTTGGTTTTGGCGAATTAATTTTCAATGAGAGCATCTCGGCAGGCTGGAAGAATTCAATATACATAGTAATTAAAGGGTTTCATGTCATAACACGGTGGATTCTTTTTTGTTGTTTTAATTCATTTTCACAAAGTAGCATTCCTCAATTGATGGAAAAGGATTGTATTTAACTTACTGAAATCACTTTCATGTTTACATCAAAAAGAAAAGTAATAACACCAAGCTGAATGATATATACAAGCTGCACCCCTTATTTACAGTAATTTTATAGTCCATAACGATGCGTTAACCAATAACAGGAGTCCTTTTATTCAGCTTCGAATTATTTACCGCTGTTAGCGTACATTTGATTGGTTTAAGATGCGAGTTGAAATCGAAATTATACAGCTACGCCGAAAAAATTAATATGAAAAAGGACCAAAAAAAAGGATGAATGAACACCCGCTGATTCATAAGTAAGACATCCTAAACTGTCAATCAAGTGTACTTACATGAACCGGCTTATCCAACCAGTTTAAATACCAGGAATACCTGGAAATTAAATATTTCTTTAAAGGCTATAAATACACCATTAGATTTTATATTTATATATTCACAACTTGTGAAAGCATTTGGTATTCTAAATCTTTCTTTAAACCGAAAGGTTTGGCATATTTGGAACTGTATCAGGAAGAGAGACAATTAACAAATTAATATTTTATCTCAGAAGAAAGATGCGTGTGAATGCATGTATCACTTCGAGAAATGTTAGAGAAAAATAATTTATTTTAAGCCTGAAAACGGAAACCATTCAGCATGAAAATCGTACAAACCAAAACTAAAAAGAAAATATTAGAAACGTGGGGTTTGTTAAAAGGGGTAATATTTTACACGAACAGAGAAAGACATTAATGGTTTCATCCACAGAGGGTTTTGTGGCCATGGATATCACTTAAGATTCATAATAAGTCTTAAAAGTACGGTGGCTAATTCTGCCATGCCGTATCCCCAAGCTTCATTGATGCACCGGCGTTTCCCGCGATTCGATCCTTTGACGCAAATATATCAGAATAATGTGGTGACATTATCTCATTTTATTGTCTGTTTCCTTCCGGGTTCTTTTGCGACGGTAGCGCGCGTACGCAACAAATGTGTATATTGACGCACATATAAGCAACATCGCGACATGGCTTAAAACAGCAAATACATGAAAATGCACCATCCGCTATAATAATGAATAGGCTATTGGTAGATGAAAATGTTAATTGGAAAATATAAAATCCCATTGCAATTTGTGCTTGAAAGTTATTTTGTTTCCTTTCAATTATATATGAAGATCGTAATATTTTCATAATATCTTAGCTTCATAGGGGATCTTTGATATTTCAAACAACAAAATGCAGCTGTTGATGCAGGGGGGGGGGGGGGGGGGGGGGGAATATGATTGTTTGAAGTGTGTACGATATCGTGACAAGTAATAATAGAATAAAACATGCCACCTGTTTTTTTAAGCATGCGCTCCATTAATGTTTAAACATTGATTAATTATTAATCGCCTTACGTCCTCGAAAAACTGAAATGACTACCTGGCACTCAGTAGCATTAAATAGAGATTTATACTTTGTACCTTTATGTTTTCATCAGTTTATAAATTTACTGCAATATAATAGCGTGCTGAAAATAGGATTAAGTAATAAAATGGCACATCTTCCTGAATATAAAGTACCAAATGTAAATAAGTGTAATATCAAATGTGCATATTACAGATATTAATTTTGTGACAGCTTTGTCTGATTCTATAAAGCTTTATAACATTTTCATAGCTTCGCCACAATAAATGTCTGCCGAATGCAGTTTCATTGCACAAAATCGGTTCTGGTCTCCCAAACTTAATTCAGAAAAAACAGACATGCTTGCTAAGAATCAGTTCCTGACATGAGCCTTAATAATATCCCAATTTTATGGTTAAATGAGTTACATACGTTATGTAACAATGATTTCAAAATGTATGTTTAGTAGTCTAAAGTGGATCAAGCTTTTTTAGACCACATTTGTAACATCTGTTATGATTTTGATCACATGTGTAACAGGTGTTACGAATATGTACTAGAAATAAAGCACATATGTAAAAATGTAAAAAAAATTGTCACAAAAGTGTTTAAAACCGATTTTTGATGTACATGTGGAATATGGTGTAACAAAGCTTTTTTACATCATAATTCTTACTTCACTACGCATGCGTATCACTGTCCCTTTACAGATAAGTTCACCACCATTGAAACAAATCTGATAATGGTGTTCGAGATTTATTAGTCTTATGTTGATAAATACGAATACTATACGCATAAACTTCATATGATTTCTATTGTCATTAACCAATAATAGTTGTTGCTCTTGTGATTGACGATGCATACAATAATACACTACAATATTGTTCTTATAGTAATTATGCATCATTTTTGTATTTGCTGTTTTTCTTCCATATCATAAATATTATTGAATTATTTTAAAAAAGTATTTAATACCTTGTAAACTTAAATGTAAAATACCTTTTATAGTTCATCTATGAGAAATATATAAGAAAAGAAGGCAAAGTTGTCTTTAAAAAAAGATTATAAAATAAAACTATTTGATTTTTCAACAAAAGCAGTACTCTCCCCCCACCCCCCTTCCCCTCTCTCTCTCTCCCTCATTCTTTGGAGATAGATGTTTTCCTGACATTACAATAATATATTATAATTCACAAAACTGATCATTTTTGTCATTTTAAGAGCAATTTCCTTTTCTGTATTTAATGTTGAATTTAGTGTAATTCGTAAAGTTTGGAATACAATGTTTATACTTAGTTTTAAAAATGTAAAATTTCCTAATCAAAATGTATAGGATCACAGTATAGTATATTTTCAATGATTCCAAAACAAATGATTTCATAATTAAAGATTACATTTACGTTTTGTAAACAAGTCCACATAGCTTGTGAAAATGCACATTCCCAAAGTAGATATTCGAGGTCTTGATAATTGCTACAAAAATCACATGGTGTTAAATTACTTATTTTACATTGATATAAATATGACGCATAATATACAGGCCATTTAGGCTTCTACCAATTTCTTTTGACGAAATTCATATCGAAATATAATCTCCAAATGAGATGCTAAAGCTTTCAACAACAAGAAAAATATCATTTCATCATAAGGCTGTATGTACTCATAACTGTTTTCTGACACAAAGGATGACTTCGTGACGTCAAGTTTTTAAGGAACTCTTTTGGGAATGTGGAAATGCACGGTGATATTTGATTTATTTTCTCAAAGATTGGTTCTTCTCTCCGTACACAAGGGCAATCAGGTTCAACAGATCTTAATCGTCTAAGCGACAAGATATTGAAAGGGCTTATGACACGTAAAGGGGAAAGTCTAGGAAGCTTAAATACATAAATATCAAATATAATCAAAATATTTTCAAACGTTGTCACGTAATGGAGTGAGATGTGATTCATGCACAGCATGTAGGAGGTGGTAATGTAGATGGCCTAGCTGGATCACTGTAGGGATAATACACTTTTTCTTGGACATAAACATTCGCTGAGGTCCAATATTTTTGTTATTGCCCAATTCTTTGAACCCGGGCATATTTAACGAAAGTTCAGGGCCTCTGCGAATGGTAACGCCGGAGAGATGTGCATTGTGGCTATAACTGGCTATAACTCTTGTGGCTATAGCATTAACAAAAATTACTTTGGATTATAATTATATTCATTCATTGGAAAGACGCAAATTAATATTAAGCGAGTATTTTAATAGACGTTTCTCAATGGCGATAATAAAACTTGGGATCTTAACATTTTCTTTTTCTTAAGAATATAAAACAAGCTTCAATAATATCTGAAATTCGTTGAAAGAAAATTATGTTATTTAAATGTGTGTGTGTGTGTGTGGGGGGGGGGGGGGGGTATACATATGCAGTCATATACCATCATAAGTGGCTTGTGTGTGACCGCGTCACCAGCATCATCTCTAATTATACGTGTATTCATTTGCAATCTGATGAAGAAGAACATGTATACATGTACTTCCGACCCTAAATATAAACATTCAAAACTACCTGATGGCAAATAAAAATTAAAAAGTGATGGTATACCTTCCGCACATTTCTTGTCACAGAAAGAAAGACTAGGTCATATCAACAAAGAGTCAGTTAATATATGTAAACTATAAATAAAGAGATATATTATAACTTTCATATAGAGTTATATGATCATTGGACAAGGCACTTCAGCTACTCGCTACCTTTATACGTATATTAAATTTTTTCAAGTTTATCATTTTGATAGTTTTCAATCTATGCTTCAGATAAATATTCAATATAACTGAATAATCTAGATGCCAAGAGCAACATATCGAGCCCGTAATTTGTTCTCTACGTGTGTCCTTGACATTTGAGCAACACACGTGGCTCTTATGTGCAACACACCGTCTCACCATGGTGAATATTTATATCGTAGTATTTGGAAATCACCAAATAAATGGTAGAGTTGTAGTCCGACCATTTTTTTTATTAGTGTGACCATGACTTTTTGAGATAAAAACACGGGTCTTGCGCGCGTGATAAAACATTCAAATTTAACATGCTGGTGTAAAACACAACCAACGTGACTTAGTATATTTCAATGATGTAAATTCATATCAAATTCTAGACAAGAATCTGTACGAAAATCCAAAGTGATATAACTCTCTGATGATATATTCCAACTAAACGTGCCGATAATATATACAGCTAGTTGTGGTACCGAAAATTCATCAAATCTATGCTAGCGGTTTTGGAGATTTATGGACAAAAAAATGTAGTTATATTATGTTGCAGAAATACCATTACTCTTTGATGAAACATTTCAATCGAACATGCTGAATAAAGCCGGGGGTATTAGAGATGAAGTGCGATTCAAGACAGGGGTTTTGTTTGGAGATAAAATGCGGATAAGACTGTGTCAGATATGCAAATGGCCAGAACTCCTCTGTGATAATTCACTCGGTCAAAATGTGAAGACGATAGGCACCATTAGGCTTGATACTGATCAATTCTGTGAAGTTTTATCCAGTGCAAGCCGGATCTTATAGATGTGAAGAGCAAACAAGATTGAGTCCACCTTCTAAAGATGAACAGACAAACGGACGGACAAGCTGATTCCAAAGGGGTGTATAATTATGGAAAACATACTACCATTAGTGCCAGTTAATCTTTTCTAGCACGCGAACTCTGTCTGGATACTTTTAATCTTGCGATCCGTCAGTTTTGACACC
The DNA here is from genome assembly GCA_021229015.1 of Solen grandis. Classification (NCBI taxonomy): domain Eukaryota; kingdom Metazoa; phylum Mollusca; class Bivalvia; order Adapedonta; family Solenidae; genus Solen; species Solen grandis. The sequence goes on from CM037778.1 coordinate 82,543,504, forward strand.
AGTAACAAATGTTCGTTTCCTCCCTTATTCAGATAATGAAGTCGCCGAGCATCTCTAAGCTGCCCTGGAACAACATAAGAAATACTGAACAGCTCGTGCTAACGAGAATTTTATTTTTCAACCCCCCCCCTTTTTTTTGGCTTTTCTTCGGTTAATATAAACATCTCCTTAACCAATGGATGGATTTAACCAATCATCACAGGATTGATCCATATGAGGTCCTCTGTTGTTGTTGTTTTTTTTTTTTTTTTTTTTTTTTTTTTTTTTTTTTTTTTTGGATCGGTTGATGAAGAAGGTCACAAGAGCAAAAAAAAAAAAGGATTTAAAAATGCAAACTTTGACAATTTCCTATCCAAAACTCCAAGATTTAGAGTTAATATAATTGATAGCATCACGTAGTGAACCTCTAAGTTTGTTCAAGACATTACCCTGGGGTCAAAATTGGTTACTTGATTTGCATAATCGTTTATAAGGCTATGACCTAAAAAATTTGAGCACAGGACAGTTTTTGTGAGGAATTTACATTATCTCGCTGTAGTTTTGCATGGTTTATGTAATCATTGCGACTATGATATAAAAGGCAATGAAGGCATTATTTCTCAGGTGAACGATTTATGTTTATCTATTAATATTTATTAAATCGAATGTGTATTTTCATTATGTTATAACCATGATCATTCAACTGGTTAAAAAGACTTCAGAGCAGATGCAAGCATCCAGTGACTTGGAGTATTATAGGCTCTTTTGCTCAAAGTTTATAAAGACTTGCATTTACTAAATTCCAACGATCACTTGATGGACAATTATCACAGTTTAATGTTGGATTACTTTAACACAAGATTATCATTTAAGATGGAATCATAAAATTTTGAACACGTATTGTGTTTTTCCCAATGATAATTAGAAGTAATGACAAGAACACCGCAACTCGGAACTTTATACGCCCAAAGAATTAGAAACTCCTCTAAGATTCTTCATGCGTCAGTATGAAGAAAGCTTAGTTGTACATAAGGGTAATTTCTCCATTTGCCAATAACGCAATTCAAATTTTTTCATGGTCCTTTTATGTAAGTAATAAAATAACTCTAAATGAAGAAATTAACAAAAAAAGGAATTAAATTTTAAAAAAAACTGCACATCAATATTAACTTTTGATCACAATTCACAAATGCATGCCAATATCAATCCTCTATGCAACCATCGGATAATAATGGAGAAGTTAATGCTTAATGGAAAATGCTTAAGGACAATAATTTCACATCAAAGAAAGCCATCCAAGTAATATCACCTTGTAATATGCACAACTACCCACTTATATCATCATTCCATAGAAGACTAATGGAGGAGTAATCCGCACAAGCATTACTCCCACTGGGGAGATCATAGGCGATGTGGAAATACGGATTTTTTCCCCCTTCGTTAGCGAGACAGTGCGCATCAAACAACTATACATATTCTTTCACCAAATACTTAAAACAGAAATTATTTCTAATGCCGTAGCCAAGAGGGGCAGTAATAACTATTTATGACAAAAAAAGATCAATCTGATAAAAGAACACGATCTTCCTACGGTAGCGTTGCGTATATAGGGGAGATGACTCTAGTCAGCTTGGAGAAAGGATAATTATACTTACCATCATGTCTCCCTCATATATAAATGGGGGAGACATATTGCTTTTATCAGAGTTGTCTGTCTGTCACACTCTTTGTCCGGAGCATAACTTAAAACTTATAAAAGCTATTAACTTGAAACTTCACAGGTGGATAGATCTCATTATGAAGAAATGTCTTGTATAAGAACTGTAACTCGCACATCATATTTTTTAATACAGTTGACTCTGTGGTCATTTTGTACTATGCTCATACAAAGACAGTTAGGAATAAAAGAAAAGAACTCTACTGTTATTTTGTTGACTTAAAAAAAGAAATTATCTACTTGATAGAGGTCGTCTATAGTACAAAAACATTAGAAGACTTGGTATAAATAGGACGTTCTAAGTTCTTTGTATAATGAAGTAAAAACTATATCATTGTATGTGGGTAAAATCTCAGATTTTCATTTAAAGCAATATTGGTTTAATTCAAGAAGAAGCAGAAGAAGACTTTGCCGAACCTTTCCTCGCTCTTCCTAATTGTCATAACAAGGCTTAAATGCTGGTCGGACTTTTGAAGACATTCTATTTATTTGTTACTATGTGCAGATGACTTGACTTGACTATTTGAGTTTACCGTCGCGTCGACAGTATTTTAATCATATAGCGATGTTCAGCTAATTACAGGTGGAGGAAGACCCAGAATGCATGGAGGCATCCGGGTAGAACCACCGAGGCTTCCTCACATGAAAATCCGAATTACCCTGCCGGGATTCGATCCCACGCGGTGAGGGGCTGAGTGAGTGTTAAAGTCAGCGACTTTACCCTCTCGGCCACGGACGCCGCGTGCAAATGATGCAGTCAGTCAGATACAAAGGGTGATTTACAAGAATCATTAAATAACTTAAATTCATATTGTTTAAAATGAAATCTAACTATTTATACAGACACAAAACTAAAATAAAATTTCAGAAAGGTGGTTATAACTCTACTTAATTCAAATAAGAGATTGTTTATACAATTAGCAAAATTTTGTATTGAGCTATTGTAATAAGGAAAAATCAGTATGGATAATAATATGGAACAAATAATGATTGATTATGTTATACATTTAGTCCTTTGTAAGGCATTCCCACGATATTAATATTGGCATACGTCGTTTATTGTTTTGTCGTATATTCGCATGCCATGCATGCATTCAAATAGTGCGGTTCCACGAATACGTTATAGTATTGTCCTGATTTTAACATATTTGTTCCTATGTATTTAATACGAAAGTTTTTTTTTCATTTTATCTCAAAGTTTTCTGGTTATTTATACAAATATAAAACTTTCTATACTTAGCAAACATCTCTGCATATTCGATAACCATTTGTATACCACTCTCACTTACACTTAAGGTGAAGTCCCTGTAATGGTTCCGGTACGTCTTGGACCACTAAACCCCTACCAAGATAACCAAAGTACCCTAATGAAACAGTATGAAACCTTGGTTATCTCCGTGAAAGGCCATGAGGTCCGAAATGTAGCGGAACCATTATAGGGGCTTTACTTTAAGAATATTTTGATTTAGAAAATCTATTCTATTTATCTCTATCTGAATATCACCATCATGTTTAACTGTTCATACACTCTATGTGTTTCATAAGCCGCCATGCTTAAGTCGTAATAAAGTATATTGTCTGTTAAAAAAACATTTGCGTCGTCTTTGATACAGTCTTGTCAACAAAACCAGGTGCTTACAAAACGTTTTTTGTCCGATTTAGAGTCGTCTTACAGCATTTGTCTAGCTAAATTTAAACAACTCGTAAGCAGCTTGAGATCTTTGATATTTGCAGATCACAGTAGCACATTACATGGTAGAGCTGTTTTTGCCAGTTAGAGATGTTTACTGATAAACATCAAGCATAAAATCTGCAGGTGTGAATGTGTAGAGTAATACAAAAAATAATTGATGCTGTGGATGCTGTGGTCAGAGAAAAAAAAAACATTGTCAGAAGTTATGTGTTGTTATACAACAGATCAATCTGTTTTTAATGAAAATAGAAAGGTTTGAACTGTCCTTTGGATGTCTGATTTGCATTAGTTTATTAGCTTATCAGAACACTTGTATCTAAACAACACTCAAACACTTGTTCTAACTATCTTATCCACTATAACGGTTTGTATATGCAATGAGTTGTCATACCGAGGTAAATTTTCCAAGGTATACATTTTCGTACATCGGTATGAAATTCCCATAACCAAACCAAACCAAACCACATAAACACTAGCCCAAACCCATAACCTTAGCCCAACCAAAATATATGTACTGAAAAGGGCAAACCGAGGTACGAATTTTCTACCTCTCAACATATGTTTACTTTATATATATTTTTTTTCAATTTTTACTTATAAGCTTGCTAAATTTTCTAAAGAAAACTACATGCAGTTGATAACTATTTTGCGTATTGAAAATTGTAAAATGTGGAGACTCCATCGAGATTCTACAATCAACTGACACTTATAGCTTTCTGATCTGGTCTCTACTGCTACAACCACTGAACAGTTAAAAGCATTTTCAAATTTTTAAATATATATATTTCATTCTTGAAATGTCATTTTCATCTTGATTGTCTTGCTACGCAATGGACTTTGTGGCTGGATACCAGGGAATCATTATTTAACAAGTGCAAACACGTAGATCATGGCTTGCTGAATTGTAAATTACTTCACATGTTAGCATTCTGACAACATTTCTCGAGTATCTCTCATTGACATCTTATCTCCCCGCCTTAATACGAAGACAAGACTGAAATAAGAACGCTTTGTACACTAAGAATATTGAACTTCTGAAAAGTTTAAGCCAGAATATAACCTCTTAGAATCAGATGAAAACACGGGCCCTGCCTGACCTGAACACTAAAGTAGACTATTCTCAAAATAACCTAATTACTGTTACACCCCCCCCCCCAACACACACACACGCGTCCCTAAAAAAAACAAAAACAACAACAACAAAAGCCTGAATAGCGAAGTGGAAACGCGCTTTGCTTCTCACCAATGCGTCCCGGGGTCGATTGCTGATCACGTGCGTGCTATAGTGGTCGCCCGTCCAGACACGTGGGATTCCTCCGGTTTCCTCCCACAATAATGACCACATACGCCACCCAAAAGGCTATCGAAATTGATTGATATAAGTTGGGATAACTTGCTTCCTATTCGATGTAAAATAAATACAGTTTGAATTTAAGTTTGATTATTTTTAGGACTCAAGTTAAAACACTAAACGGAACTCTCTAGCTTCCACACACATGTCATTCGGAACACCTCGCCCATTTCTACGAAATACACTAGGAATAGGGCGAGGTGTTCCGAATGACATACATGTATGTTTGTTACGAGATGCAATCTGTACAAACTCGTTGACGACATGTCAACGTTACTTAAATACATGAATGAGAAAGAATATTTTACAAAAAGCCATTCAATTATTTACAAAAATACTCAATTTGCAATTTTCGCATAAATACACTATTTTTTCTGACGTTTTCCAGATCTTTTGTTTGTCTCCGTGTACGAATCACAAGTGCTTAGTTAGACGACGTAACAGATAAACAAATAATGATTCGGCAGCGGTTTTCCAAATTCAAATTCCAGATTACAGATCGTCTTCGGAAAGACTCGCCAATGCAAGATGTTAACATTGAGAGTATATTTGCATCCATCCAAAATACAAAATTGTGTGATTTGATTAACATTTTTAATGCGTTAAACGGGTATTTTACAGCAGATATTGGTGCATTATGTACCATTTGTGTTAGTCTACAATATGTTAATGTTATTTTATATTTTCTTTTTCAGGAGAATTGTTAATAAGTATCATTATGAAATATACTGGACCGTTAAATCATACATTTGTAATAAAACGCATGTCACTTGTTGTTCATTACGTAATTGAAAAAAAAAAGAAAATGTGATGAAAACAAAATAGAATATGTATATTTCGTAAAGGTTATTCAACCCGTGATAGAAGCCAGCATTCAACAAAATCCTCGAAAAAAGTAAAGAACTTTTTCATGAACTAGTTCATTTGTACTTTATTGCGATTTTAATGAATAATTCATTCATTTTTTTATGTATCAACTTTCATGTTTTTGCGCACGGCATTTTCATCGAATATGACAGTCTTGAAAAATGTCTTAACTAGGTGGTTGATATAGTTGAATATATGGTACTCTGGTGTTCGCATTAGGGCCACCATGACCCAGCTGATTAAGATATAATCACTGGTAAAACATTCTCATTAGAAAAATTGATATACAATCTAGCCAGGGCATCTGTTCCTTGTGTCAAAATTGTTTTATCATGAATTTCTAACTAACCAGTGACCTTATGAAAAGTGATTTCAACAAAATTTTAAAGTAGACAATATCTGATTGGAAATCTTAACATGTTTTTAATTATATTATTTCATGATATTTAATTTATAATAATAATAGTCCTCTATTAATTCACAGTTAATATATTTCTAAACAAAAACGAATTTTATATCAAATTTTAAAATAGATATTAACGGAGTTAGGTAAGCTACCAACATTCTGCTTGAATTGGAATTATATTTTATTATAGAAATGTCAAAATATATATACTTAGGCAAAAACCTTTGTTTCAAATTCAGCCAGTTAAAAAGACCCCTTTCCCTTCTCCATTTTATTTGGTGTCCTGTTTTTAGATAATCTGACCTAATCCCAATTGAAAGTGCCTTTTAACCAGGAAAACTAGCCAGACTTTATAACTGCTTTCATGGTTTCTTGCTCCCAACTTAGACATTTTGCCTGCTATTTGGAAATTAATAGATTTGTATCAATGAACTTTTTAAGCATATATAATTCAGTTTTAATTTCATCACTGAAAGACCTTGAGAAATGCCTAATTTACAGGAAAGATTCTATTAGAAAAAATATAAATTGTGGCTGTCTCGTTCTATATTTAGCTCAAAACAATGACAGCATAAAATTAACATACAAGGGGGTTTTCAGAATTTCGTAGATTTTCTTCCTATCTCCGCTACTACCGTGTATAAATATTTTTTCAGTCTATAGAAAAAGTCCATGAACTTCTGAAACACCCCATGTACATCGAGACATCCGTGGTTGTACTGAACAGCGTGTTTCAGAACAAGCTCCGCCCATTTTATATTTCTCACTATTTTGCCCTGTCTGAACAATTAAGGCTTCTGGGTGAATATTTCAGTATGTGGGCTTAATTGAACATTAAGAGGTTAATCAAACATCATTTGAGACTTTGCTAATTAGAAATTTTGAAAAATATATTTTTCCCTTGCAAATTCTGAGCTAAAACGCACGGGGATTTTTGACGAAAAAAAATCATGGTGTAATTTGTTACACAACATTGTCACTTGAAGGTAATGTGAAACAAATGCACTATTCATCATTGAATTGATTAACTATTCATGTGAAGAAAATTGTTGAACAAGTACATAAACATTATCTTTATCATTAACAGGACCTATCAATTCAAGTGCTTTGGAAGATATGCGCATGTAAACTAATTGCCAAACTTTGAACGGAAATGAACAAAACTGAATAATACTGATAAACGCTCCAAGGCTAGAGAAATAATCTAATGCATATTAGGAAAAAACAATAATTTTCATGTAAACTACAAATATTTGAAAAATACACAATTATTTATCAATCGTACAGTATTTAGTTTCCTTTGTGTTAGAAAATAAAATAAAAATCAAATAATCAAATGAAATTTAAATGTGTACTGTAGTTTACTTCGCACTATGTTTTTTTTTTTTTTTTTTTTTTTTTTTTTTTTTTTTTTGTTATTGTGCTTTACAAAAACAATTATTCAAATCAGCACACGGACCAGTGAAACAAGTATTATTAATCCATTCAGTAAAATGCATTATCATATATAAAACCGCAGTTTGGTTTAATTTGATTTACATCGATTTTAAAAAAAAAGAAGATATTATGCATATCCCTCTCTACGGTGTTTGGGTTGAACCAGTACACTGAACATGCAGAATGTTTGCTTAACCCTTTCCCTCATAAAGGACACCATGAAAAGACCTATGCGAACAGCATAAAACCAGATCAGCCTGCGAGTAACTCGCAGGCTGATCAGGTTTTATGCTGTTCGCTGCTCCTCAGTGGTCTGGAAATGAGGATTTTGTAATTAAATTTGGTAAGGTTTAACTGTGGTTTTCTGCAGATCAGGCTTTATGTGATACCTATTTAGGGCGTCAAAATGAGTATATATTAAGGGCATCATTTGAAATGGTACTTAGCTGTTACGGTTGCTGTAACTGATTTTGTCGTTACCTTTGAATCGCTATCGACTGTTATTATCGCTACTCAGATTTTAAAGACAAGCCAACTTTAACATCTTATATATCTGCAAGGAAAGTATAAAGCACTGATTTGGATGAATAAGAAACAGAATATTAAATTTAGTGATACGTAGCTTGAAAAGGGTCACTTTGACTAGAAAATGTAAGTTTTTGTTACAGATTGGCTAAAAGGCTTATTCAATCGAAA
>CM037778.1:82551749-82601749 GCA_021229015.1 Solen grandis
TAAAGACAATAGATTCGTCGCGTTTGATGTTTAAAATGTCTTCAATCAAAGTTTATGTTCATGAATATTTCATTAACATTAAAACTATTTGTATGTACTAATGTAAAAACACAACGCCTGGGATGTTTAAGTATAAAATGCATGATGATACGTTGCCACATAGAATTATTAATCGTACTTCGAGGTGAAAAGCCTCTCTACTCGTGCTCGTGTCAATACAAATGGCGCAATCATAAATGTCGAATTGACTTAGGGGGCATATTGATGTCTTATCATATTTTGGAAAACGGCCTTTGACACAATCACGAGACATCCGGTAATTGCACGGATGGTAGTTTACACGTTTACCGCTAGTCTTTCAATCAACTGGTTATAAGGTCTTGATTTTTTGTTATCAGGACATGGACAATGCATTATTCAGGGATTGAAGCATGAATCATACATGTCGTGTACACATGCGATCAAAGTCACCTTCTGTATCCCTTCCACGTGTCATCAGTGATTTTATGGTATAACAATAAACTGTTATATTATCTTTCCGAATTAGACTTAAGTATTTGAATGATTATGTTTTTAATAAAACTCAGAATCCGACCTTTCTTTTAAGAAAATGAGGTATTAAACTATTAAACTAATTATGCCTTCTGTTTACTAACATTTTATTTTGAATTTTATTGATCAAAATAATCACTAAAATTATGTTATTTACAATGATAGATATAGGTATAAATGATTTAATTATTATAATTAAAAAAAAAAAAATGCAGATTCCTCTGTTATTTTAAAGTTTCAGGTATGTCTTTACTATCCTTAGTATAGTATAAGTAAAAGTACATAAAGAAAACGTAAGAGCAGAACAGTGGACATGTAATTGCCTCTGAACAATTAAATGACAGACGGCATTGTCTACGTGAGTACTATTAGTTACTGATTCAGTTTTGAATTCAGCAATAAATGAACATGCCATACCGGTCGTAAGGCCATATATCTGCTTGTTAAATGTTTACAGCTCTAGATTCAAAATTTTCAAAGAGTACCTTTATCATTAAGCTCACCATATCTCTAAAATTCGCATTCATTACGTCTTTAGTTTTCTACACTTCGTTTTCTGAAACGGCAAACTGTGTTTAGGAGCTGGCTTCAGAATTACAAAATGACATCTTAAAACTCATTTAGAATTGCCCCCAATTTTTCCTATTCTTCTAAATGATCGCTAAGCAAGAAGCTCATTCCAGGATCTGGCTGATCTGGATCTGCTCTGTTTGCCAAAGCGGCTAAATTTGTCTTTATGAGGTAAAAAGATTAAAGTGTTTATATCAGCGCCCTTTTCAACGTTTGGATTTTCTAACAAATCTACATGCTAGAGGTTTATATACTTAGACTTTTTTCATATTTCATTTTCTTTTGAATCTTCGTGATGTGGTGCTAATATATAACATATATTATCATATGAGAATTCCTTGAGAATTTCACGAAATTAAACAAAAATGAATATGTCGAGGGCTACAATGTCTTCTTTAAGTATGACAAGCAATGACAAATCGCACACATAGTGTCAACAAGTTGGAGCCGAATATATTTGGACCGAGTTCTTGGTGGTGCTAGAATTAAAAGACCCAGCAAATAAGGTAATACGAACTTGATCTAAAGTGCATGCAGCCCTTAACAATTATTCCGTCACAATCTTCACCTGATACTAAATGGAAACAAAACACCAAATATCAGATTGTATTTTTATTCCATCTCTATGGCGCTTAGTGTTACAAATTAATCTGTTTCGTAATTAATATAAACACAACAAAGGCCTCCGAAGAAACAAACCAACTGATGCATGAATACTTTCGTAAATGATGCGCACTGAAAGATGCACATCGCAAAACCGCTTTGTGCATCGGTCCGCCTCCTAATGTTTTAGCCAGAGGGAAAGTAGCACCGCGGTTTTATCGTTTGAATTACTCTGCGCGTGTGGCGCACGCATCCAGGAAGCAGCCAGGAATTGACACACCTGTAGCGACGACCACAACGGAAAAAGTTGCGGCAAACTTGGGGTGATAAAGCACCAATTTACTAATGATAGATTCCGTAATGAAATTTACCCGCCGCTGTTCAATGTGGAACATTTATTTGAATTTAATATTTGTATTGTCCTCTTACAAAAGGGGATGCCTTATGCACGTATTGACATTGCATAATTCATTTTCGAAATGCTTTAGACTGCGGTCGTCTATTAAAACTGGCTTGTGACACGAACCGAAACCGTAGGCCACCGTCTCGTCCACAAAATATAATTGGACGTGAAATACCCGTCTTGACAATCCAACAGGTAATGTTTTATCACCCAGACCCATCTAATTATACAAAGTGATGTAAAAAACGTATACATGGAGTCGCCTTTATCTTTGCTATTTCAAACAGTCAATCATAAGAAATATTTTAAGTATTGCAAACGTCAGGTGGGTTTTCAGTGCCGTCGTTTGTTCGATTGTCGAATCATGCGCATGTTTGTTTTTGTTTTTTGTTTTTGTTTTTTTAAATCTTGAAAATCCATTCGATCGCACACATTAATAATTGAAATGTGTTGTGGTAAATTGGTTATTGTCCTCGCGTAAAAGTATTAAATCGCACGCATTGGTGCATTTTATAACTCCTCTGACGATTCGCTAAATAAAAATAATCTACTTTTAAATCAGGTGCTACCTGCCATGGGTTTCGTTCTCATTTCTTTTAGGGAAAGAACGCCATCATTGTCATATTAGGTCCATGTCTATATCAATCCTTTTCAAGATACTCTGCTAAAGTATCTTAAAAGTTCGTGTTTTTGTAATTAACTTACCTAGTGTGTATCATGGAACTAAATGCAGCTTAGATAAATTTATGTAAAATGCCAGTGCTCGTCGAGTTAGCCGTGAAGATGCTTGCTTTTCACGGCCCAAAGACGTTTCTACCGCATGGTGTAGTTTCGAACACCTTAAGCTATGGTTTATCACTTTTAAATTTGTTTCGAAGTTTATTATCCATGTAGCAAAACCGCAAGCCATCAAAAGGTGTCCAGAAGAAGATTAATATATTGATTTGAAATGGCAGTTTTGATGTGAATGCAATAATGTGTATTCCCTTCTTCAGTTTCAATTTTACAACTTCCGAGGGGATATTCAATTTGATATAAATTATCTTGTAGTACAAACGAAAAGGTTAGACATCTTGATAAGTTTAAAACATATCTTCATACATATTTCATATAAAACATGAAATGGGACTTAGACACAAGTTCTACCTAGACACAATAGGGTAGAGAGGGAATTTTGACCAAATGTGCCTCTTAGCGAATCCTTGTGATTACAACTAACAAAGTAACAGGTTAACAACTCTGACACAACGATTATATATAAATGATACTAACTCCTTTGTCAATAAATCATAGAATAAAAAAGTAATTGTTTACACATGATAACTTCATAAAGAAGAATAATACGATTTTTGAAAATAAGAATACGTTATATATAATACTGTGGGCGCCGTAGTCCACTGGTAACATTTCCGACTACGGACCCGAACTTGGCGGCAGGTAAACTGTATACGCTGAAGAAATAATGATTCCTATTTCTATTCAATGCAAACAGTGAATTTGCTCATAACAGCATAGTATTGATGATCGTATCCATCTATAGAAATTAAGTGCATTAATTTTAATAACTACATTGTAAACATATATGGATTTCAGAATAAAAATACGGGGAACAAATACAGTAATTCGAATATAAAACTAGTGATGTATCGGAAACTATGCACGCTATGTCATTTAATACAATGATAGAAGAATTTAAAGAACCTAAGTCTATATACGTTCCCTTATTATTTTGACATATATATATTCCATTTATGTCTCATAGTAATTTGCGTGAGAAATATTTTATCATATGTTTATCATTTTTCGACATTTGTATTCAAAACCATTACCTATTCCAAAAACTATGCAAGGAAAAATACGCTGAAAGCGCAGGTGAATACTGGTTAAACATATCGTCAAAATCTGTGTCATAGGTCAAAAGTCATTAACACAAATTACATCACTACGGTTCAGACGTACACGATTTAGCAGCTTAAAGGAACGATTTCGAACTTTGCACATGCATAATCATTTGCGTATTATATCACCCATAAATAATGGAAAGATATTGCGGGTTTTGGTGGGGTTGTTTTTTGTTGTTGTTTTTTGTTGTTTTTTTTCATTTGTCTTGCATTATTTTGAACTTTACATATGCGTACCATTGTGATACGTCGAAGGGGTCTAAGCCAGGGTGATGCAGTGACTGTATGGGGCACTTTGGTTGTTAATGCTTGCGTGTTTTTTTGCGGCGTTTAATACGATGGCCGTTGCAAAATATGCCAATATGCGATGGGTGTCTTCCCAGCATACCAACAATGTCTTCGAACAAAACACCAAACGTCATCCATGAATATACCAATCACTAGTCAAACTTATCATATAACAGTTTATACAAGGTATAAAGTTAAAATGCCGAACAACACAAATATACATATATATGTATAAATGCATATCTTAATTTTTGCGACATACATATTTTAAATTGGCATATGTTTACGCGCGCTTAATCCTGCAACCTACATCATTATCAATTTATCTTATACTTTAATATTTGATGCTAATTTTAAGAAGAAACAAATGTGAAAAGTTAACGAGACTCAGAGCAAAACGAGCCTCTGATGTTATACCGCCTGAATAAAATGATGTCACCGTTCATGTTACTTTTATGTTTATTTGTTTTCATGTATGTATGTATTTCTATTACTTCTAGAAATGAAAAAGAACTTTAAAAATAAACACTTTAAAAGTAGCAGTTTCCCTCCCTTCAATTTTTAAACATATATATTTCTATATTAAAAAAAATGTTGGAACGTGTTGTAATCCTATATGATCACTCAAGATAAATTTCATACGTGGCAGAATTATACATATAATATTGAACATATGAAGTAATCAAATGGCCACATTCAGTGCTTTTTCATTCAGGTTTCATCTGAAAAAGAGATCTCTTGTGCAATGTTTCGAAGATACATTGGATGGGGTCCTTCCATAGATTATCCTGATAATAATATGATTGAAAATGTTCAAGAACTTGAAAACAGCGTGAAACGTTTCAATCATTCCTTTACAATTTACAATGACACACAAATAAATATCGCATTTCGTAAAATTTGCATATATAAATATATAACCTATAAACAATTTTAATATATTCATGCTATTTGTTCTAAACATATATTTAATTTATTTTAACTGATGCAATACTTATTTTTCATATATCCCACAGTATGAGTGATAAAGATCTGCCGCAACTACTTTTTTTTACTTGAAATGTGTTGTATATGAGTAGTATATAGCAGGAGTTAGCATAAAGTAAAAACAACATTTGTTTGTTTTGAATGAATATTGGTAAATGATACGATTTTAGCAATTTCACTCGCGCTACGCGCTGGTGAAAATGTTAAGTTGTATCAATTCTCGATGAGATATATCCAAGCAATTCCACATTACCTCAAAACAATCAAATATCCATTTACTTTAATCCATAACGTATACAAATGTAATAATTCGACAAGCAAATTAAATTTTTGGCTCCTTCATTTTATTTCAAAACTATCAGAAACAAAGTGCCTTTTGTACAAAACTAGACAATGTGTTTGATATATGATACCTTGAATTAAGCATTGAAAAATATTTTATGGCAACATATGGTTATGTTTAACAAATCTGTCATAATCAGTCACTGTGAATATTATTTGTAAATGTATTTAAATGTGTGTCCATCGATTATTCTTGACAGTTTTGAAAACATGCCTGCATAAAATTATTTTAGTCTATCGTGGGCATTGTAAGTATGTATATTATCTATGGATGGATGGATGTTGTGTGTATGTTCGTACGTACCTGCGTATGAACGTTGGTGTGATTTGCATCTGTATGTGTATGTTTGTTCGTTTTTTTTATACCAATCCCTCTTGATGGTTCGAAGATTGGACCAATACTTCGCGCATGAAAATCTGGAAAGAGATTCTCGCCTCAACCGTAGACCTAGCTATTACCCTTTGATACATAGGAAATAAGCATTGCCATTTAACCATATATGCATGTTATGCGTGGCCTTGTTTGTGGATTGATAGATAAAATAAAGATTTATTTGTGTGTTATTATTTTAAAATGTTGTAAATGTTTTAGTTCTGTCAATGTACAATTCAATACAAAGAAAGTGCTCATATTTCTGCACGTGCTTTAGATTTTTAATACAGCTTAGTTATGAATAATATTCTGATGTCACCTATTTTTTTTATTCGAAGCATAAATCAAAAATGGCGTCAAATCTAAAACAACAACGAAAAAATCCTCACCTCCTGAATGGCGAGGAGACGCTTTGTCGCAAAGGCGCTTTTTAGATGTAAGCGTTTAAGATGGTAGTTTCGAATGATTGTCGTCTGCATTATTTTCAAAATCTCTAAACCACAATAAATCACGGAGGGTCGTAACGCAGAGTAGCCTTTCATATCATGGATGGTGATTTTGATGGATGACAGTAATTAATATATTACATAACGGCGCAATCCGACGTGGTACAGCCAGGCCAGCGATTATTATTAAACGCAGTGTTAATTATTCAGAGAGTGTTAATTTCCAGTCATCCAAGGTGTGATTGACCTCCTGTTTTTCAATCAATAGAAAAGTATCTCAGGGCAATACGATCTTTTTTAAAGCCAAATATGTGAGACACCATTGTTTTTAATGGAAAAAACTACATTGAATTACGATGAAATTAAAATGAATATCTCGCGATAAGAGCTTTTAATTAGGCAAAACTTGTTATATCATCGCCTAGAAAAGAATATATTTACATGCAAGACAGCAGGTAAGGCTTTGTCACAAGGAACATGTCAGTGGTAATCCAGGGATGATAAATTAGTTGAGTCCCATCGTTTACAATATTCTGTGTCGTACAATAGTATCCATATCAAGGCGTTGATTACTTCACTGGGTTCACAGATTCCAATTTGTTGATAGCGCTATTACCTGAGATATCTTTTATAAATTCATAAATGACGACAAAAATGCGACACATGCAGCTTGATACAAGTTACAAGTTTCATGCCTATCATGACTTTGTTGTTGTTGTTTTTTTAATATTTATTACTCACTATATGCCAAAGACAAGACGAACCGAGTTTATATACGAGTACACATACAAATTGAAGAAATCAGCAATACAAACTGCTAAACAATATGTTACATATTGCAAGAAGTAAGCATGCAATACAAATCGGATTAAGTTAAAATTATTGATAGAACGTATGGCTTGAATCACTGGGATTAAACATCACTATAGCCCCTCATGGTTTTGCCTACCGGGTGCCGTTATAGTCACCCACACTTCTTATACGAGGAGGCCTCTTTGCTGTACCCTGAATCTGAACTGTTTGTAATTCTGGTGAGCTCTGGGATGAATATTATTGCCTATTTAAATGTACTTTTTTTTAATCAAATGCGCAGGACATTCATCCCAGAACGATATCAAAGAACCATAAACTGTCTCAGTTTCCAATCTCTTATCAATGAAATCAATGAACAAACTTTGTGTAAAATAGGCAAATTTGACAAAACACATAAACTGATGCTGATTGTCAAAACAATTATCTACGTATTGATGTGTGTAAGTGTCACTTCTTTCTTTATCATTTTCTCTACTTTCCCTTACAACCCACAGCCTGGTTGTTAAGTTAGTAGTATACCAAATACGTGGAGGGCGCCGTGGTCGAGTGGTAACGTATTCATGACCTTCCAATGCGCCAAGTACTGGTCCAACCCAGGAACCGTCGAGAGGGATTAGTATAAGTTGTAAGAACTTGTTTCCCAATCGACGTAAAATAAATAAGTTTAAACTAACTTAATACTTTATATCCTCGTATATCTGTGTCAAATAGACATCGTCTCCAAATGACTGAAATACTGCCGGTGGGACGTTAAACCCAACAAACAAACTTTATATTCCATGTCCTTAGTGCAAAGTACATGTGATAAATGTAATAAAGCATTTAATTCTGTTTGGAGAGCTGGCCTTTGGGTAAACTTGCAAGATATAACTGGTAAACTTTTAAAATGTTATTAAAAATATGTATAGCGATATTAAATCGTGTGTTTCTTTGTAAGGTCAAATAATAAAAAAATGTAGTATCAGCCTCAGACAAAATTCATTGCCGATATTATTTTCTCTTTTCCTTAACGATTTGGAGTATTTTATGCTAAGTAAAAAATTTATACACCTTAAAATTAATGACATAGATATAGGCATTTTCTTAAAACTTGTATTGTTATATACAGATAATACAGTATTTTTTGCTAATTCAAAATCTGTTTTTGTCAGTGCATAGTACATTTACTGACTACTGTAACTAATGGAAACTACTATCTATAAATGTTGGGGGAAAAAAACAACAACAAAGGTTCTAGTTTTGGGCGATAGGCGAAATCAAGTTAGAAAATGTTTCAGTAGGAAGCTATAAAGTTGCTAATTCTTTATATACTTAGGTATCATATTTTACAAAAATAGATAGTTTACTCTTTGCAAATAATTATGCCGTAGAGCAGGCGAGGAAGGCAATGCTTTTTTTGTATAAGAAAATAAGAATTTATGTTTGCCTATTGATTGCCAACTAAAATTGTTTGATAGTCCTATTTTTCCAATGCTTATATGGACGTGAAATTTGGGGTACGTCGATCTAAGTAAGATAGAAAAGGTTCAAACTGACTTTCTTAAGCATATTTTGAAAGTGAAAATAGCTCACCAAATGTAATTATTTATAGGGATTTAGAACGCTTTCTGTCTATTCTAATTTCAAAAAAGGATAATTGGATTTGGCACAAATTACCTACTTACTAATCACAATACGCTATCCTCTGCCTTATCAAAGTGTTTATTAATCATTCATCTATTTATGGCTATGGATACTCCTGATTTAAAAATGTTAGATCTATTCTTAATGGCTGTGGTATGAGTTACTTATGGGACAGCCAATATTTTAATGGAAACAAAAATCTGTAATCACAAGAAGTTGAAAATCGTTTAAACGATCAATAATTTAACATTGGACTGCTATTGTAAATGAGTCTCCAAAATGTATAAATTATAGAAAATTTAATAGTGACCATAAACTTGATTTTTTTAATTTGGAAATGAATAGTCTACTATTGCAGTCATTGATTAAATTATGACTAAGTAATCACTACTTGCCAATCGAAGCTGGTAGATGGAACGGGGCACAAAGAAATGATAGAAAATGTACCCCGTGTAGTAAAGATGAAATTGGAGACGAGTTTCACTATTTGCTTAAATTGCTCATTCTTTAACACAAGCACAAGCAGAAGAAAATTATTGTCGTATATTAATACAAGGCATGCAAATACATTGTCCAATATGTAATTAACGAGAATGGCAATTTTAAATTAGTTAAATTATGTAAATTTATCTCGTGTCTACTGAAGACGCTTAAAGTTACTTTTCCCTTTTTCTTTCTCTCTCCCGCCTATATTATATTATGTTAGTCACATGTCGATCACAGCCTGGTTCATTGGTTATATTACATGTATTTCTGCATTGTACCTCTTGTCACATTGTATTGTAATGTGCTGGGTGTAATATAACATGTAAACTTGTGAAACCAGATATCCGAAATAATGAACAGAGGTGTCTCTTGTTCTTCTACAACCAGTAATTAGCTGGAAGTCGCTACGTGACTGAAATAATGTCACAGATACGCTTAACTCAAAAAAGGGAATTAACGACTGATTTAGTTTAAATAATAGTTTATGTCATAATACGTTTTCCTGGGCTGATTCATCATGATCCATCTGTAACAACCCAGCAACCCACTATCCATTAATGTGATATAGTTTTAAGTCCCTGTCACTATTACATCAGTTGAATTTTGTTTATCACCAGATTGAGCCATTCTTATAATACTGAGTACACACAGTGTCTCATACTTTTCATAAAAGAATTGATATTCTATCGAAAAACAAAAAAAAGTGAAGTTGACTTGTGTTAACCGTGAGTCGGGAGTATTTCAGTCATACAGTAAGGTCCTGTTAAGTTAGTTAAGTATGTGACGGAGAACCCGGAATATACGGAGCCATCAGCCGACACCGCAATCATTGCATGAAAGAGTTGAGTGTCTCTGCCGGGATTCGAATTCAAAGCGATGGAGAGTAGAAAGTTGTTTGATGGTAAAAAAATATACTCATGCATAGCGGATGTAAATAATGCACTATTTACCGTTTATGTATTTAGAATGAAAAACACGGGATTCTTTAATAAATAAAATATTGACAATCAATCTTGGATATTAGAAAAATATCTGGTTTATTGAAAATGTTTACCTTTACAGAGTACTTATGAACGAGATGTGTTGTAAACTTATTAAATATAGTGAACACCCCCTCCCCAACCATTTATACATTCTCTTGTCACTTGTCACAGACTTTGTATCCCGTAAAATCATTAATTTTCGTTGACCTTAAATTTCGTTGGTACATTTATTCGTGGATCTATGTTCTAGAAAACGTAAGGTCTACATAAGAGACAAGTTTTCGTGGGATTAATATTCGCGGATAAAACCCACCACGAAATCGGCAAAAAAATAGTGTCTCACGAAAATTAATGATTTTACAGTAACACAAACTTTTATAAAATCAATCAGATGAATCAATAACATGCCTATAAGTTCAAATGATATTTGTGATTGTCCTGATATTATATGTATACATGTGCATAGTCCATATGAATTTAGTTATGCTAATAGTCTATACCCGACTTTTCTAATTGAGATTCAAAATATGAGAAAATTCATATCAAAAGAAAAAAATGCACATTTGTGGTTTTGCATAAACGTTAAGCATTGAAACATAGTAATATCAACTTCAGTCTATCAAAGAAGATTAATTGCTCTTCACTAGATCTTAAAAATCTTCAAAGACTACAGCGTACAATACAATCCATACGCCCCTGCTTGATCTTATTTTCTTGATCCAAAGATTAAATCAAAACAAAGTCATGTTTTTACGCTTACAATGCTAGTTCTTAACAATTAGTACCAACAATTTTGTCAGCCACTTCTTTAGGCAGTAGGAATTGTTTCCATATAATAACTTGAGATATCACTTGTGATGCGGAAGTCCTGCACAGTTTATTGACGTATCGCACTCAGGCAAACACATTTTTCTCGAGTCCTTCCTCTCACGTTAATCAGCAAGCTTACGTTCGTTTTAACTTGAAAAACTGATGTTTTATGTCCCTGGTACTTTATTTTACACGTGGGAATGTGTTTTCCTCGAGGTCAGGTACGTCAGAAAATAAATTTCTTAAAAGTAGTTTGAAGATGCTTCAATGGAAGAAACTTGAAATTTATTAGATCCATGAAGTAAAATCACTGTTTCACAGCTTTATTCGCCGGCACGGAAACGGTACTTTCTACTGGCTGATTAAGTTGTTCCGGGAGAGAAACTCATTAGAAATATTCTGGTGTGAAGATTCCGTTTCGAACACCTGAATTTGTAATTATACAACTTTTTCCGGTTTTCATTGTTTTGCTAGCAAAGAAATTTTGTGAGTACGTTTGGGTGATAGAACATTTTCACAGCTGTAAAACAGCTTTGAAGAAGCAATGATAAAAGAGCTAAGAGTTTAATATTATTATAATATATCTATTCGGCAGTTATGAGAAAATGATAAATTGCATCCAATAAAGAGTTTCTTTTTTATCCAATTAATAATCTTTACATCTTCATATCAAAATCGTACAACAAAACTTGTTTTGATATAATGCACCGAGAAATTCTAGTTTTTCTTCTACTTTTTGTCCTCAACAAAATTTGTTTTCAGTACGAATGTCTTTGAATATCTATTAAGCCGGCCTCGATGATGTCATTGATTAAATGACCTGAAGGTTGACTTGAACTCTGCGTGCATTGGTCTCATTTAACACAAATTTATCTGTTTCAGTCCCAAGTCCTGATTCTTCATAGAAATGAAAAATTTAGAAAAAATTCCAACATCTTTATAAAAATAGAGAGCAATCGAAATCCTATTTATTGTAAATCTAGTATTTCTGATGTTGTATGTAAAATGATTGTAGACAATGTATTATGTACAAGTCTGAAATAAAAGAAAATATGTTCTGTTCTGTTTTGTTCTGTTCTGTATGTTGTTGTGCTGGAGTTTTTGTATGCATTTAGGTCAAAATGGGACGTCCAGCTTATTACAAGCAGAGGAAAATCCCGGATGCCAAGAGGCATCTAGACGGAACCACTTACCTACTGCAAGTCAGCTGGAAGACTTCCTTGAAATATCCGATTAACCATTACGACACTCGAACTTGCAACAGTGAGGGGCAAAATTATTGTAAGTTATCGACAACAGAAGGTCCGTCTACAGCACAATAGCCGGATCATAGTGATACACAAGTTTGATAAAAAAAAATGGCATACATAGTAAAATAAGTCCTCCAAGCTAGAATTTTATAAACAATACTTAGCGCAAAGTAATACTTAAATGCTTAGGAACGAATTTCATCATTCTTGTTAATCTAATAAAAAACGTCAGAATATTAAAAGCAAAATATTCAACTAAATGACAATGTTAATAAACATTATTACCTTAACAGTTAATAATATTTACTGAGAATTGAAATATTTGTGTATTTTCAAAGATGATGAAATTCGATCTTGAGTATGTGTATTTAACTATTACTTGGATCTAAATATGGTTGATGGAGCTTGAGTATGTGTATTTAACTATTACTTGGATCTAAGTATGGTTGACGGAGCTTGAGTATGTGTATTTAACTATTACTTGGATCTAAGTATGGTTGATGTAGCTTGAGTATGTGTATTTAACTATTACTTGGCTCTCAGTATGGTTGACGGAGCTTGAGTATGTGTATTTAACTATTACTTGGCTCTAAGTATGGTTGATGGAGCTTGAGTATGTGTATTTAACTATTACTTGGCTCTAAGTATGGTTGATGGAGCTTGAGTATGTGTATTTAACTATTACTTGGTTCTAAATATGGTTGATGGAGCTTGAGTATGTGTATTTAACTATTACTTGGATCTAAGTATGGTTGATGGAGCTTGAGTGTGTGTATTTAACTATTACTTGGCTCTAAGTATGGTTGATGGAGCTTGAGTATGTGTATTTAACTATTACTTGGCTCTAAGTATGGTTGATGGAGCTTGAGTGTGTGTATTTAACTATTACTTGGCTCTAAGTATGGTTGATGGAGCTTGAGTATGTGTATTTAACTATTACTTGGCTCTAAGTATGGTTGATGGAGCTTGAGTGTGTGTATTTAACTATTACTTGGCTCTAAGTATGGTTGATGGAGCTTGAGTATGTGTATTTAACTATTACTTGGCTCTAAGTATGGTTGATGGAGCTTGAGTATGTGTATTTAACTATTACTTGGATCTAAGTATGGTTGATGGAGCTCAAGCCTTGTCCTTTTTTTACAAATCTCAATTTGATATTTTCTTCGACTCAAAATTTTTAGGGGCCTCCGTGGCCGTGAGGGTAAAGTCGCTGACTTTAACACTCACTCTGCCCCTCACCGCGTGAGTTCGAATCCCGGCAGGGTCATTCGGATTTTTATGCGCATGTATGCGCATCTCCACCAGTAATTAGCTGGATGTTGCTCTATGACTGAAATACTGTCGAAGCGACGGTAAACTCAAATAGTCAAGTCAAACTAAGTTAAGTCAGTCAAAGATTTTAAATTCCGTAATATCCTTATTTAGTGACATTGTGATTAACCATTCTGTAAAAAAGCATGTTCTCATACAAAATTTATGAATTGATACAATAACTATCTGAAGATGTTTATAGTTATGGGAAATCTCGATTAGTGATGCTCTGTGTAGTGCAAGACCCGGGGCTCGATTCACTAAATTTTGAACGAAAATAAAATCATCGTAGGCGTAAATTTACATATAACAACAACAAAAAAAATATTGCCTTGAACATAATGTTATTAGCAAAACAAAAATACAAGAGCAAAGATGGGCAAAATTAAAGAGAAATAAAGTAGTTGGGAATGTTTGTTATAAAATGAATATAATAAATAAATAAATAGCATATATAAAATAATATTTTTCCTGTGACTTTTCTGACAAATATAATTGAGTTTGTATAATGCAATGATATGGACCAACGTTCACCAATGCATGATGTATTGTGAAAATAAGACATTAAAGGCATACGTGCACAATGCAGTTATTTTCTTCATAGACAAAGAAGGAACATTAAAAGTCTGCCCTTAAAAATGACATAAAGAAGCAAAAAAATTCACTTTCAAGGGCAGATAACTCAAAAGTAGAATGGTGACCCCAATTTTCCACATAAGTTTCTTTCTAGTGTAACTTTCTATAATCATGCAAAGTTTTAGAAAATTATCATGGCTAGTTTTAATTTTCCTTCTTTGTCTATATTGAAAACAACTGCACGTATGCCTTTAATAGACACTATATAGAACAAAAAAACTTACGACTAAGATCAAATTTGATCGTGACGGACCCCAGAGTCTTACTGCGTATCGTCACATGACATGCAATGCCCAGTGTCACAAAAGTTATCCAAGTCATGTATTATCAGATGTGTTGTCAAAACTATTATGAAAATATATTTTGCTTTGAATAATGAACGAAACTTTGTAATAGTGTAGAAAAATAACAAATCATTCACTCATTGATAAAATTGTATTAATTACATAAGGCGAACATTAAAAAAAATATATTAGTCAAGAATTCAGATTAAATAATAGTGAAATATTGCTCATTCAATTTGATGATATCTTAAGTAACACCAACCTAAATATTTTCAATTAGGTCATTGTAAATATATTGTGATCATCGGTGTTTTGAAAACAGAAACTATACACGAAAATGAAATGTTAACCATCCTAGTTTGAAGAAAATAATATTCAGTCTGACCACAGGACCTTGATATTCAGTAAAAAAAATCGACCCCTCTATATATATAAATAAACACCAGGAATGCAGTGCCCTCCATACCCCACCCACCTCTCCGACACATAAATATTTGTTCGGACAGCTTTACAAAGGATTTTTTTCTGGTCCAGACATTTGAAGGGTTAATTATCTCTCAAAATATATCTATGCCATTAATGTTTCGTGTTTAATACCACTGAAAAACGCTAATTTCTCATGTCGTAGCAGCCATTACATGACGTCACAGTTTAATATCCTGCAGTTAAGGTAGGATTAAATATCATTATTTATAAATTT
This sequence comes from Solen grandis, assembly GCA_021229015.1. Classification (NCBI taxonomy): domain Eukaryota; kingdom Metazoa; phylum Mollusca; class Bivalvia; order Adapedonta; family Solenidae; genus Solen; species Solen grandis. The sequence continues at coordinate 82,567,111 of CM037778.1, forward strand.
GTTCTATGTATGCAGTGTTCTCTATTTATTGTTCCAAATTGAAATTTAGAAGATCTATATGATTTTATACGAACGCTGATTTTTAGATTACAAAAACAGAATACGGAAATCCCAACAAGCGAGGTAACTCTTTCAAACTGTCCGTAAACGAGTAAACATACCTTCACTTCGGGTGTAAAACTGTGACGTCAAGTTATGGCTACTACGACATGAGAAATTAGCTGTAGATGTTAAAAAAAAAAAAAAAAAAAAAAAAAAAAAAAAACACGAAATATTAGTGGTAAGGATATATTTTGTGATCAATTAACCCCTTTATTTTCCAGGACCAGAAAAATCCTTTGTAAAGCTGTCCCAGCAAATATTTATGTATCGGCGGAGAGGTGGGTGGGGTGTTGAAATCATTGCATTATTGGTGTTTATTTATATATAGAGAGGTCGGTATTTATTTTTTGTCTGAATATCAGGGTCCTGCGGTCAGACCGTACACCGAGAATACTTTGGAGAAAAGGCACAGCTGCAAATAAATTTTGATTGACTTCAATCTGTAATTTATTCAAGGACGCTGTAGACTAAGTATGTTTGAATAAGTAGTTTTAGATTTTAAACGTGTATAAAGCAATAACTCTCATCGAAACAAAAGTTTATTATGAATAGATTGGGGTCGACGAACAGCAACACATGCTATTTAATAGTTTTTCATGTAAATTTTAAGAGATAAAATCACACTTGCATTGTAAAATGGCAGACCGGTGATTGTGGTTAGGGGCATCCCATTATTGTATAATTCTGTTTCAGAATAAAGTTATAAGCGACAAATGTCACTAATTCCCTATATCTTACGGCTTTTTTCAATGCTAGATCATCCAAAATTATCAACACAGAAAAACCGATTTAATCAGTTTACATTGAAACACAATTTCCCATAAAGCTTACAGTGTATTTTATTGCAGCAATCAGTTTAAACTTTAACTTGCCTTCAGCGGGTTTGCTCGACGTATTTTATGTAAAAAATGACATGCTTTTAAGCATAAATTAAAAAAAAAAACAATGCCCTAGTGAATGTTGGACGGTATTATGCATGACAGTCTTCTATCCGCTTAGTTCCACAGCTGAACACAAAACCGGAGCATGTCCCTGAAGGCTTTTTAGCTTTTTACATATATTTGAACCATCCGATATGATAACGTTTGCCTGATGTACAACAGATTTATCTTGACCCATCTCACCTTTTTCTCCAGCTAAATGCTACAGCGATTGCTTGCAGTCCGGAAGTGACATATGTTATCTAAAAAAGTAAAGACAATGGATGCACCAGAATTAGCAACATTTGAATACATGGGTTGGATGAAGAGGGCAGATGGTTTAATAGCTTTATCTTCAAATGTCGATCCCATGATTTATTGCCTCACTATAAAGGGAAGACAAAAAAGAAGGTATAAAAAGTGTTTTTAGGAGAATATCAATTGATATTTGCCGTAAGGGTGAAACCGATGAATATGCAATTGATTTTGTTCACGCTCAAAATAAAGCTGTTATTTTGTAGTGGATTGGACGTGTTATGTTGTTTGCATCAAACATATTGGTGGTCATTCATTTACAATTAAATTCAATTAAATTTACAATGGTTCCGAAAGAGCCAGACTTTCAAGGAGGTCTCACGGATTAATAATGTAACCTCAAGAATTTCATCATGAATCATACACAATGTATTTGTTTATAAAAAAAGAAGTGTTACAAGCGAATAAACACCCACTTGCTCCGAACGAAAAAAATGACCTTTAACCCCTTTTGAACACCATACTGAACTGATGTAGAGCACGATCTGAGGGAAACGTTTTTCGATCTACATTTGGAACAGTACTAACCCCGAAAGAATGTAACCTTTCACCTCATGTCAACTTGCTTTGACTCTGGGCAAACAGAGGATACCCAGAACAGACAGTTCCTGCAAGCACCTGTCTGATCAGAATCTATGTTTGCTTAACAACTTTACAGACTGCATAGCAAAGAAAATCCATGATTTTTGTATGTCATTTAAAGTTCCAGTAAATAAATATTTACCAAGTCATAAATTTGCAGATGAGTATTCATGAGGTATCGAATACAAATCCGATTTTATACTGCTCGTTTTGGGGATCTCGTCGTGCTAAATGAATGATGAGACTCTTAAGGTAGTCCATCCTTCATTAAATTGTGATCATGGACCATCAACTGATCATGGGAATTTTATAGTAAATGCAAGCCTCTCTAGACTTTCATCAAAAGAGCTTATAAGTTCAAGTCATTGTATGCTTGCATCAGCACTGAAGTATTTAAGCATTTGAAGGAGCATAATTATTACGGATGAATTACCTTAGCAAAGTTTACAGAACTTGTGGTCCATCCCTGTTGTCTCATATCCCAATTCTGATAATAATTATTATTTTACATAACTTGTGAATTGGGAGTATAAAGTATGCTCGAAGCATAGGAACAATTGCACGAAATACATTGAAATCTGTGCAATATAAATTAAAAAGTACCAAGCTCTAAGTTTCTTTTATATAATATTTGGCCGAGGTTTCTCCTCTTTGATCTTAGTGAAGCAAGTCAGGAAACTACAACTAAGAGCAAAGCAGCCTGCTTATCATAATTTCTATTACTGCCAAATGCTTCTTCATGTATCTTATCGCACGGATATTTCGTGCTCGGCCCGTGTCGAGCACTATGTTAGACATCGTTTTAATGAGGTGTAATTAGGATGTTTATGTAGTGACACTAAACCGTGGTCGTTTGAGTCTTTATCACCCTTTCTCTGACTTTATTTATAAATCTTTCAAGAAATATCAAGAAATAGCTTAAGCGCCTTCTAGTATTTCCACATTAAGTAAAATAGATTCATAAACAACGTGATACGCGATGGTTTATCGTGAATATTTGGGGGCTACAAACTTTGCTTATCTACCGCTGTGATATACTTTCGACTTAAAAGCATCCGAAATGTATTTATTTATCAGAGAAAAAATGAAAAACACGATCTCAACAAGCATTCGGAAAATGCATATGTTCAAGAAATGATGAAATAAATAAACTTAAAGAAAGCAAAAAAGTATTAAGATAATTAGAGTAAAATAGTCATTACGCAGGTGTACGGTTATTTTTGCTCAAAATGTTTATTGCAAACTTTTTTTCATTTTAGCAATGTGTACTTTCTGTTGATACAAAAAAAAACGCAACGTACGAGAATTTAAAGAGTTTTGCTATCTTCATTTCGGTAACAGCTGATTTTTCTGCTCATTCAAAAATGCTACGCATAATTTAAATATTACGGCTTGCTTGATGCCAAAGTCAAGAAAAATGTGTTTTATACGGAGGACAGGGCGTTCAAGACAATATATCACTCGGTTTTGTGATATATGAAAGCTGTATATAAAAGAATGCTCCACGTATGTGCATGGTAAGACATTGTCTAAGTGATTGGAGCAGATGTTTGACCATCGAAATGAGCAAAAACTTCGTCAAAGGGAGATAAAATGGCTGGCACACGAGCGTAGAAATATTAATAGAATCAAGTGATTAGTCAGACGCGCGTCATGATCATTTAGGCGCTTGGACTGACGGGGAAAGACAGGAAGTGCTTGGTTTCGTCACGCTTAATCGAAATCTGCTTACATTAGGTCCGCAAGCTTCTGCGGGGGCGCTCTCGGGTCCAGCTGGAGATTTGTTGGGGTTAGCTTGATTACTGGAATATCAGTTGTTGTTTTACCATGTTTCTTTCACTCGTACCTATTGCAATATAATTTATGTACTTTTCAATAAATGTAAATAAAATGTTAATTAGATTTTTTGTGTGTATGTGTTTTCTTTTAGTGCTCTGTTTCTACAAGGGATACAAATTCCTTTTCTTACCAAGACATAAGTAGATAATGACTGTTGGTTTAATCACGATCGTCATCAATATCAATGAACTACATTAAAAACACATAAAACACAGATTCACTGAATGTCTCACTTATAGTGTAAATTCAGTTGAAAGAAGATATAATACCTTTTATAACATACTTTCATTGCATCATATCAAAAATAAACGATTTAAACTACGTAGTGATCAAATATATAGTAGATATATAGGTAATTGTCCTTTCATTATCCTTATTAAACTAAGTCGTTAATTCTGTATTGTCAATACCTTTTAAAAGTTTAAACTTTATTTATTTTACCTCGATTACGGAATAAGTACAACTTAAATTCTCTTTTCTTAATGTGGAGGTTAAGTTCCTTATTATTTTAAATATTTCATCTAAGTTTGTTAAAGTAAGGAGTGTGTTCTGTACTGGCAGTACCTTAAGGATTAACGGTCTTGTTATTCTCATTTAACCTTGTTTTGCTTCCTGTCGACAGTGCCGGGACTCCTTAACATTCTGCACAAGCAATTGCCCCAACCCATCTTTGACACTGACGGCCTTGCTTATTTGATAGCTCAATGATCCGGAAGGAGCGGCAACAAAATTAATATATTTCCTGTATTTCACTTTTAAATATATTCATTACCCATTTTACGCAAACCCTCTACCGAAAATGACAGCTTTTTAAAACTTATTTCATCTGGTTTATAGTAGGTCGACAGTTAGCTTTCTTCAGTAATTAACTGTTAAACTCTGCAGTAGCGTCAGGCAGGGGTGAAAGAACGAGTGCCTAGCGTATAATGACGCGTTGCCTTGTAATAAAAGACAAAATGAAGTACCACGGCATTTACTTGACACCCTCTGTTTATCTTTTATTCAAATTGATTTGAAACTTTGATAAATCACAAAATTAACGCATTTACATATATTTTGACATTGATTTGTCATTATTTTGAAGAGATAATAAAAAAACAAGAAATTTAGTTTTACATTTATCACAAATATTTAAATCTCGCGTTCTTTTTTCTATGGCTTATTCAAACACCGACACGGCAAAATACCATGATAAATAATGGACAAAGAACTAAGAAACCTTTCCTTAATCATCGTAACTAGAGAGTTTACAAACTGCGTACATATGCAAAGCACATTTTTTGATCTCACGGTACATTTTGTCTACCAATTAAACTAGCGCGCACCTGCTTCTACTTCCATGTTGAATGCGTTCCACGTGAGCACCGACCAGTAGGCTGGTACTCATTTACGTTCTAAATCGCCCGATTACTGCAAATAAACCCGACAACCTGTCAACGGGCTCAGAAATAGACACCACATCTTTCAGCACCCCATTAAACCAGCTGACTAATGGAGTACTTGTTGAAATTTATTTATTTATTTATTTATTTATTTATTTATTTATTTATTTATTTATTTATTTTCTTTTCTTATAGATGTTTCATAAATTGTGTTTATAAACTATTTTATAATTATGATTTTAAAACTTAACTTCAAGGTTTAATCCTTCCTCTATTCCCTCTTATTGATTCTACTTTTTGAAGATTCTTTTTCATGCAGACAACAGTAAATAATTCAACCACCGAACAATGAAAAAAAACAACCCTTAATCGATATCACACTGAGTGGAAAAAAAGTAAACATGTATTTCCTCATCCTATAACTGATGTACACCAAATACACTCTTTTGAATGAACACAACGCACGAAACTAATTTAGCTATGATAATGATAAAAAAAATAAAAAAAAAAAAAAAACACGCATAAACATGATTATTGTACAATTTCTCATCTGTCTGTAAATTTCGGCAACTTGTCGAGTTCCCCCGATAGAGCAGACAATCCCTCCATTCAGAAATTCGTGCATGTTCCCCATTGTTGACACACTGTTTACGTAGTTCATGTAAAATTAGAGAGGAATGAATTCATAAGAAACCCCGGCAGGTAATGCATATGATATCAACTTATGTAAATCATATATACATAAACAAGCAAGAAATGTTTGATGTTAGGCTCAAGTTGTTCTATGTTCCTCACTCCCAGATTTCATAGTGATAAAACACTCGGGGCGAAATAGAACAAATTTATTTTTACAATATCATACCCATGCTAGATACTGGCATGCAATCTCAGAAGTGCACCGGGTCCGAGATCTTGTTCGTCCAGACAGAAAACATTTATCTCGATGCCGCGAAATGAAATGACTAAATTCAAGTGCAGTACTAAAGTTCTCTTGTATCGTTTATGTTTCACTCGAGCCTGATGAGTGTCTGCAGGTTAGTGATATCCGCTGAAAATCATAAACTCGTCAAAAAAAAACGTCTGGTTTGTGACCACCGGGTTTGCCGCTTCTTGTTACATCTGTCAGGATATTTGACACAGCTTGTCACGTTGCATACTGTTCGAAACAACGCGAGATCTCGCGATAATTCTGGGGCAATCAGAAATGGTAAAACATGAGTAAAAACAAATGCACAGCAAGTGGCGGAAGAGAGAAGTATAAAATTACGCAAGATGATAGGGCAAAATGTTTTCGGAAAAGCTTTTAAAACATCAAATTTGACACCTAGCATCCTATGAATGCCCACGTGACCGGTTTTAATTTATTTTTGTCTCTGTCCTGTTTCATAGACAGGTTTTTAATAATGATTATCATTTTAATTGATTATTCTGATAATCTTGCAAACTTTATGTTCAGAGCTCTGTGACGTTTGCTTCAGGTCTGGAAATATGTAAACAGTTCATGAGGATGAGGTCTGGACATTTTCTATACAAAAAAAAAAACCTACTTAAAAATTTTAACGACAACTTCCGAGTGTTGCCGTATGTTCCGAGGAACACACACGCGCACGCACTAACGTATATGACCGGATACTAGTGTGCGGTATTACTCGTCTTTCACAAACCTCTAGACGCTCAGCGTGATACAACGTTTCCCTCAAGAAGTTGTAATTCGGTCGAGAGTTGATGAATGAAGTGCTCAAACGTAATTTTACAAGAATTTTTGAAATTTAAGACCTGTCAGGAATGCATATTTTTGTAGTTTAAAATATGAGCGGAAAAAAAAAAAAAAGGCCTTAAACCAATTAATTAAATTTTTTAAAAAAAAACTAAGACGTTTTACATTTTTTAAAAATTGTATGAATTTCTTCTACAGATTATTAATTGGATAACTGTAATTTATTTTCAAACATATTTTGTTATCGATTTCTCTTGTATAAAGATTCCTCATTCCTATTCCTAATTATCGATCAACTCATGTCATAAATAATGCTGTAAACATTCGATATCCTTATCCTTTCCCCGTTTTTATCTTTACATTAATTTTGCATCAGTCTGTCATTAAAACATATACAGTAACGATGCTGATAATTAAAAGAGTTAATGCAAGTAATAAGTTGAACCACACGTAAAGCTAGTTTTGCCACCGTGCAAACAATTGTTTCGGATAATCAAATCATTGTCGTAGAGATAATCAAATGATTCAATATTTATATTGTAAAAAGAATGGTTCAAATCTTGGCCTGCGTGATCGGGAGGTTCTAGTCGTTGATTTACCATCAATTAGCCCCTTGCGGCCATGGGTTCGTATCCCGATTATTCGGATGTTCCATATGAGGAGGCCTTCCAGTTGGCATGTCGGCACGTTCAGTTTTTTTTACCGTTGTGTACTCCCCTCAACATATACCTTGGTAACTGAAATACTGTCGTCTCAGGATAATGGAGCAATATTACTTTTTAAAAAGTTCAATTTGTTGTTACCATATAACGGATTATACCTCAATGATTATTACTTTATTTCATATAAACTATGCAATTTTGTCAACTAATCTAATCTGATTTTGGATCGCTGAATAAAAGAAAATGTCATGGTACTTCTAAATACACGAACATGTTATGGACATAGGTATTACAGACAGACCGAATACAGTAAAGCAAATACCGACACAGTATTTGACAGTGACGATTGAGTACCTGGATGATAATGGCTGAATGAGACACACCTTGAAAATGGGCCAGTACGTCATTAAACCGAGCTGTATTTCCGTATATCAATATATCCGTCCGACCGTTTGCTTAAGCGTCATAAATTAACATTTTTTCTTTTTTTCTTTTTTTTTTGGGGGGGGGGGGGTGAGGGGCGGTAAATCTGAATTGATCGCCCTTATACTGTCAGCACCTGTAACAGTAACTGTTAGCATCGTGTTAGACTGCCTGTGTCTTTAAACGATTAACTAATTAGCCATGCTTGTATTATCCTGCACACAACTTTATGTGTCTTATTTGTCTCACTCCACTACACAGGCGAATGGTAAGGCTTTTTTTTTTGAGCTGTCATCACATTGTACGAAGCGCTTATTCATTTGTTCACTTGTGGATTTGTTAACTTACGAAAAGAGGAGCAAAAACTGCGATGTCATATCACTTAATAATTTCGCTAGCTAAACTCATTCCATATGTTTAACTATGGCATACATGTAACCTGATAGTGAGGGATAAATGTTTTGTAGAAACAACCTGAAAGTTTGACAATACCATTACAATGGTCAAAGACTGTTTCATCAATGTTATGAACAGAACCACTCTCAAAACAGTTGCTAAAGCCTAATCAACAGCTGCACATATAGCAGGTGGGGCCAGAATTGCCTTAAAGTTCTAAGAAAAATGCACTTGGACGCGTACCCACATAGAACTATTTGCCCTTCCCGATGTCTTTGGCAAAGTGCAAATTTGAAGTGGTTTTACCCGTTTGCGCTATACTAGTTGAAATAATACATTTTGTTCATTACCAGTATCCAATTTATAAGAACTATATACTCTTATATAATTCATACTACATAATAGATATTACAAAGTGATAGTTAGAATACTCATTTATTTCTTCCACAAAAAGAAATTGATGAAAAAATGCAAATTGAAATTATAATAGACTATTCTGATGAATAAAATCAAAACATTGTGTATTTTGAAACACTGAAACATTGCATATACAACAAATCTAACCAATATGAAACGTTTTCATGCCAAAACATGTACATATCACATCAATGACTGTGTTTCACGATTGTTATTTGAAAAAAAAATGTTTCAGGTTTCATGCGAGTGTTCTACGTCTGTTCCTTTATTTTCAAAATATTAGGTCCGGATCCTTTGTTTTTTAACATTCATGTACTGAGAATCGACAAAATTGCATGTTTATATAAAGCTCATTTACTCTCCTTCAGAATGGTAAGTCTCCTTTTTTCAATGTGATATCTAAGTTTAAAAATGGACCCGTAACCCCTGTGTCATCATGGCCGTGTGGTGATAGTTGCCGACTCCTCATCAAAGAGCCCCTAATAGTTGCTGGATTGAGTCTTTTCTTGCCATTCGGATTTTGCGTTCCATCGCCAACTCCCTTAAATAGTCATATTATGTTCTTTAGATACCCAAACAACATTCAATCTGCAAATATTCTGCAAACTTACCACCTTACCTAGTACAAAGTTTTGTTCCTTTAAATCACCACCAAATATAGCTGCATTCACGAAAATATTAAACAATATCTTCGACTGGAATCCAAAATCTCCAGACTCCGTGTTAGTATCTCTGAAACAGTCATTTGTCGTGAGATTGTTATCAGAATAGAAAGCACTAACAACAAGTGTTTACCTGGATCCTTTATGTCCCAGGCAATAAAGAACAATCAGATAGAACATGTACTTGTACATTCCCTATGTTCAGAGTCGATCCAACCGAAATATTAACAAGTTGTAAAACATCTTTTGCAGTCTCTTCACAAGCAACTATTGAACCTTTTTTTTGTGATTTAATTACCCCTTAGATGTATTATTGATGTCTCTTCTAATCGGGGTAACTTATGCTACTATTGTATCTAATATCATTAATTATTAAAGGCGGTTTCTAATCTGTCTAAGTTAAGAAAAGTCCCTTCTGTTTTTTTATACCCGAACTGTTCAGATAAAGCTCACGCGATGTTCAGATCCCAAGTTTGGGGGGACCACGTGCTTTATTGGAAGGGGGTGCTTTTCCTGTCCTTTGGTAATAAGGTACTTTACCCTGTTCAATTTGTTCATTATTTGGAATAGTCTCCAGTATCATGATTCTTGCTAAATGTAACAATTGGCGATGCACCTGAACGCTCGCCTTTATTATGCAATGCTATTTTTTTTAACCATGGGAGCTTATTTTCGGACAGTGAATACGAAATTAATACGATATCGGAACGATAAAATGATCATTAATGATATCCTGTCATTTTATATCTTTTTTCGCCATAAAGTAATATAGAAACATATACATCAATAATGATGAAAATGTTATTGTTGGGTGTTAATTCTGCTGCTGCTGCTGCTGCTGCTAGTGATACCGCCGCTGGCAGTGCACATTTTTTTTTTTTTTTTTTTTTTTGGCGATAATTGGGGTTCCGTCCATTAAAATGTGTTTTGACGGCCAGATGTAAACGGCGGATGAACCGCATCCGGATCTCATAATGATCTTAGACATAAAAATATTGGACTTTGTAACAAATGATAGTTTCAAACTTGAGTGACATATTTTAATGTATGTGAACATGGGTGTAGTATAATTGCATGTTTTGTTTTATTCTAAAATATGCATTAGATACATTTTTTCATGGAAATGCAGTCTCCAGCAATAATAATTGTGTAGATTTACTACCTGCCTCAATATTATGTAAAATATTGTAAACGGAAACACAGAAAGGTTCTATGAACAGAAAAATTAAAAAAAATATATATTGAAAGTCCCTTCAGAACTAAGCAAAAACATTACGTTATGAAGAATGCCAGATACGCTCACCAATTTATTTTACCATGCCCTTAAATGGCAAACACATGTACTAAGTATTTTATACTTCCATATCCGGATTTAAATGATAAAATGCGTTTGACCACAAAAAAGCAACAAACAAAAAACGATCGTTAATCCATAGTTTTATGTTGATATTAAGTTGTTGTTGTTGTTGCTGTTGTTGTTTCAAAGCTTTTTACCACATAAATGCCCACACCCAGCCACATGTGTTTAAATATGACTAATATTAATGTAACTCTATTACTACAATCACTCAACATACGCAAAACGAAAAAATCGTCCAACCGCAAACTTTTCAAAACAAATGTTCCACTTCAAAATGGTAACTCTGGTTGTTTTAAGTTGGAGTACGTTATGACAGGGAGGCATATGAAGTAGCACCTTTCCTTGACCTACCATTACTTTATGTCCTTTACGGGAACATAACATACATAACGGCGATATGAAACACAGATGTTACAGCATGGTGGCAAAGTCGCTGGTACCGCTAATGATAAACTGCATTGTGTTGCGCCCATTTGTTATATTATGCAAAATAAGATTCTGCAGTATTTCACACAGAGTGATGGCTTTCAGCTTTCCTGGGCAAAACAACATATGCGAAGGAAAAAATGTCATTTTGAGGTTTTAATATAAGTGCAGGGCAACATAGTTCTGTACGTAATTGCATATTATTTACGTGGGTTTAAAATTGTTTGAATACACTGCCGCTTATCACACGTGTCATCAACCAAATTGTCATTTGTCATAAGGTAGTTCACATCGCAACTCAGTTATCCCTCCAAGGCATAGGAAAGTGTTGCTTGTTTGTGATGGCTGCGACTGGAAGTCCTTTCGAGAGACATGGTTCATTGTTCCTTATTCTGTCCCTGATACCAACTTATCACAGCAGTCCTAACACGGCTTACCTTGGGAACCCCTGTTTGGAAATCAAACGCATCCCTACCTCTGTCCCCTACCCTGAACAGTGGGGTTTCTACTCACAGATAACGATCAGGTTCACGAGTATAAATTGATCACATGAAAATGTCTGGAAATATAGTAGATAAACCTTGGTTCTCTATGCTGCAGATTTCGATTATTCCTCCAAAGAGGAGAGTATCTCCAAGATGCGCTTTAAACAATGATTCGTTTTTGTTTTTTGTTGTTGTTTTTTTGTTTGTTTGTTTGTTTTTTTGTTTTGTTTTTTGTTGTTGTTGTGTGGGGAGTTGTTTTAACATACTGCTTTTATATGATATCAAATTAAACAAATGATACAACGGATGTATGCAAAATGTGGCTAATTGCTACAAAACGTCCACCATTAAATAAATAAATGTGTTTTTGTAAAAATAAGAACTACAGTCAACAACTGTTGGTTGGAGTTTACAATCACTGCGACATGGCAACATCTTGGTAATTAAAGGCAAAGGAAGACTCCGGAGAAACTATAGTTGTACATGAGGCCCAGGGGAATCAAAATAGAATCTCCGAACAGAAAGTCTTCCCGGGCAATGAACCCACATATTTGAGGGGCACAAATATAGTAAGTTACCGGTTACCACTCCACCAGATAAACTCAGTGACTTCACATAAATGCGCTTATATATCAAATATAGCCATGTTTTAACATTATTGCATATTGCAAGTGCATTCAGCTTACGCATAAGGTAGAGTATATCCATTAAGATTAATGCCCTAAGTGTTGGATAACTTATCAAATTTCTAAATATCTTGTCATATCGTCTCAATGTGAAAGAAACCATTTGCAGAAATTTAAATATAGTGGCTTCTCTTTTGATGGGTCGGTGGGTCGGTGTCAACGCAATGACTAGGTCTAATTTATGCGCATTTCTCTCATTCACATAGGTTCATTTATTCACTCTCACATCTGTTCGGTATACTTTGGTTTAAAAGAATGTATTACACGGCTCGCCTCTTGTCTAAAAATGAGTGAGATACACGATAACATTTTCAGTTCCGTCTATGACATCCAAATGACAAGTAATATAATGTTAATTATTATTTGCATATTCGAGAAAAAAATATTATATCAATTCTGATTTTATTCATTTCGCAACTGGAATGGGCAGTATATTCTCATTTTGTCAGTTAGTTTATTTCTGGAAGCTTTTGAACCATGAGCTATACTCGTTATTCCTATATAACTCATTTCAAATTCACCCTTTAGATATAGTCCCCATAATGCCATTCCAGTATGGAGTAGAAGGTAAAATGTCAACACGGACAACAGAAAAATAATTTAAAAGATATCTGACAACCTGATCCATTTTACGAAAACATATTTTTGCTAACAAGATAGATCGCTGTTCATTTTAAAGTTTGGGCTACTTATTCATGTGTTTTATCACTTATGCATAAAATCGTTTGAATATCTAAAAACAAATAAGGTATTGGATTCAAAATTTCTCGTGACTGAACGCGTCCTTTAGTGTCCTGTCCCGTCGCGTTTTAAGTCCTGCCGCGTCCACTGGGACTTGACGCTTACAGACTAAGTAGCGGTGAGTTACTTTGGCAGGATGGGGTCATGATTACTTGGCCCAGAAAACTGCAATGAAATCCATATTACAGTTTGTAGAGGGACTGGGTCAAAAAAGTGTTGTGTGGCAGAAATAACTACAGATGACACAAGGATGGATTTTCTGACCGGAGTTAATCAGCGACACTGCTAGAAGATACTGAATACGAAAAATAGTCCACCCTCCTTTCTTGAAACTAATGTTAGTTAGCTCCTTTCATTAACATATTATTTTATAATTCTATCGGAAATTAGGGAATCGAACCCCGGTCTCCCGCGTGACAGACGAGGTTGACTACCACTATTTTATTTTACTATACAATTTCATGAAAAATAGAAAACGATACATTATCTAGTATAAGCCGTGTATTGAACTTCTAAACTGAATAAATAATAAACATGTGAGCAACCTATACATTGCTATCGCCGAGACGGCATGTTTTCTGATTTTCCCAACAAATTTCAGTACTTGCTATTCATCAAGTTTATATATGGGGATTCATCATCTTTATTGATAACTTGTTAGCGCCGTGTTCCATGTTAGAAATAAACAACGTTTCACACCTTTAAAGTGATCGCTCAAAATGTGTTTTATTCTTTTTGCTTTCTGATTTATAACAATAAAACAGGCGAAAAGATTGATTTAACACAGTGTTTAAAATAATTCTTCTGAAAATTTTGCATATTAATAAATGTCATACATTTATATTGTACATGCTTTATCATATTTGTGTCGCCATAACAATAAAACATCAGGCACGTAGTGTGACGTAACAAAACGAGGCCCGCTTTTCCCTAAATGACTAATTTGCTGCTTACAGGATATAGAATAGTCATCGCTTTATAGTGGCTTTACACCTCCATCAATCCACATTAATACAAATAATGGATCAGCCACTTGCCTGAAATTGATACAGCGGAATGAGGAATGATAATATTTGATATTACACTGGTAATGACACCTTCACTTGAAATCATTATGTGTTAAACAGATTGTATGCAATTTTCACGAAAAGCATTAGCTGCGTATTCTACGATTCGAATATATTCTTACCTCTCTTGATATGGCACGTGAAAATGGAGAGCTAATAGATTGTTTTAATCCTTAAAATTTTATAATTATTATTACTACAGCGTTAGGAATTAGAAATATGATTATGTTATATGATTATATGAAAAGCTAGGTCCAGTTCAGTATTTGCCTCACTGTAGTGACCCATGTTGTTGTTGTTGTTGTTGTCTATAATACAGTAATTTTGAAATGAGCAATTTCATTGTAATGAACAAGATAAAAACTTAATATCCGTTATCCGCAACATTCGGTTTAAAGTCCTACAAGTAGCGAGTAATTTTACAGATACTAACTACAACTATCAATATTCACTTTAAACAAACGTATGCTTATAAAATATTTCAATTCATTCATCGCGAATCAAAATCCAAGTATTTAAAAGAAGATTAAATAATCCTTTTACCAGCAACTCATCGAGAGTTTCCCACTTTTTGATAATGTGGCGGGCACGTCATTATGTTTTACTGATAAAAAAAAATAAGATCATATTATTGTAAGATATTCACTGGGATAAGCACAATTATTTTTACCGTCGCTGCGACAGTATTTCGTCTTATGGAAACGTCGAGTTGATTACAATGTACAAAGACGACAGAGACACTAGGTAATCACTGCCCTACCGAAAACAAGCAGGAAGGTTTCTCGCTATGAAAAATCCGAGTGACACTACCAGTAAAAAAAAGATCGAGGTGTCTTTTAAATGATTACACGATCACACAGGCCATCTTAAAGGCCATGACTTTGACTTTAACATTTGAAGCACCAGTTCAAAGGCTATACTCTCTATACTATTAGAATGCCAACGCTCATGCCACTGATGCCATTTACGTATTTCTCTGATATTTCCCATGACTTACAGAAAAAAATCCTATCAGAGAAATTATGTAGAAAATAAAAGAACACATTTATCGAAACAAACCGTGTGGTTTTGATCTTTTTAATAAGAAAATTACTGATTTATCAAAGTTACCTTCAGCGTTATATATCAATGATCGATATGACACGTAAATGCATGTATTGGTCTGTAAGATTGTGCCACTTTAATATATTCAATATGTTTTCCTTATTATTAAATAAAATTCATATTTGCATAGTTTGTACGTTTTCTGTGGACCATTCATGATAACAGTAGATTTTACGACTGAATTTGGGGCATAACACGACTAACCAAATTCTAAACATTTAGCACAATGAATAAATAAATGCAGCATATTCGTTTGTATGTTTGTTTATTTGTTGTTGTTGTTGTTGTTTTATTAATTTATGGCAAAAATAAGAATCTACAGTTTCCTTGACCCAGACATTTTTGCATTGAACGCAAATAACAAACTTGTCTGGTAATAGTAAATAAGTCATTCTGTGACTGTTCTTAGAATTAAGAGGAGACGAAAATAGTGGAACCATTGTCCATCGTTAAAAGAGGACAGTATACGTTGGAGACTTAATGCGTTTCCTTGACGTAAAATATAGAAACATGAAAATGGTTTATGATTTTATGTAAAATATTCTTTTCCTGTTTTACTTTCCATCGAAATCGCAAAAATTACATTTACTTAATGTATACTCAATGTTTACCATAGCCGCCCCAATTATTTGCTATTCAAAAACAAACAAAAAACTGATCCAAGGGGTTTATGAAATAGCATGCAATACTCGTTGAGTTAGACGCGGTATTTCATATGATATAGAATATCAATCCCATATAAATGTAAACAAGAAAACGTAACTCCATCTTCTTATCACTCCCGTGGTGCATAGGAACAGGGAAATACTTTTGAATATATAACCAACAAAAACATATTTCAATGGGAGGTAAAACGCATACTGGTACATTCCAATAAATTCCAATGAACGAAAGCATTAAGATACCTGGAAATTTCTCGCCAAAAAGTTTAAAATAAATTGCATTCATCCGTGAAGAGATGTTGAAACAAAAGATTTAAATGTTGACATGTCTATATTTTCTAAATCTTGACTTAAATCTGACTAACTGTTCTCAAGATCTATAGACCTTCTACACGCTTGACTTTTCTCATTTATCATGGATTTAGCTACCAATGACCCACGTAATGTTACCACCACGTGAGAGCTTGAATATCATTACATTCCGCGTGTGATGAGCATTAAGGGAAATATGTCATCTGAGACAAAGTTCTGACACAACATTGATTTACGTGTCGAAAAAAATGAGAGAACACATATAGATATGTTATCGCACGATAGTTAGGGCAAGAAAACGTCAACATTACTACGGGTTAATGCGGATTTTGGATGCGTTGTCACGTAAAATGGCGTCTTACAAGTACAAGTCCCGGGATCGCTAGACATGGCTTGGTCAAATGATTAGATTAGGCAGTGACAATGTTTTCTAATCTGTTGACTTATTGCGTGTATTATTTCCCCCAATCAGTTCACATACTTTCTTAATTCAACAACGAATTACCGTTCGATTCTTGTCCGGCTAAAGCAATACTATTAGGGGTAAGCAAAATTCAGACTATTGAAAAATATAGTTAATCAATATCAGCAACTTTGAATTATCAACATTTTAGTATTCTCCTGTTGCACCCATCATCAAAAACGAATGAAATTACAAAACGGTCTTACTAAAAGAACAGGAAATATCTAAAATTGTGTCTATAATTTTGGTTAGCAAAAGGTCGTTGATATTCCATACATTATTTATTTAAGGGTAGAAGCCCACAAGAGGTATACGTTTTTCACAAGGCCACCCTGAGCACTGCAGCAATTATATCATTTGATATTTCTAGTTTCGGCCTTGTCTGCAAAGGATATCAAACGCACCACATCCGCGGCAACTCCAATCTCGTTTTGTTCAAAGCGGACAGGCAAATTGACAACCAAATCGCTTGCATTTAAAAGTGTCCAATATCTTCCCCTGTCCCCGTAGAGAAGGTTTTCTACAGCATTAAGTAGCTAATTACAGTTTTCATCGGAATGATACTATTAAGTGTCCTATCACAGCCTGACAGCCCCTTGCGTTGTTCTTCGCTCATTGTCCTTCCCGCTGGGTCGAGCAATCATTTTCACATTCATCATGATCACTCCGTCTTTGCTAAATTGAAACGCCAATGTTTGCAAATACACAGACAAATAAAACCATTATAGTCCGCCCGTAATTGTGCAATCATCGCTGGCTACTTTGATTAATTTGAGAAATACTATTATCACTTTCAAGTCATTTGGTCGATATCCCCCATATTTCAGCGTGTTTTTAAATAATGTAATAATTCTCCTTTTACGAGACTTCTTCCCGTAATCTTGTTTATGCACAGGGAAAGCTGATGGGATGGGATCGAGTGGACAAGAGCTGAATAAAGAAACATCTCACCAACAAATTCCATTTCAAAATATTGACAATAACAACACGGTGGTCGTTGTTAAAGCTGTCATTTGTCGGAGAGGATGATCAAGAAATATGTCCTTTATTGAACAAATTTGTCAACAGGAATTCAATAGGGAGGAACACGTGCAAGCTAATATGTCAGTAAGAGCACTTGAAGTATATAACAGCATGTTTGGATTACATAAAATTCTCACATTATTCCTGCACGGTCGAGTGGAATCGAAGTGCAAGTCCGCCATTTTAAGTGGTTACTAACCCGAATTTGATAGCCGTTTAGCGGAAAGCATACTTTTCCCAGCTGTGATATGAAGGGTTATTAACCAATTTTGCCCATCTTTTCCCGAAATCCATCCCGGATTATCTCCTGCATTAGACCTTGTATTGAAATAGTTTACATTTCTCCCAGGAAATGTCCCAGAACTTTATGAATAGGATTGTCCTGGGATGAAAATGAAACAAAATTAAAGGGAACCAAACCATGTGTTGACCTTTCCACGCCTATTCGATGGATTGGGTGTAATTAACTTGAAGATGTGGAGTAGCACGCGCTAATTAGGCCGCGCAAATTGAATAGATTGTAAATCTCATTAAGTTTTACACTTGCATGCCAGTAATAGTTATCAGGTACGAGACTCTTCTATAAAATAACATATGGCGTTTTATTCGTCCTTTATGTCTACTTCCTGTGTCTTATCAAGTCATCAGTATAAGATGTGTAGTATAAGTAAAATGACGACTTTAGCTGTACCGGAACAGGGCAGCTGTAAAGGAGCAATTGAGTTGGTTTCAACTTAAAGCCGCTCCTTTCCCATTTATTTCAGTACTACGTTCTCATACATTGTCCGGTCGGTGGGAATATATGATCAGGATGAAGTGTTCATACAGTAATTAAAAATAATGTGATTTAAATATATTTTGTAAATAATATTTCATTTCTGTACCGTTTAGATTGGATATTAAGTATTACAGCTTCCACTTTGCCACTGTTTCAGCTCGTATTTTACGTGTAAGGTTTATATTAAACAATGTTTCATCACTTTACACTCTATGCCGTACCGATGAATGTACCTATATACTGTCGTTATATTCAGATTATTGCGATTAATACCCCAACCCCGAATGCACGGAGGCATCCGGGTAGAACCACCGACCTACCGCAAGCCAGCTGGAAGGCTTCCTCACATCAAAAATCCGAATGACCCTGACTTGCAATTGTTAATTTAGTAAATGTATAAACTAAATACAATTGTAACTGTTAATTTAATGTAGGAAAATAATAAACGTAACAAGAAACTTTGCATAGATAAATATATTGTCGCAATTATATACAAATATAGTTTTACAATGCCCGTCAAGCTTTCACTACCTTTGAACCAAGTAGATCTAATAGTAAATTTTTTAAACTGGTGCTGTTAATGTTATATGGTAGATGTATTTTTTATTTTAATATATATAATATACTGAACCATTCTTTTGTTGTTAACTAGGGAAGCTCGGACTTGAGGGGTTAAATCTTTACCGGATGAATTTTTGTTCTCTGATTTTATGGGAAAGTCAAGATGTTTCGTAACTAGCAATTCATTATCACATGCGTATTAAAAATTAAAAGGCGTACGCCATAGTTTCATATTCATGCTTGTGTGTTTCTCATAGCGACACCGTAACGTTTACCTTGACAACGATACATTATTTAGGTGGTAACATTTCACAAATTCAATGTTATCTTAAGGACTGAACTGCAGATTCTGATGACTCGTCGGTGTTTGAACTACCTTGGTACTGTTTAAAAGGGTTGGTATACATATTTCTCTATTGCAAAAAAGGTTCGGGGACTTTAATACATGATATTCAGATAAACTATAAACTGTTTTCTTTCTTAAATCTGATCAGAAATAATGGTCAGGTAAAAATATAGAAGGAAAAAAAGCCCTTCTGGATTCAAACCCACAGCCCTCAGTTTCAAAGCAGTTCACAGTCTATTTATGCATGTTTTTTAATTGAAAGTAATGCATTAGAATTACAGAACCGTAAAATATGGCACAGTGATATCCACAAAATTACAGTTTTGAATGTTCTTTATGATTCTTAAAACCGGATTTTCCTCTAAATAGTTAGAAAGAAAATATTCAAAGATAGTGAAGCTTTATTTATCAAGATATAGACTTTCTTCACATAAAATGATGTGCATTAAGCAAAATAGAAATGACAGAAATGGGACAGCACGAAATAATAGACATTAAATAGGATATAAACATCACTTAATTAGTAACTGTAAAGCTAATGTTTTATGGGGAAAACATTTATCAAATATTATTGCACGCCTAGTATGTTTAAATTCATTAAAGTTTTACAGAGTAACAAAATAGAGAAATATCAAATGTGCAAAAATACATCCAAAAAGCTAAATACATTATAAAAATAAATGAACGTATTACAACTACTGTTATTCTATTTATAGTATTTCATGTCTTGGTTAATTATAAAAGCAACGGTCATGAAAAATTTAATTGTATCTTAATGAGATATTTTTTCCAGATCCATTTAAGTCAAAAACACATTTTCTTTATTATTTCTATGGTAACTGATGACGACGGAAATTTTTTATGTATTCGTTGCTGTTCATCTGCGGATGTAAATTTCCTTTTGGATACAGTTAATACTTGGAGGTTACATATCATCCCAATTATCTCTCTTTATAGACAAAAAGGCTAGTTCCGGTAGATCTATATCACTCACAGTGTGGATAATATCAATAAATGGTATAGATTTTTCATCGAGAGAGAACAATATATCAACTGTTAATATAAAATGGATTGTAATATTGGGTAACTTATATTAGATATTTATAACGATATAATCATATAAGATAAATATTCATTTATAAAATACATTTACAGATATTCACTTAAAACCATTTTTGCATTTGTAAGATACGTGTAGTTTGATGTTTTATGTGTTCACCACCCAGTTTCGTCCATGTTACAAAATATTATTTTGAAAATGTAAGTCAATAAAAATTACCTGACTCTGACAGTAAGATCTATAAACCACACGTTGTCCTTTAATTATTAGGTGTCAAATGAATATTGTTTTTGTATCTGGGATACAATTAATACTTGTACAAACAATCTACTTTGTAATTATACAGAGGGTTCATAATATCTTAAGAATGTTCGTATCTCTATAAAAGTTTTAAAATTGTAAACGAATGCTATACGGTATATATCCAGACGGGTATGATCAAGATAAAATGAATGTGTACTGGAAACTGTCGACGTCATGACGCCGTGGTTTCGGATTATTTATAACGTCATAGTTGAGTAAAATGAAGGTCGTCTCGAATAGAGTGAACACAAATACAAATGCACATATTCACAACTGCATGTTATTGTATAGACAATGAAACCTTAAAGGCATACGTTCACAATGCAGTTATTTTCTATATAGACAAAAAGGGAAAATTAAAACTAGCATGATAATTTTCTAAAACTTTGCATGATTATAAGAATAACATTAGAAACTATGGGGGAAAAATTGGGGATCTCCAATATATTTTTGAGTTATCTGCCCCTGAAAGGGAGACTTTGTTTGTTTGTTTTTGTTGTTGTTCTACTCTTTTTTATATTATTTTCAAGGACAGACCTTGTTGTTTCATTTC
The DNA here is from genome assembly GCA_021229015.1 of Solen grandis. Lineage (NCBI taxonomy): Eukaryota > Metazoa > Mollusca > Bivalvia > Adapedonta > Solenidae > Solen > Solen grandis. The sequence continues at coordinate 82,588,458 of CM037778.1, forward strand.
TAGTCATTATGCAAAGTTTAAAACAATTTTGTTCAATAGATTTTCCACTATGCTTCAGCAAATAAACAGTCTGCGTTTGTCTTGATTTTTTATATATATATATTCGTGTATGCGACTTATGTATAAAATCTGTTGCATAGAATTTCTAAAACTTTAACACAATGACAGAGAATACAGTACCAAACATTGAGTTGAAATTAAATGGAGTGTTGCTAGACATAATATTGAGTTATCTGCACTTAAAAATGACTGAAAAGAGCAAAAGAAATCACTTTCAGGGACAGAAAACTCAAAATGTATATCAGTGACCCCCAATATTTTCCCATAAATTTGTTTCTAATGTAATTCTCTATAATCATGTAAAGTTTTAGAAAATTATCATGGTTAGTTTTAATTTTCCTTTATTGTCTTTATAGAAAAAAACTGCATTGTTCCCATATGCCTTTAAGTCTATCAACTGTCTAAGTAGTTGTTTAAGGTCATTGATGAAACGGAAGTAAACTAAAGGGTATCCAAATTGCATAAGATATTGTATATACTATACATTTATTAGAGCGTGTTTTCCTGTAGCAGCTGAAATTTTCAATTTCATTCCTTTTACTTTTTATATGCACTCTATCTGATTCTGAATTATTGGGATAAAATTCTGACGATATAAGGCTTCCCTAGAAATTAAACACACTACAATATTACTGTTTGCATTAAATTTATAACCACAGCAACGCAAGATAGAACGACACGACTTTGAGATCAAGGAACACCTAGTATTTAGACGCTCTATGATCGAGTATTATCAAATGCATTCGACCATTCCAATCACGTGACGTAATTTCCTGTTGAAAGATTACTTTGGCGGCAAAATGTGTTCTACAGAATATTTCCTTGTCTTGACAAAAACGGATGGGGTTTTCTCAGCGGTGGTACATTGCGGAGTTCTGAGACAATCACCGACGGATTTTCTTTTTTAGATCTCTTCTACGAGTTGTGAATAACAATTATCCGAACTGAGAGAATTGTCTACAGAGTGACAGGTGTAGGTATTAGGGCATTTGTACGTAAGAGCGTATGTATGCGTGTATACGAGCATGCGCCCTGTGTGTCGGGGAGCGTGCTTGTTCTTAAATTGTATGTATGTGTCTTTGTGCGTGCGTTTGTTTCCATATATGTGTGTTCGTGCGTGTTTGGTGAAAGCATGCGTAAGTGTCCGTGTGTATATACGTGTGTGTGTGTATACGCATTTTACGTACGCATCTACGTAAGAGTGCTCATTTCACCAGCTTAGTTTTTGATAAGTTGCTTTTGTTTTCCGTTAATAAATATGTTTCTCCTTCAAGTCTCTCTGGATCACCCAGGGAGTATATGTGAACGAATCTTTATTCATTGCAATTTCTGAACTCTTCCTTTTGTTTCATTTTTACTGATTTTATAGCTCTGCTTTTAATCAGGAACCGTTATATGCGCCGTAAAATTCATTTCAAGTTACAAATGTAGCAGCGCTTCACTTAAACAAATGTCTGCCGTTTGTTTTACCAGTCCGATACACTTGGTTCCAGAGTCTAATATTGGCTTGTGGGGCATTAACTATTTGTACATTTACTTCTCCGCTTGTTTTCAATTAGACTCAGAATATTTGGGAACATCTGACAACTTGAAAATTACTCTTGAATTTATATTGACACCAGGCCGTTTACAAAATGATTGAATGTTCAATAAAGAACCTTTAATTTGGTCTTGTAGCGACGCTAATCCAACATCGAGAGAACGAACATTCCCCAAGGTATCTGAACGTGTGAATTAATCGAATAAAGTCACTTCCGTCGTTAAGTAGTCGCTAATGATCCCTGCGAGTTTCATAGAGTTCTTACACCTTTTAATATGTCACCGTACCGAAAACATCATTTGCATAGCGAAACGTCACTCGGGGGACCGTTTGTTTTTGAGAATCAATGAATTTGTTTTGTGTACCGCTAGAGGTCGCTTTAAGAAAGAATGATTGGTTCTCGATCTCATCAATATTGTTTCTTCAGGATCATTTAATACGTGTGATGGATTCAGCTTTCTTCTCCCCGGTCAAGTGCCATAGATTTGTCAGAGTTGGCGACTTCTCTCCCGACGAAAACGATATTCATAAATATTTTCCTCAGTATCCGCGAACTGTTCTGATTAACAATTATTATATGGCCTTCGATTTTCGGGAGGGCCCCTTTGGGACGTGAATGCGCTACACTATTCAAGCTGTCCGTTGCATTTGTACACGGATGCTAAAGCGAGTATTCAGTTTTGGTATTAAATTCATTATCTTTGGCACTTCGCTGGATTAATTAATCAAGTGCGAGCGGAAAATTGAATTTATATTGCGCTTTGTCACAATTCTGAGGTGCTAAAGAGGATTAAATTAAGGACTAATATAACAGACAGAAATCACATTGGCTTAATAAGCGACGAACAAATAAAGAAATGTCATGGACCTAGAATCCAGCACGCGGATCGCACGCGGAAAGGGGCGGGGGATAACTCACTGTCGACTAAAAATGAGGACAATTTTTCGTACGTACTTTCGTTGACGTTTCAATCAATTGTTCTCCCTCGCGCAGGTGTTTCAGAGAAAAAGATTTAAGTTATCATAATAATGTAAGTGAAAGCTCTTGCTCTTAAATATTGTAGATAGATGAACGAACGAACGTATGAATGAATGAATGAATGAATGAATGAATGAATGAATGAATGAAAGAACTATTATTATTTTATTTATTTTTTTATAATTATTATTATTTAAAAATTAAAATAATTTATATATAAATACGTTCACAATTAAAACATTTTGGACTCACAATAGAAAACACAATACACAACAAAAAACCATAGTAGCAGCTAAGTCCCATTCAATGATAGTTCCATAAAAAAGATTTAATAAACTTAATCAAAAATATAACCTTAATTAAACACGTAAAGCCAAAAAATCCAACAGGCTTAAAGAAGTGTATAGATTAAGATAGTAAAATACTCCCTTTTGATTATGAAATACCTTAAATTATCAGCCTTTACAAATACAGAATGAATGAATGAATGAATGAATGAATGAATGAACATCTTTGTATGTTAAACAGTTTATTTGTCCATCCATACGTTTGTAATTAATTGCTACTGCGTAAAATGACGACACTATATTACAGTCTAACCAAGGTGTAACACGTGTACATTACGTTAATACAATAACATAAAACAAGTTACTTTCATCTTTCAATTTATCAATATTTCATATTGACATTTTGAAATAACATTTTTGAACTTTATCTTTATCATCGCTTAGCTGTCATACATGTGAAATACTGCTGAAATCTCCTTTGTGGAGAGTTTAATTGATACCAGGGGAGAAAACTCGAACAATCCAGAGATTAAACGAGACAATCATTATTTTATGTTCACACGTGTTCAACAGGTATTGTGAATAACAATTTGAGTTTAAATAACAAAATGCATTTATGTAATTCATTTAGAAAAAAAATAATTTGCAGAAAGCAAATCGTTTCAAACATGCATCACACAATCATCTCCGTCAGAGAATAAAAGGTTTTTCTTTATTAATAATTTGGCACGGAGTTGAATCTGCCATTAGTTTTTATTGTAATTATACTCAGTTGACAAAGAAACTATGCACCAAGGGTTTCCTTAATTAAAATATATAATTTCTTGCAGATATGTATGATGTCTGTGCTACAAACATTCTTCTAAACTATTAATGATTTCGAAATAAAAGAAATGCGCGTCAAACTGGTCGACAAAGATCCAAATGTTTTGAACCTGACGAATATTTAGGGGAAAAGAAGAGAAATAAATAATTACTGTACTATCATGACACATGTATATTGGAAATGGCAATGATGACTTTTTTTGTTGGTGCTGTTTTAGTCAAATTATTCAACAATTATTTTGGTCGGGAGCGGGAGGTCTTGGGTTCGATCCCGCGACATACCAAAGTCGTAAATAAATGGTACTGGTATAGCTCCCTTGCTTGGCGCTCAGCATATAAGGGTAGTTGCAGGACTGGTTGACCCGGTGTCAGGATAATTTGCATGGGTGTGGTATCATGCCACATGTCTACGGCGTGATACAACAGTGTGGCAGAACTATATCTGTCTCAAGTAGACATCGTCTCCAAATGACTGAAATACTGTCGGTGGGACGTTAAACCCAACAAAGAAACAATAATTTTAGGCACAAAAAATAAAACAAGCAAAAAATAAATTAAGATATATTCTGTGTGGTAAAATAAAAAGATTTTTTTTTCGTGCCGAGCCAGTACGGAACGGGGAAATATCCGCTTCGATAAATGTATACACCGTCCCCTGTATCCACATGGTCATTAGTCAAGATCCGGACATACACGTTTGTAGTTATTCGGGACAAACCGCGTGACCACAATTTGTTGATTTGGATGACCGATGCTTTCTTCTTCACGAAAATAAATTAAGATGTCTAGTTAATTAGGTGCCGAAGAAAACAGACAAAATTACTTTTTGGTGTGACACGAAAACTGATGGTAATTACAAGTGTCAAGTCGTTATTAGTTAATTAAAACTTGCGAGCACGTACGAATTGTTGTTGGGACGAAATGAGCTTGATACTCGCCGTACGTGATATGTATTAAACAAGGGAAAGAACTCTCACCGTAACTCAAACGGGTTAGGCCATATCTTTTCAAGAAAACAAAACACAATGGCGACATTTGTATACACAGCATAGTATAACATTTTAGAATATATTTGTTGTAACATTTTGCGATATACTTAACAGCATGAGAATGCACATGTATTTTCTTCTTTTTTTTTCTTGTTGCTTTTTTCAATGATCATTTTCATAGACCATACAATGCATTGCCTGTCTGATATTTTATGCATAAAGTATAGTCTAGTAAAAAAATCATAAAATTATATCATTATTTCGCCCTTTTGTCACATAATGTAAGTTGACATATTGTTGCGGGACGAGGACAGTTATTGGTCTACGTTTACGGTTTAAATCTATTGCATTTTGCTCTGAGACAGCTGACGCAGAAAAAAAAACATTTGGGATATTCTATACATACATACAATCAAATCTGTCATGCGGGCAGTAAATATATAACAAGTAAAAGTGACCGCTAAGCCTAGATGGCTGCAAAAAAGATGTCAAGATAACCAAAGATTCTAAAAGCTGACCGCCCTAAGTTAGCTTGTTTATACTGGTAACCGCTTATACAAAATCAATTGTTTAAATAACTTTTATCATTTTTTTCTTCTAAAAACTCTCTCTCTCTCTCTCTCTCTCTCTCTCTCTCTCTCTCTTCCAACCATGCGTTCATAACATAAAAAGAGAAACATACTAAGTGAAAAGCAAACAAAGAACTATGACATAAAGATAAAGAAATCAACAATTTCATCAGAACGTATACCTCTCTGTTTTCCCTCCCCATACGCTTTTCGCACAGCGATAATTTGATCTAGTACTCATCGCTAAGCGATGTTTTCCCGGTTCATTAAATTACATATTTCACGCAAATTTGATTACAAAGCTATTTCAAACTTTAAACCTTTAAGTGGGAAGGTTTTTAACTGTCTCCACGCACATGTTTATCATAAATGACAACTTAATATTCTATGTCTGCACAGTATTCTGAAAAAGCAAACACCTGAATAAATGACCGTAATTTGCTAATAGTTTTCTCAATAATTGAAAAACAATATATTTTATATTCTCTCGAAAAAAAAGTATTAGGAAAAAATGTTGTTGACAAGAGAGCGCGAGAAGACCCTTCCATGGGAACAAAAACGTCGACGCTTGCTTTTTAAATTTTCTGCAACATCAATTATCAATTTATGTTATTTTAAAACCAAAAACGTTTGACAAATTGAACTACTACTCCTACCAGACGTTTGAGCGACAAAACGCTGAAGATGTCTTCATACAACAAGAGTGTCGGCAGTTAATTGGTACTGAAAACAGCGTTCCCATGAGAATCACGTATTCTTCAATTTAAAGGCTCGCATAGTTCTTGGAAAGTTATCGGGTTTTGTAATTGGACTTTGTATAAGCAGTTTACTCCCAACGCCAAGTGCAAGCCAAATACATGACGGAGCACAATCTGAAAAAGATAAACTAGTTCTTACATTTACATTGTATACGTATTTGTATTTTTATGCCGGAATTCAGTGAAATTACCTATATTTAACATAAAACATAGATACACCACTTCAATAATTTATACATTTAAACAATTACATTTTTTTAATTACTATAATTTTCCCAGCTGCTCCACGTAAAATTAAAAAATTGTTGAGCAGGCAACAACACACCAATTGAAATTAAATACAAATGAAAAATGGAAACAAATATAATAACTTTAAAGGAACCATTATCTTTGAAACAATATTAAGCCAAATTTATGCGTTCTTAACTCATTAAAGATAAATAATTTTACTATTAATAATAAAAATACTACACTCCTTTTTTTCTGTAATTAATTTTGCCAATATACTTATTTCGCACTTGAACTTTCGCGGCGCTCTTCAGAAACCTTTGCTTATTATGGAAACTTGTGAACGTGAAGAAATTAACTGTCATTGCATCAGATGAGCTGGAAAAAAATTTAATTATGAAAAAAAAATGAGACAATGCGTATTAATTATCGATAATATGATATGAAATATAATACTATAACCGAATAAAGTAATAAGTAATAAGAAATTCCAAAGCGAAGAAAAACCAGCAGGGGTTTTATCAATTTTAAAAGTTATTTGAAAATCGAAGCTTCTTTTTCGTATTATCAATCCTTTAAAGGTTTCTATAAATAATAATCCTCTATTCGATATACAGACTTGTACGTATTATTTGGATATAAAAAACTAGAGATTTACATGTAGTTGAATATCCAAGACGTTGAGGTGTTGTTGTTGTTGTTGTTGTTGGCGGGGGTCAATTACATATTACCATTCGAATATTCCTCATATTGCAGTTACGTTTTCGGTAAGTAGCTCATCTGAAATCTCACGATTGCGAAAAAACAAAAACTTACGAGAAAAAAAACACGCTACTTAATTACACGAGTCCCTAGTACTTATTCCTAATTAAGATTCCTTCATGTATTTGCAAACGAAACCCCTTGAGTTGAGAGCCAGTTCCACATTTTTACTTTGAGTTTATATTTAGAATATGAGAAGATTTTATCATGGGGCCGTGCAATGATGTTATCTGTGCCATTCTTTAAATGTTCCAGATAATTAACATTTTGACATGTAATTGAATGATTACATTCATTATGGTATTGTTGTTGCCGTCGTCGTTGTTTTTGTTGTTGTTTTTGTTGTCGTTGTTATCATTGTTGTTGTTAGCGATTACTGTCGCTGCGACAGTAAGTCAGTCATATAGCTACGCGCAGCTAATAACAGGTGGAGAAGGACCCAGAAGATCAGACAAGGAGCACTCTGATAAAACAATAGATGTAAGCTGACTGAGTAATACATTCCTACATGCCAACTATAAATCCGAGATTCAAACCCCACAATAGTGAGGGGCACATGCATATATTTTACATCCAGCTTTTGTGTTTGAACCCATTTAAATCTGTATAAATGTCAAACATTGATGCATACCACTTATCTAAGCCAAACACTGCTGAGAAATAAGATCATTTATGAAAATGCACATCTAAGGACGAATTTTAAAATGAATATTGTGTCATTTCACACGCATAGCAGTGCCGTGTTATATGTGTTATCAATTTTACATGTGTTATATGTTATTATTTATATTTGTGTTATATGTGTTATCAATACGTGCTCTATGTGTTATCACTTAAACATGTGTTATCACTTATATGTTATGTGTGTTATCAATACTTTTTATATGTGTTATCAATGCTTGATATATCTGTTATCACTTATATATGTTTTCACTTATATACATGTTATATGTGATATCAATGCGTGCCAATATCACTTATTGATAAAATAAAACATTGCAAGTTTTAAGTTTGTAATCGAAATACATATTTAAATTTTGTCATTTATGTTTTGTATAACAATTGCAGAGACATACTGAGTAATCCTTGAATTTAATGATCTTCATCTGATTCAGTCATTATATGAGAAAAAAAAGAGAAAATTCGCATTACCCGTACATACAGAGAATTATAACTGGTGTATATGGAAAACATGTAGATATATATCACGTGAGGATGGTAGAAATATATGATAGTTATATGTATGTAACTGGTGCATGTAGAAAAATACATTACAGGTGCGTGATATCGGAACATTTATAGAAACATGTAAAGAGTTTTTAACCATTTCATAATAAAACACATATAACTGGTATATGTAGAAAAATAGTTTGTTTACTAAAATTAGGACGATGACGCTGCTAGAAAATGAAAGCGTATCAATACCCTAGGTAACTATGTTACCCTGAATTCCTTCAACAGAGGGTCAAACTACAAAATTATTCGAATTTTAATCAATTGAAACAGTAAACCTGATAGTTAACAACGTGCTTGCACTATCTGACGCATAGAAACTTACATCTGCACGAGCGAACTCAAAGGAATTTCTTATATATGTGACACTGAGTTATCTACCTAATATCATTGTTTTTACAATGATATCGGCCATGTATTTATGATAAGCATACAGCAATGTTTGCTTTCTATTTAGTTCAAGCAAAGTCTGTTTATTTATTTCTGCGATATTTGTGTAGTTTTTGTAGTTTCCCTGCTGCTTGAGGGACATATCGGATGGTGCAAGGATTTTTATGAGAGAATAAACAACATACTTTATAAGTTTTCCTCCAAATATACTATGACTCGACAAGATAACAATTGTTCTTTATATCTCCTGGCCTGTCATCAGAGAAAGATCGCATTATGATCGAATTGTTACTGGATGTGAGAGTATACCCAAGTTAATTATCGAGCTTGTCTCATCTGATCGTGGCGATTCATTTTGAAAGCTGATAAGCCTGTTTTACCGGGGCAAAATAATCTCTATCGCAGTTCATCGCTGCGGTTTGTTCATACATATGTTTCAATTTGTTGACTTACAACTGTTTGCAAGGCCAAAACATTTCCTATCAAGTATCGCAGCCGTTGAAAAGTGATAAATCACGCCGCGAAATAGCTTAAATAGAATTTTTCTGAGGAAATATTCCCTGTGTACTTTTCTAATTATATTAATTTACGACGGAATCCGGGAACCCTGTGGCTGAAAGTATAAAAGCAGATAATTCAATGATATCCATAGCTTGTTCATGACTTGCCAAGAAAAATTTAGAAGGTTTCTGATTTGGGCAATTATGACGTTCAGTGCGATACAAACACCTGCAGGATGAATGTCGGCAACCGTATGAAATACTTCTGGTTCAACGAGGTTATACGTGTCGCGAGCGTTGTACGTGACTTGGCTTGTTTCGACAAGACGTCGTAAATAACGTACATACGTCAGTTTTAAGCGACTTGAGAAAAAAATATTATTTAGATGCAGTAAAATGAACGTGGGGATGATAAAGATAATATCGTAAAGGATGAGTATTTTAAGCAGCGTCTTCAATTTTGATATTTCTAGATTTACTCGAAATATATTTTATATAATGTTCAGTGCAGACATTGATGTTTATTTTGACGACACGAATATCTGCATCTCTTTTCATGCGATCTTGCAAACTTATACACATTACAAATGTTTATCGTTAACTATATCTTTCTTTTCTAATATTAAACTCTCTCTCTCTCTCATTTTAAGAGTGCTGAAATACATCTCTTAAGGTTTAGATCTGATTGGAATACACCACGTGACATTGTCTACAGTGCCACGTTCAAAAGATTCCACCAGTCGTCAGACTGTACTTATCTGCCCCCAGGTGTCGCCCCGCGCTGCATGTGGGGTCACGTGATCACACATGATCTTCCTTATTATTGTCGGATGCTGCTATCTTTTCTTTGATCTTTCTTCCTGTTTTCGAAAGAACACGATATACAGTTGTAAATCCCAAACCTTAACAACAGCAAAGCGTGTACATCTGTAAAACGTTGGGAATCGAAATGGTTTCCAGCTTTTTTTTTCTCCTTAAAACCATAGAATATATGATAAAAGTGTGAATGTGATTTGCTATGTCATGATTCCATGTTGTTATCTTTATCTGACTTGTAGATCGCCATTAGCCAAACAAGTCATCTGTTTTTCTTGGATCAGGCTCATACCAATAATGTTAACCTTTCTAAATTAATTTGTCATTCTTGAATTCTTAAACAATTAAGGAGTTGATCATAAATTTTTGAAATTTAAAAGGCCCCAAAAAATTGCATACTTATGTACAGTTTTAACTTTCGTGAACACATGACAAAGTTTAGACAGACTTTCCTAGACAGAATAATAACATAGCATAACATCATAATTTTAAATGATTATTTACTTATTCTTGCTACATTCATCATAACTATGAAAAAATATGCATACATTAAAACAGAACACAAAAGAGCAAACAAAATGTTTGTAACTGTATGTATGTGAATGAGTGAAAGAGGAATATATGAATGTAAGATACATGTGGATGTATGAGAGCGAGTGAGAGAGAGCGAGCGAGTGGAATAAGGGAGTGTGGAAAATAAAATCATTTTTGGTAGAAAAGTATAGATGTATACTTTAATACTGTATACAAACACCATAACTTTGAGTGAAATAGAAATTGCATGTATAGCCTTTTAAATAAGTTGTGGAAAATAAACGATAAAAAAAAAAATCATAATAAAACCACATATCACATATTGCTTAAAATTTCTGGCAAAAGTATATTAAAGTATAACACAAGAACTGTCAAAAGACAATATTATACGTTAAATTAACAGGTTTTGTTCATCAACGATTTAATCGTTCTAATGATTCTGTTATTATTATATCGGCAATTTATAATGTATGAAATTTAAAAAATATTTACATTTTAACACAGCATTTATGTAGTATGGGCGATTTTTGATTAACATCTTTATATTATTTCCGCACAAATGCACTTGTACAGTAAAACATCACTGATAAGACAATATCTCGGATTGCGGTTAAGTGGTGCCCTGAGTTAAATCAGTTAATTAATCTTACACTGAAAGAATCTTACACTGTAGCGTCCATAATGTTCCGAGTATTATGGTCTCAATAGGGAGGTGGTCTTAATATTGGGGTGGTCTTGCTAGGTTTTACAGAATTTTGTGTCAAGAAAAACACCATAGATCACAGCCGTGTTAGACATCACAGTAGCTTTAGATCATGAAAGTGATATGTTTGCCTACTCCTGACCCACACAGGGAAGACTGATACAAGATTACAAACAGACGTTTACGAACAACCCAGTAAAATTAACAATGGGCGCCTCAATTTCCTCGGTAAGTTATCAGGTCTCCCGGTCTAAAACGAACAATTATCAAAATTTTTAAAATATAAAACCATTATTCTATGACGAATGAAGACTACGTATCCACCGCCCAGTTGTTAAGGCATAAACTGGAAGGCGTTTTCCCGACCTGCCATTTCTAGCCACAGTAATTCTGTTTTATCACGTATTTAATGCTCTTGAAATTTCTAAGCGCTCAAATCCAGCAGTTATCGCAATAATACATGTTAATTTAGTCTGATAAACAGCCATTCAACAAATCCTATCATTGACAGTAATATTTTCTTGTTGTTAAATTGTTAGACTGGGAGCGATTTACGACCGGGCTTTGTAACATGTTAATTTTAGACTTTTTTAAGTCTGAAGTGTAAAGATGAATATCACATGAAATTTAAAGTTATTGTGATTTATTTTCTCATTTTTATCATTCATTCATTTCATACATGCGGTGAAATTTATGTCTGTCCGACTGTTCGCTCAGGACGAAATGAGTCATCCGCCGGGAGAGATGTACCTCTAGCTGTTCATATCGAGTTTACACCAATGAAAAGAAAAGTCTGTATTGAAAAGTACCATATAAAAACTCCAGTAATCCTTTATTCGACTTTTTTTTCAGACTATGTCATAGTATGAATCAAGCAGTGAAAGTCCACTATGTACTTTTGACACATACAAAAGTTATTATTTTACTTAGTACTATCCATATATTCTTTTTATATTTTCCCAGCGTTTCTTTCTAGAATATTTTATTTTTTTTGAAGATTTCTTTAAAGTAATTATTTATGGAAAATATGATTTGTTAGGTTCTAGTTGAAGTGTCTTTTATATGTGTGTGTTGGTAGGTGGGGAGTAGGTTTGTGCCCATATAAGGAAGTTTTTAATTTTGCAGGTAACGATATACTCACGCATATTGGTACAATGCGCGCAATTGTCTATATCTCATTTTTTATTGCTTTCGTATAATGGATTAGTTATAGAAATTTGATAAAAAATTTACAAACTTCTAGCCCAAATAAGTATAAAAGTGTTTATCTATATATGTTCTATCCATCAGATGTTTAATGCATAAATTGAAATTGACATATTAATTTTTTTATTAATTCGCACAACTGAACAATTATACAATGTCTATCAAATATATCATTTGAATAACTTAATTTTGCAATGATTGAAATCTTTTCTTTTTTTCCCTTAACTTGTATAAAGAATGAATGAAACGAACAGATTTGCAAAAAAAAAATCTGAATTTATCTTTTGTAAATACCTATTTTTCTAATTTACTTCAATTTTAAAACGAAAATTAAATAAATGACGTCAAATACAAGTATAATCGACTATATAGCCCCAGAGAAAACATGTGTGAGAGAGAAAATAATGGACTCTGAAGTTTGCTCATAGGTTTCAAAACCTGATTTATTTTCTGTTCATGCGATATTAAAATCATGCTTAAACGTCGCAATTTTTTGCGAATTATAGGTAAAACACATCTTGAAATAAACCTGTTATTGCAAATATTTCAACGCCGTTAAACAAAATTTGGCCTCTTGAAGCTATCGAAACAACTAATAAACAACTTACCGCAGACATTGGTTCTGAAACGTTTCTATCAAACTTTCAAGGATTTTTACATTTTCTGTGTTATGTAGATCGATTTTGACACGCGTTTCCAGCGGCTAATGTAAAGGTTTCAAGAGCTTTAATCACCCATCTTACCTTTAGTATTGCTTTTCATAATTTCAAACATGCCTTAACACTTCACAAAATTGACGAGGCCCGTTCGTCGATTTTTATTTTTCTAATATAATTTACGCTGTTTTGAAGCGATGAGATTTTATTCTGGCAGCTTTTTCACATTTCGGACGTTTTTTAGTAGAAAACCAGCT
>CM037778.1:82601849-82651849 GCA_021229015.1 Solen grandis
CTTTATTTAATAATAATGTGCTTCAATATTGTGAATTTTGTAAAATGGCTTTTTTAATTGTTCTTGTTTCTTAACTGGTCTGGGTCATTTGCATTCTTTAGCCATCCTGTATGGCAAGGAAATATCAAAACGGAATAATCTTAAGCATTCATAAACATGTTCAATATATAATATTATTTGTTTTATTATCCTGTTGTTGTTGTTTTTGTTGTTGTTTAAAGTACGTTTTGTTTCTGTATCGAATTTAAAGTATTCAGCGATTGTGTGACCTTTTTCTTTAAAGTCTTATTCTCGATAAGCATATTTGAATATAAATACAAGTAATTCAAAAGCAAATAAATATACATTATGTGATTTGCCAAAATGCACCTTAAATTTGAAATTTGAGGTGAAGAAATGATTTTCTTTTCGTAGCGTTTACAGAATATAACAACGCCTTATATTTTAAAATAAATTAAATATTATGGTATAATCCGCTGTATATTCATTTTGTCAGGTGATGATATTTCAAACTAGCTCGATTACTTGTTAATCTTAATAAGTTATGATGTAAATTTTATGACGTAGCTGGGTCCCATGATTTGGGTCCATTCAAAGATTCATCGTGACTAGAGGAGAGGTACCAGCCTCTTGTCCATTGTCAAACGTCAGTGTTGTTGTAGGGCTGAAATATTGATTGAAGCAATACTATTAAGCATGATAATTACGATTATCGTTATTAACGATCACGTGATGAGTTCCATCCGATCCTTGATACAAAGAAAAAGGAAAATTAGAGGCAATGCAATAGATAGACACTCAGTCAGCTAATTACACTTGGAAATAAAATTAAATTCATGCATACATTTTAATATCTAAAGTACAGAAATTTATATTTCTCTATATTTTATAAACAATATAGCTATTATCGCTTGTTGTTGTTGTTGTTGTTGTTGTTGTTGTTGTTGTTGTTGTTGTTGTTGTTGTTGTTGTTGTTGTTGTTGTTGTTGTTGTTGTTGTTGTTGTTGTTGTTGTTGTTGTTGTTGTTGTTGTTGTTGTTGTTGTTGTTGTTGTTGTTGTTGTTGTTGTTGTTTGAGGGGATACTATCCTTTGATTAATACAAACATGTTGATTTGGCTCTGTAGCCGTTCTTTGTCAAGGGGTTTCGTTGGTAAGATACAAAGGTTTTTGCAAGTTCTCAAGCCGATTAAAATGTCCAAATCAAATCTGCACATTACATCTGTGCATATTCTTTGCTCATTCGTTTGAAGTTGTATAAAGAATCATTAAATTTTGGCTGTAAAATAAATTTATGTCAGAAGCCGAGTAGACTTTATATATGATTTGATAAACATGTAAAAATGACGACATAAATTTCACTTTAAAATTGTTCTAGGAAATGATGCATTTGATAAAAAAAAAATAATAATAAAAGACAATGAAAACATGGCAGTTTTGTTATTTAACAGCTCATTTAGGGAAAGTTTCTTGCAACAGAAATTGAGAGGTTAATGGCTCACCCCCATCAAATGCAGATATTTGTTAATATTTCCTAGTCTGTTAGGTTTCCCGTTTTATTTTGATGGTGATATATGTGTTTAATACACCTATGTGGGCGGGTCAATTTTTGATCAATTTTATTTCTAATATTCTAATTATTTCTTTGTTTATATTTTATTTCATTTCTTTTCTTTTTTTTAGGAAAAACGAAAAATAAACATCTTTTTTAATATCCATTATCAGTACATCGATTTTTTTATTCTAAGGGGGTAGGGGACACAATTCTTCAAAAATAAAATAAATGTTCTGCAAGCTCAAAGGCCAAACATCCTCTTGTTTTAAGAATTGATCAATATAATAAAAAAATGGATCTATTTAAGGTATACTTTGATTAATATAATATAAATTGGATCTATTTAAGGTATACTTTGATAAATATAATATAAAGTGGATCTATTTAAGGTATACCTTGATAAATATAATATAAAGTGGATCTATTTAAGGTATACTTTGATAAATATAATATAAAGTGGATCTATTTAAGGTATACCTTGATTAATATAATATAAAGTGGATCTATTTAAGGTATACCTTGATAAATATAATATAAAGTGGATCTTTTTAAGGTATACCTTGATAAATATAATATAAAGTGGATCTATCAAGGTATACTTTGATTAATATAATATAAAGTGGATCTATTTAAGGTATACCTTGATAAATATAATAGAAAGTGGATCTATTTAAGGTATACCTTGATAAATATAATATAAAGTGGATCTATTTAAGGTATACCTTGATAAATATAATATAAAGTGGATCTATTTAAGGTATACTTTGATAAATATAATATAAAGTGGATCTATTTAAGGTGTACCTTGATAAATATAATAGAAAGTGGATCTATTTAAGGTGTACCTTGATAAATATAATATAAAGTGGATCTATTTAAGGTATACTTTAATAAATATAATATAAAGTGGATCTATTTAAGGTATACCTTGATAAATATAATATAAAGTGGATCTATTTAAGGTGTACTTTAATTAATATAATATAAAGTGGATCTATTTAAGGTATACCTTGATAAATATAATAGAAAGTGGATCTTTTTAAGGTGTACTTTAATTAATATAATATAAAGTGGATCTATTTAAGGTATACTTTGATTAATATAATATAAAGTGGATCTATTTAAGGTATACCTTGATAAATATAATATAAAGTGGATCTTTTTAAGGTATACCTTGATAAATATAATATAAAGTGGATCTATTTAAGGTATACCTTGATTAATATAATATAAAGTGGATCTATTTAAGGTATACCTTGATAAATATAATATAAAGTGGATCTATTTAAGGTATACCTTGATAAATATAATATAAAGTGGATCTATTTAAGGTATACCTTGATAAATATAATATAAAGTGGATCTATTTAAGGTATACCTTGATAAATATAATATAAAGTGGATCTATTTAAGGTATACCTTGATAAATATAATATAAAGTGGATCTATTTAAGGTATACCTTGATAAATATAATATAAAGTGGATCTATTTAAGGTATACCTTGATAAATATAATATAAAGTGGATCTATTTAAGGTATACCTTGATAAATATAATATAAAGTGGATCTATTTAAGGTATACTTTGATAAATATAATATAAAGTGGATCTATTTAAGGTGTACCTTGATAAATATAATATAAAGTGGATCTATTTAAGGTGTACTTTAATTAATATAATATAAAGTGGATCTATTTAAGGTATACCTTGAAATATAATATAAAGTGGATCTATTTAAGGTATACCTTGATTAATATAATATAAAGTGGATCTATTTAAGGTATACCTTGATAAATATAATAGAAAGTGGATCTATTCAAGGTATACCTTGATAAATATAATAGAAAGTGGATCTATTCAAGGTATACCTTGATTAATATAATAGAAAGTGGATCTATTCAAGGTATACCTTGATAAATATAATATAAAGTGTATCTATTCAAGGTATACCTTGATAAATATAATATAAAGTGGATCTATTCAAGGTATACCTTGATAAATATAATAGAAAGTGGATCTATTTAAGGTGTACTTTGATAAATATAATATAAAGTGGATCTATTTAAGGTGTATTTTAATTAATATAATATAAAGTAGATCTATCAAGGTATACTTTGATTAATATAATATAAAGTGGATCTATTTAAGGTATACTTTAATTAATATAATATAAAGTGGATCTATTTAAGGTATACCTTGATTAATATAATATAAAGTGGATCTATTTAAGGTATACCTTGATAAATATAATATAAAGTGGATCTTTTTAAGGTTTACCTTGATAAATATAATATAAAATGGATCTATTTAAGGTGTATTTTAATTAATGTAATATAAAGTAGATCTATCAAGGTATACTTTGATTAATATAATATAAAGTAGATCTATCAAGGTATACTTTGATTAATATAATATAAAGTGGATCTATTTAAGGTAAACTCATGTACATTGTATTCCCATTTTAAATGTTTCTCAGGCCCACATGTAAGTTTCTCTTATATAATTGTTTTACTTTTTTTCTTCCTTTTCAACGTTTTATTGATAAATATCCTGCTATAATTGAGTTTTTATACTGTATTTTTGTGTGGATTGAAAGTAGCATTGCCTAAACATTTGCATCAATCATTTGTCAAAATATGAATTACTACAACAGGGTAAAATGAATGATTGAACGCAGCTTTTGCCTAATATTGGTGTATTTATAGAAGTTTAATCCTGAAGACAGATAACATCAAAAGCTTCTCTCACCAGTTTTTACTGTAGGAAACACTGTTCCTGAGGTATTAATTTCTTGGTTTGAAAACTTCGAAATGAGTTATAAGAGTAATTAGTTTGTCTTTTCTTAAATGAGGGTTCATACGGAATGTTGCTTGGCGCTTCACCAATGGCATCCGTGGAAGAAACCGAAGCTAACAGAAGTATACCCGAAATGAGGCGTGAAAGAACAACTGGTTCGGATACTCCGCATGCGCACGGCTCATCTCGAGCAGACGACACTGAAGCGGAAGTGATCACCTGTTCTCCCGCGTTATTTCTTGGAAAACAAATGTTTTTATTGCCCGACAGATACTTAAAATTTATGTAAATATTGGTGGAAAAACTTGAAAGTGATGGAGGAAGCCAGCAAGGATACCACAGTTAGTCGGTGTAAACTAGATCCCCAGCTGCCGAAAATGTGTACGGCAGCCGCATGGATCTGTGTAAACAAAAGGTTTTCTACTTAAAGTGTTCACCTTCACTTGTCCTACACGGTTTAATCGCAGCCAATTATGCATCCCTTTCATTAGGAGTTTTAATTTATATCTTTATACATCATAATTGGTCTCAGACATACGATCGCATCTGCTCACCCAGCGACTGTAGATAAATCATCGCAGACAATTCCGTACCACCGGAAGAAACGAAAACATTTGTGGGAAAAAATGAATTGTTTGTTAAGTATTGCGTTAACGTGAAAGAATTATATTATTGCGAAATGGAGTACATAAGCAAAGTTTTTTTGTCGTTGTTTTTCTCTGTAGGTCGTTTTTCCAGATCAATTACGAAAACACTGTCATTTTATTTTCCAGATTTTTCCCCTCTAACGGTGATGTATTTCCCGTTCTTCCACCATTTAGCTAATTATGTTGTGATGTTTCTTTCTATTTTTTATTTATTTATTTATTTATTTATTTATTTATTTATTCATTCATTCATTATTTATTTTTATTTATTTATTTATTTATTTATTTATTTATTTATTTATTTATTTATTTATTCATTCATTCATTCATTCATTCATTATTCATTCATTCATTTATATGTATATTTATTTATTTATTTATTTGCATGTCTAAAAATCTGCTTTGTTCATCCACTATCTCTAGTTTCAATCATTTACGAAAAAGTTGAATTTCACTAAAAAAACAAATTAATACTTACTTGTATTATTATATATCTTTTTCATTGATTTTTAATAAATTGAAATCTATTTCAATAGATTTTGTTAAATCGTATGTACATTAAATTACGGATTAACTGTGATCTGTTCAAAATAGTTATTTACTACTTACTTATATTTCCACGTGCGTTTCTGTCGTGTATTGCACAGATATAACGAAGATAGTACTGCTAGAAATTTTTATTAAATCGTAATTAAATTGAATATTATTCACTTTTCAAATGAGCAAAAGTTGAACACGGAAAATAAAGTTGACATATTACAATGTTGTAAATGCGTTTGAATTTTTAAGGGGGCGTGATGACGAGAAGTTGGTAAGTCTAAACGGAATCCAACTTGTTTCAAAACATCTTTTTCAGTTGGAATAGAGAAATAGAATTATGCTCTGTTTATATGTAAATGGGGTGACATGTTTTACTATCAAATTTGTATTGCAAGAAAAAAAAAATTTTTTTTTTTTTTTATGTCGTTGTATTTTGTTTTGTTTTGTTCTTTTTTGGTTTTTTGTTGTTGTTGTTGTTGTTTTGTTTTTGTTTTTGTTTTTTTTAACTTTATTTAAACGTGTACTTATTTATTGAAATAAATATTATAAAGACATCAAATGATAAAAATAATACAAACAAGGTGACATTTTTCGTATCTCTCTAGTGAACATTTACATAAAGAACAAAGGTAAATGACACTTTTTACAACACTTATTCTTCTGATTGTAAATTTAATTTCTTGCGTTTTGCTCTTTTTATTCGTTATGCTGCTTCGCCCAAGTTTTGTTCGTACCTATGATCTCATATGTTCCGTAAAAGTAGTTAACGTGACATTCAGGTGGCACGGGAAACAGCTTTTATTCCATGTTTATTACCATTTCAATATGGCGGCCAGTCCATGCAAGCTCCTTTGTGCGTGTATCTCGGTACTAAACATCTCAACTTCGAGGTAATTCTAGATTAAAACTTGACATGTCCACTCGATGCCGTTTACATAAATAGACATTTCTCCGAAAGTTGCAGTCATTTGCCAACGACGATGAATTTGTAATCCGTTTAACAGCAGACTCCAGGTCTCAGCAGGACCGACCTTTGTCGCCTTTTTGTATTGAGTCACTTTAGATTAGTTTACGATTCGCAAACTTGCTAATGAGGAACGAAATATTCATGATGGGTTTACACGTTTTGTCCGCTACCCAGCGGTGACGGATTAGTTGAAAGTCTGTGAGAGTCCCGGGGGAGGGGTTCGTTGTCCCCGGGGTGGGATCCATACCGCAAGAAGACACTAGATGTTAATTTACGAAAGACTGTGTTTGACGCATCAACAACAAGCCCCGGCTGTGTTGAGCAAGTAATGGAATTTGTGAAGAGCGGAGAACGTCTGGGGAGTTATTATTTACCGGTTAGTCTTTTTCGCTGAAATATACATTGTAAAACGGCTGCGTTTGAAATCTACATAAAGTTGCGAGTTGCCAAGACAAATGGACATGTCTTTATTGCTATTCTGTTAAAGTAAAGCAACTCGGGAGAGCATTATATGTGTTTGATGAAAGGTTTTGGTAAGTGATGTCGAAACTGAGAAAGACGCATTGACATATATCAAAAAGCTTAAAAAAATAGCATTGCTTGGCTGTTTCAACCCTCAGAAGTCCGTAGGTGTGATCAACGAGAACAAATAAGGACAATGAGTCGATTGTTTACCAAAGGGGTCTAAAACGCAGATAACATTTTTTTTTAAATGTGATAGCCATTGATTATAATATACTTTATTATCATTGTTGTTGTTGGTAGTGGTGGTGTTTTGGACTGTGCCGATGCAATATATAATAATGATATCGAAATGTGGAGCTAATTAGTCCCCAAACGGTACCCGGGATAAAACAAGCCAAATGAAAGATACCCGAATTAGAATAAGCCAGATGAACGGTATCCGGGATTAGAACAAGCCATATAAACGGTATCCGGGATTTAGAAGAAGCCAGATGAACGGTACCCGGGATTTAGAACAAGCCAGATGAACGGTATCCGGGATTAGAACAAGCCAGATGAACGGTACCAGGGATAGAACGAGTAAAAAATCCACATGTCAAGTCATTTAAATCTGTTCATGAAAATTATTTATCTTCCCTAATTTATATTCTTAAATAACTAAAATTTACAGCATGATAAAATATATAAATTCAAGGCTATCGTGTGTCACGTGTAATCATGTTAATATTTCATAATCTAATAGATATTTCCTATCATCATCACATAAATAAGTTCAGTGTATATGTTAACTACACGGTTTCACACAATATTTATATTTATGAACACGGGCTCATGGGTATATACGCACGTATATGAAACTAATATTGTAAAACATAAATAGTTTCGGTACATGCTAACATGCACGTGTAAAATGTTATTGTGAGAAATATGAGGGCTTATAATAAATCACGCGTATCTTATACAGCACTGAGTTTTATATCTGAGATCAGCCTTTCATGTTCAGTCATCCTTCGTGATTAAAAATGATGTACTGTTTATACGGCCCTGTCCCCCGGGGCCGCGATTTTTCCGTCACCGCCCCCTCTGCGCGCCCATATATCACTTAACACTCCGCGTTATTGAAAAGATTTGAACCTCTGCAAAATGATCCAATTTCTAACATTAGAAAGAAAGAGATAATGTCTGAAACATTTAACGTGACACCCTCGTCTTTTCATCTTTATCTCGTGTTTTAGACCAACAACAGTGTTGGACGAAAATAAAAAATGATAAAACATGGAGGATTTATAAAATCTGCTGGGGCAGGAGTAGATAAGGACTATATTGGGTTCCTTTGATTAACACGTCTGTCACTATGGTTCGAAATTAATCTGTACAATTCGCGAACACGCATCACTTATCGAGTACACAATGTTCTAAAACAACACCAGTTTTAATTCGGTTTTCGCGGATTTATACCTAGACCGCGAACTCCCCCGCTGCTTCCAAAAAATCACGTATTTTCTCGCGAGATGTCAGGGGGCGCACTTAATGCCCCTCCGTATTGACGAGAATATCAATTATGTAAACTTAGCATTTTTGCTGGAGAAATATTAGGAAAGATATATTAGAATATGGTTGTTATTATAGACCAAGCCTAAATTTACAAATGTATTTTACTTTTTCAAACGGAAAGTAAAATTTTCTTGTGCAACATTTCAGGGAGTCTTTACTTTATAGGAATTATATCGGGGGAGAGGGGGGGGGTGGTGTGAGAGCGAAACTAGACTAAGTGCTTATAAAAATATATGCAAAATTATTATCATTTCTATGTACGCAAGACGTGCTTTCAGTCTATATTAATCTAAACTGTCAATTATGAATACGTACTGCATCAATATATACGACTACAATGTATATCATTATTTTCGTTGGCATTTCGTTAAATCTAGATTAAAACCTATTTGGGTACATTAAATCGTGAATTCATATTTTAGAAAACATGAGATCTACAGTAAGTAAGTAAGTAAGTAAGTAAGTAATTTATTATCATGACATGTGCTAATACATATGATGTGTACATACAATAAATATCATCGAAATAAGCACCCGGCCCAGTGGGCCTGCAAGTCACCGAACAAAATTTAAACATTTTATAAAATGTTTCTTTAAATGAAGATTAGGTAATCACGTGTCCATAATTAACCATTTTGTGTGGTATTAATATTCGTGGATAAAACCATCCAAGAAATCGACAAATTAGTACCCGACGAAAATTAATCAGTATACGGTTAAAAAAAAATGTGCCGTCTAGTCAAGTAGATGTGTATACTAGTACATGTATATCAATGTAATTTAAAGGTTCGGTCACTGGCAGTCTTTCTCCTTCCTCAAGCACTTTTTTTAGCCTCCTACCGGCATCGCCGAAGGGGTCTTTAGGTTTGCACTCCGTCCGCCCGTCACACTCATGTTTTCCGGACCTTTTTTCTAAACGCTTACAGATATTGATATATTAATATTTGGTATGCGAGTCTACCACCATGAATTACAGATCAAGTTAGAGTTTCGTTCTGATCCACTGATTTTTGACGAAATTATGGGCCTTGGACTTATAAAATGTCTTTAATATAGCAGTTTTCCGGACTTTTTTCCAAACGCTTGCAGATATTGTTCGAATATTTGGTAATGATTCTTCCATCATGAGTTAAAGAACTGTCGAAGCGACGGTAAACTCAAATAAGTCTAGTTAATAAGCAGTTTTCCGGACTTTTTTTCTAAATGCTTGAAGATATTGATCTTATATTTGGTATGTGAGTCTACCACCACGAGTTATAGATCAAGTTCGAGTTTCGTTTTGGTTAGCTGCTTTTTAAGAAAACGCGCCATATTGGCTATTCGGGCTCCTAGGAGTCTTAGGAGTTGATTATTGTCGTTTTGACTCTCATCAAAAGTATTGATCAAATAATTGACTTATTTGCAGCGTGAAGAGAGGCGGGTTCTTAGTTTTCTATTTGCCGGTAAGGGACTTAGTATTGTCTAAGCAATACTTTCAGAATGTTGTTGTTGTTGTTGTTGTTGTTGTTGTTGTTTGTAATCAGCGTCTATATGGGTGAAACAATGATTGGTGTCGCAATCAAACAAGTATTTTCAAGCGAAGTTTCCCGGCAAATATATTTTAAAGTGTTCACATTTACGCAGTGTTGTGTCATTGCGCTCAATACATATTACGGTAAAGTTAGAATAATAAAATTGCTGTTTCATAGAAGACGATTACTCAAAAGTAAAATGATGCTTTACTTGCTTCGTTATTTTTTTCCGTAATACGTTTCTAAATACTCTGTTTTATTTTGAACAATAAACTGCGCAGTTTCACTGCACTTTTCTGTAAATTGATTAATAAATTAACAACGAGTTCCTGTCAAAGTTACTTTTCGTCCAACAATGCGCAACCACAAAAACCTTTAGAATGCATAATTTTGTAAATAATTGAGGAAAAATAACATGAAAGAAAATAAATGATTGGTGCGTAGATGGAGCCTAAGATAAGTAGATTTTCAAAACCTGAACGTTCGTGTTTTTGCCGACATTGACAATTGACATTAAATTGTTTTTCTCAAGTCCTTTCAGTCCAATTCATCGCTTTCACAAACAAAACTTTTAACTGCGCAGTCAGATTTCCAAGACCGTTTTCTACCCTCCCATGTTAAAAAGATTTTTTTTTTCTCGTGTGAAAATTTATATTTAAATGTCTTTTTAAACTTAATTTCAAAACAACAAAATAAAACTTTCTTTTATTAATTTCATAACGTCTGACTCGATGTCAAGGGTTTGAACGACAAGTTTCTTTAACGTTTGACTTGCGCCTTGCATGGATCATGTAATGTTATTACATATAAATACGAGAATGTTTGTTTAGTTACAGCTAGTTAAAGTGAAAATTTACTTGTAATAATATAAACTTTTCAAAAACAGTTCTGAAAGGTTCGCAGTTTTGCTAAGGAAATTAACCATGACGAGCTCGTTATTGAAAATCCAGGGCCTTGCATTCTTCTGGGAAAAGATTATAAGCAAAGTAATGAAGTGTTGCTAGATTGCTCAATTCATTTTGCATATCTCGGCACAGTTTACCAGGGAAATATCTCAGTTCGCCTATTAGCAAGCTTGCAAATACATTGCACTTCAACATCCTGAAGGCGGCAACAAACAAATACCACCAAGTAACAACTCATAAAAATATCTTTAGGCTAAATAATGATATAACAAATATATTGTGTGTATACAGTTTATTCATTTACCCTTATTATTCTAAAATTGTGATACCTGATGTGTAAATTCCGAACATCGTGCTTTGCATCGTACACATACACCGTGTCCGTACATCATACACATACACCGTGTCCATACATTGAACCTATACACCGTGTCCATACATTGAACCTATACACCGTGTCCATACATCGAACCTATACACCGTGTCCATACATTGAACCTATACACCGTGTCCCATACATTGTACCTATACACCGTGTCCATACATCGAACCTATACACCGTGTCCATACATTGTGCACATACACTGTGTCCGTACATCATACACATACACTGTGTCCATACATCATACACATACACTGTGTCCGTACATCATACACATACACCGTGTCCATACATTGTGCACATACACTGTGTCCATACATCATACACATACACCATGTCCATACATCATACACATACACCGTGTCCGTACATCATACACATACACAGTGTCCATACATCATACACATACACAGTGTCCATACATCATACACATACACCATGTCCATACATCGAACCTATACACCGTGTTCATTCATTGTACACATACACCATGTCATTACATCGTACACATACACCGTGTCCATACATCAAACCTATACACCGTGTCCATACATCATACACATACACCGAATCCATACAGCGTACACATACACCATGTCCATACACCAAACCTATACACCGTGTTCATACATCGTACACATATACTGTGTCCATACATCATACCCATACACCGTATCGGAGAACTCGGTTTTCTGCGACCAGCGATGATTTTGTTATTCCAATCAGTCCCCAGATGTCGCATTTTTATTGTATATGATAAAGTAAAAATGTTTACTGAAAACGTCTGTAAATTGACGCCATGGAAAGAATTTTTCATTTACTGATACATTTATTTCACGTTGACCGGGAAACGCGTTTTTCCAACCTATATTAATTCCTCTAAACGGATCCTGTTCCTCAGTAACGTGTTGTACAGGCTACAACTGAAACACCGCGACTGTAACTTTTTTTATTATTATTATTATTATTATTATTATTATTATTATTGCTTGTGAGGCATGTCGCATTGGAAGATGTTCACTCATTTGTGATATTTACATGAGACAGACATGGCGTTGCTTCTCCATAATATCACTCCAGTGACAAGTTTCATAATCATTCCATTTTAACTTCATCGGTATAAGAGTCTCAACAGGTTTTATTCACCGGCACCAGTTTAAGAAGCGGACGGTCAAACAACACAACAAACAGAACAAGTCTGCTTCTGCTTCCAATTCATTTACAAATTTGCTGAATAAGAACTTAAATATGGTCAGAGGAAATAATAGATTAAATATGAAATTATCAGATTTTACCCAATAGTATCCTTTATTTATATATATTTAATACAACTGTTGTTTTTTTTTCTCCGGCGGCAGCTGTATGCTTTTGCAATTGACCCATGTTGACCAGTCAGAAATGATCAGAAATTTATTTCTAAGCCCGTATGCTTGATTTCTCATGGCCATCTAATGGTACAGGCTGGTTTATATACTTTTCACAAAGGTAACTGGACATGAAAACTGTGCAAAATTAGAGATACAAACTATGTAACAGTACCGGACGATCTTACGGTACAGCTAGTGACTTGTATTGTCACGAATATTTACTTCTGCAAAAGTTTCACGTTATAAAAAAACTGCAATAACCAAATAATCAATCACCATACATTTACAGCATATATATTTACATATTCTGGGGTCCAGATTCTGTGTGTCCCGGCTTTTAGACTTCTGTCCATACTTATTCTGGGGACCAGATTCTGTGTGTCCCGGCTTAAAGTATACTGTCCATACACATTCTCGGGTCCAGATATTATGTGTCCCGGCTTTTAGACTACTGTCTAATTATGGATATATGCTGATGGATTAATGCGAGGTTATATATCAGGTTAATTTTGGTCTTAAAATAATTTCGGTCCCATAAAATTGATATTTTCATATAAAAGTTGCTCTTTCCACTGTATTTTTTTTAAATTTCAACCAAGATATTACAGTCTTCTGAAAATCTCAGTTTCATATAATTTCCCACACTGATCTACGCCATTAGTTCAACTAAGCATGTCGCCGAGTGTCTTGTTTTAAAGATATTTGTTGTTGTTATTGTTGTTGTTGTTTCGCCCCTTTTCTTTTTATTTTCGGCAAAGGTATTAGACTACACTCGTATTAACAAATCACCGTCTTTTAAATAATGATTCACCACTTTCTTCGCGTAGAACAAGAAGTATATTCGGATTCATCACACTCTCAAATGAAATCAATCATACAAAACATGATTAAGGCAGATAAACGTTTACAAGTTCTGAGAGCATGTTAGCCAAGGACACATGTAATTATTCTGATTTCCAATGCAAGCATAAATCATCTTTGACAAAAAGGCTGCAAAAAGGCAACATGAATCAAACCTTTAATCAGGAAACAAAAAAAATCAAATTAAGGGTCAGAACATATTCCGAGCACAGTGGAATTAACACTATTCTTAATGACCTTCACGAAGGAGTGCTGAATAGAAATATAACAAAACAAAAACTCCCTGTTGGACTGCCAATAAAACACCCAAAACCTCGAGCATAATTTAACACAAAACAAACATCGTAACGAGACCCCATTCAAAACTACAAAGTACTAACGAGCCTTCATAATTTTGCATTAAATATTAAAGTCTGACAACTTAGTCCGGCCCCTTAAACTTCCGATTCTGCTCTGTCGCTGGTGATAGACCACAAAAGTTCTATAAATCTCGTTTCCCGAGCAGTTTCAAGTGGTTTTCCCGTGCCGGGTTGTGAGACCAAGGTTTGCCTTACTACTAAAGTCAATGTAGAACAAGTCCCTCTTATTAAAATCTGAAGTAGTATTAATACGCTTACATCTGTCGACTCAAATTTTGACAAATGTTCCTCAGATTGCACAGCGGAAATGTGCAATTTAAAGTGAATTATAATGAGGGATATAATATCGTGTCAGAGTGTGCCACACTTCGGGGCAACTGTTTTAAGACTTCATCCGCGTACAAAGAGAATTCCGGTGTTTCGCCAGTTTTTGTGTGAGCCCAGTGACGTATTTATTTAGTTTTATTTTCCAATGTAAACAGGATGACAGGATCATGAGGTATTTTTCAACGTGCACATTGAACAATAAGCATTTGAAGAAATCAACATTGTGTACAGGGCATACAATATTTCCTTGCAAATGAATCTTTCTTCGTAAATAGGAATTCCTTACCTTAATATGAAATTTCATGTGCGTGAGTTATATTCAAAAATTGTGTTTTTATATTTGGAAAATAAAATTTGACTTTCAAACCAATTCTTAGAAAATAAAAGTATAAATTGGTCGCACATGTACTTGCAGTTGCTTTCTACAACTTCTTGTTGATATCTCAAAGTTTAATTTCTGTTTTATTTCAAAATAACCGACATTATTTACTTTCACTGCAAATACTTCTCCAACACAGCAAGCTTATATATTTTTTTTTAAAATAATGTTTATTAATTTTTTCATTTTCAAAACAGAAACTATGTCTTGGTTTTATTTACTGCTAAAAAATCAATATTAATATTCCATCTTAATGATTTTTTTTATCCTCACACTATCTTCACATTATCTTCACAAGCGGAAACCTGCGAAAGTAATCATGGTGACGTCACGCTGTGTTCGGCAGGTTCCGGTCTCCGAATCAACGAGGCGCAAAGAGAGCATTCACATGGGGTCACCTGTGTCAGTGAAAGGCTTGATTCCAAGCACCAAGCCGCTCTAACACGTGTCAGATATCGCACGTCGCAGGAGGCGTGATCCTGATCTAGAAACCATATAAAATCGAAACTAGTCCGACATGATGCTCACTGCTTAAAAATACTTTAATAATGGAGTGCCTGGCATTCGTGTCTTTGTTCAGAAATTCTGATTGAAACTATAAAGAAAAGAAACTGAGAATTCAATAAAGTAGAAAAATATATTAATTCGAAAATTATTTTTTAGCCATATCTCATCAGTAACCGATCACATTTTTTTTTTTTTTTTGTCGTTTTTTAATTATGATAATATTTTGAATAAACATTATAAGATCAATAATTATATTTATCATAAGGAAGATAATTATTGTAAGTATTTATAGTATCCTTACCATGAGTATGGGGAGTTATTTGTAATGAATGATGATTATAAAGTCTTAACTGAAAAAAAATCTTTATCTATTACAATTAACATTTTCCTTCATGTCATTGACTCTGCAAAATAAAAGTATGTAAATGAAATACAAAAATAATTACACACACATGCATTATTTTTCAATGCTTTTTAGTGTTTTCGCTATACAACATTTTGTGATGTCATCAGTCCGACTTCCGGTTCCTATCAAAAATCACTCATGCCAGACGCACGCGATTCATTTCTTAAGTACTTTTCCGTCTGATGAAAGCTAACAAATGCACGTGCCGAGAAAATGAAGAAGAAACATACTTCGAGCATAATTACGGTAATAAGGCCAGTTGAACCCCTGTAGTAAATATTATTTCAAGATATAGAAGTGATGTATTTTCAACGGGTCAGCGACATCGGCCCTGCCCTCGCGCACCTGCCGCCTTCGCCTGCCATTCATCGACTTGTTAATGAGTGGGCGTCCGGTTTTCCTAACAAGTTTGATAGCACGTGTATTTTTATCGATTATATTAACCAAAGGTACCCGGTACGTTGCTTTGACCGAAAAACTACCCATTTATAAAACATCAACAATTTTTTAACACGAAGGTAGTTAACTTTTTCCGTTGAAAATATACATCCCGTAGTTTAAATTGCCGTAATTCCTTTGAAAATTGATAGATTTTCATAAAAAAAATTGGTCTTATTTTGTATGGAAGGAATGATTAAAGATATAGAGGTACAAAAAACACTCCATTGCATAAGGAATCACCCTAAACAGTTCGCGAATTCAAAATCGCTTTTAGTGGGAAGAGATCTTTATTTTTTTAATTGGCAGTTTTTCTGTCAAAGCAACGAACCGGGTACCTTTTATATTAACTGAACTTTCAAGAATATGTTAATTTATTACTCAAAAATAGTGGTGTCAGTGATAATGATAGATTTGCCATAGGCAATACCATTCTTCATTTCGTTGTAGAATTTAGTGGTGGTGTTTGTTAGATAGAGTTATTCTGTTGAAAATTAGAATAATAATTTCTCAGTCTCTCACTGGTGAATAATCAGCGATAATAATGGATAGCACTAATGTTATGCTGTGTACTGGAAGGTATGAGACATCAATATCTTTCCGGGACTGAGTGCCATGTAAAGGGTAGCACAGTAACGCTAAGTAACGCCACGTGGCTTAACAATAAGACCACGCGTAAATTCCACCCACCCTAATAAACTCTAGGCAACATAATTATGTACTTAGAAACGTTATTTCTACATTCTTGTTTTCCCGGTAATATATCCGGGAGTTTAATTCCTCAATAGATATTGTTGGACAGTAATGAATTGGTCAGTTTCACTCAGCAGCAAACTACGCTTGGTGGCCATTTATTGACCAGACTGACTTTTAAGTCACATTCAACAGTATGTGTACGTATCTTTCATTTTTCTAAAAAAAAAACAACAAAAAAAACTCTTTCTCTCTCTCTCTTGTGGAGGATATGCTACATTATACATGTAATAGTGCACATTAACTTTAGATCCGAATACATTTATGGGGACTTCACCAGTCCTAGAATCATATTCTGTTGCACTAAGAATTAACCACAAGAAGATATTTCCTATTCAATGTAAAATACTTAAACAATTATAAAGCCTGTAAATGAAGATTATTATTTCATAAACGAGTACACACTGACAACATTTTATCTTTCAATATAACACTTAAGATAAATAGACAAAGCTTGACTTCACTGGAGCAATTTCAATAGGAAAAAACCGTCCTTTAGTTTTAATCATATTACAAGTTTTGCTTCTTTTACAGCTCTGTTTACTTGTATACTAGAACGTAAATAGTTCGTGCGTCATCGCTGAAATACGGTAGACAACATTTGTTTAATTTCATTTTACGATTGGCCATAAACATGTATTTTGTATGTACACGCTTAAAACGAAATGTGTTTTTTCAATATATACAAATATATCTATATCTGTTTCATGTTATTTAAAATTGTTTCTCTCTCTCTCTCTCTCTCTCTCTTGATATTGATATTGATATTGAAAATCTCAGAACCGAGTTTAATATAGTGAATGACAGGATTTATCATACATAACTATTTCCAGACTTATTGCCAAAAGCATAGAATAAAACATATTCGTTGCACTTAAAACTGACATAAATATATTGCCATAAATGATCAAGTATATTTGAACTGTATGTTTTACGTACTATAACAACACTTATTAACTTAAAAGTAAACAAAACTATTTTATTCATTGAGCTATTTATCAATTCTGATGTTGTTCAAATCAATTTTGCTATTTTCATACATTTTAAATATAATGATTAATACATACTGAATTATTCAAAATTTCTCTTCAGTCTTCACCCAGTGTACTCGAAGTGTCATATGAGACTTTAACGTAAAATTTAAGAGTCTGCTGGTATTGAGTCAGCTAGTATTTTGATTCAATATTTATTTACTAGAGCGGGGCGGAGGGTAGGGTACAAACACAAAGTGATTTTTGTGTGGGTTTTGAGAAATAAGCTTTAGAAATAAAATGTTTTAATCAGGATGATTCCTTAAAGATAAGGCGTGCAGAAGGTGGGGCAGGTCATATGTGACATGACACAATATTGAAGCTGGCTTCTGGTGTTCAAACCTCTATTATTTATCAAATATATTGTTCTTAAGTATGTTCGAGGACACGGGGACATGTTTCGAACACACACACACACACACACACACACACACACCTTATATGTGTTTTTCCTTTTTACAAACCATGGAAGGGTATATGCCTGTGTCAAGATAAAGCGACAACACTCGTCCAACGACATGTGACAAAACCTCCGAGATAATGTTAACATTGTCGCTTGGGCGCCAATTATAGACAGCAAAAAATAACGCCGCGCAGAAATTTTGTTTGCCCATTTGAATAAGCTGGTCCAAAAAACAACAACTAATTAGTAAAGCACATTAGCGGCACATGAATCTCAATATAAAACTTCAGCTGTTTATTGCCACGATGCACAAATCCGGCAACTAAACCCTTTTCAATCAAAGACATAAACAAAACACCACAAGTTCCAATAATTACGATTCAATCGACGCGTAGAGCCGGGTTTAAGTCACAAATGACTCCAGATAACGGCCCGTTAGCGTCTAAGCACCATCACGACGTATAAACGTCCAAGGGACGGCGCTGCAGTGTTTGGATAGTGGAGAAAAGCCTCATTGAAAGCCAATTCTTCAGTGTTAGAAGGATCAGTGGGACATTGTAATTACACGGTTTAAAACGATTGTCGTACATTTGTGTTATCTGTCCAGGGCACGCCTTCAACTCCTGACGATTTTATACCTCGAAATTCCAAATTATTTTCATTATTATTCTTGTCTGTCTAAAAACAATATTCAGCTTCCAAATGCTGATATAACACAGTCGGTGGTTCCAAAGAGCATGCGCACAACACAGGGATAGGTTTAATGTAGACAGCTATATCGTCATACATATTAACTTAAAATAAAAAAGAAAACTATCTATTCATATTAATGTATTACTGTTCCTTCATAAACACGTTTTAATGCTTTTTTGTGTCCTTGTTTTGGGCGGAGGTGGATGTGGGGCTGGATGCTCCGTGTGTCTCCAAGCCATGAATCATGGTTCATTTTGATATCTTATCCATCTCATAACAGAACAAAGACAACACAGTAAAATATTCATCTTCAGTTTATAATAGTTCTGTTCTGTTCTATAACATCGGGATTTACATATGCATTAATGATTATAAGCAAACATAATAAGAAAAAAGTTACCTTTTCAAACATTCAGAAAAGCATTTTGTGGCCTATTTGCTACTTTATACTATTTTTGACGTCATACCGTTTCCAATTACCAGGTTTACAGAGCAAAGGCCTTTTATCTTATATAAGTTTATATTTATTTTATTTTTTTCATGATTATTTTAAAAGTAAATTATTTTTTCATATTAATATAATGAGGCAGAAAAAATTTTTTAATACCATTAATGATGATCAAAGATTCATACTTATAGTGCATTTCATTAGCATTTGGAATGTATTTGAACTATTCATTATTCCAGATATTTTGCCAGTACTGAATGACAAAAAAGATATTCAATATTGACACAAATCTGAATGCATAATATATCTCATTATTTGTTGTTTTTGGGTTTTTGTTTTATATCATTGTTATATTAAATGCATTTCAATAACAATTTAAGTCTGAAAATAAACAGAAGGTGAAATAAATATACATTAAATTAAAAAAAGAAGTTTTGTTGCATGTTTTGAACCAGGGTGTATTTAATCTACAATATCATTGTTTTGTTTTTCAGTTTAGTTATTCTTCCACAAAATGTGCATTTATTTTTTATTTGTTGTAGCCACATGAAATATAACCATTATAACTGAACCACGTTTATTTTCCAAACGTTTACGTTTTATCACCTCATATACATACAAGGGAGATAATTCAAATTTAAAAAAACAACCATGGCATACCTTTGTTACGACCCTTAAAAATATCTGATGACTAAAAAAGTGCATATGGGTATATATGAAACGTAATAGAATCCGGTAAATGCTTGTTTAAACACAGATATTCGACTTGAATACATGATTAATGATATACGATAACAAAAGTACAAAGAAGCTCCTAAATCCTTTGATTTTGTAAGCACTCAAAGTCAATATATACAGTTTAAGTCTCTACCATTTGGAGACTTCAAGAGTTCCATGTGGATTTCTATGTTGCTCACAGTTTGGTGTTGAACCCAAGGTTGTCAAATCCCGCACCGTCTTTCTGGCGGCCATTTATGCTGTTGACGACGGCGGAGGATTCCTTTATTTCTTCACCAATCTTCTCGTCTTCTGGAGGACCCCAGTCTACGGGAGTTGTCGTCTTCACAAATCGCTGTCAAAATCATTTGTAATTGTTTCACACGATTACAAAATTTAGAATATAGCCTATATAATCTAGATCGAATTCCACCAACAATACTTAGCGCTAAGTAACACTTAAATACTTAGAGGCCAATTTCAACTAAAAACATTAAGTATTGTATGAGCCTGACGTCATATGCAAGGCTAAAACATTGTTGTAAAAAAAAGGCAAAAGTCATGTTAATAAGAGTACCATAATAGTCATAGATCGCTCACCTGAGTATTAACTATTCAAGTCACTTTGGATTTGACCTGGTAAACATGCATTTCATGAACAGCCATACCTTTCGTCGGATGCTTTTATATTTTTCAGGGTTTGAAAGTCTGTGTCAGCAGTGTGCCATATGCTATGAGGAGGTCACTTTGGCTAAACAGCATTGATTTTTTCAACATGGTTGGAAAAATATGGACTCCGTATGCGATGCCCTTGCTCTTTCCGAATAAACCCTTTGTTGTTGTTGTGTGTGTGTGTGTGTGTGTGTGTGTGTGTGTGTGTGTGTGTGTTTTAAATGCCCGTGTATAGCACTTACATAAGCGAAGCCACTAAACGCCATTTGAATGTTTTAGTTGGGCGTGAGACGCTGTAAACGCCCCATAAATTACAAAGGTTTGTCCAGGATTAGAACCCCGATGTCCAGCGCGTAATCGCCGAGCCAAAATGATTATCACTACAAAATGATCAGGAGTCCAAGAGAGAGAAAAAATATGTTTAAAACTTTAAAATGTTCTGGATAAAATTGCCATGGCAACCAGAGTTCTGCATGGAACAAGTTACTATATAAGTTTAATATATATGAAAAAAACACCACTTTATTTCTGCCAATTGTTGACGAAGGACGCATGATGATCCCAAATGTCCTTCACAAAAAAGCGTAGATAATGATAGTTACGTAAATTAAATTTGAAAACCTGATAGACTGATCAGCATATATAAAAGGGGACTGATGAGCACTGCTGGCTTTCAATATTTGACACTTGTAAAGGGAAGTAACCGATACAATGGAGTTTGCAATCACCTACGCAGTTACCCCCCCCCCCTTTACAAATATTGTACATTACCTCTTTAATTGATCCCGGCGTTATGATGAGTTTGTACAAAGCGAAGAGAGGGATAGGAACCAGTGAAGCGGCAGCGATACACCATCCAAGACTAACGGCCCACCCCGGATATATGTAACCCGCATACGCAGGTGGGGCGTATGAGTAGATCGTGAACCCGATCGTCACCTGCAGGGGAGATAATATAGTGGCATCATTATTTATTTTACATAGATTACGAAGCAAGTTCTCGCAACTCGATGGCATGGGTTACCCGAAAACATGGAGTATCGGAGAATCATTGTGTCAAGACGGGCAACCGAAATTCAAAACAATTTTTTTTAAGAGAACTGACCGTCTGTGAAACCAATCAACTCAGATTACAACTATCGTTGAGACACAGTCCACTATAAAACTTTTCATTAAAAGAAAGCAGTCGTAACTTCTTAGTTTTGAAAACGCCGAAGTCAGCACTAATTAGTAAGGTTATAATTTTATTTACCAACAGCAGGATGGGTGTGGTGGCATACCAACAAATCTTGAAAACAATCGGAATACCTCGGCCTGTCATCTCTACCATGTTCTTTTCTACGTTACTGATACCTGCAGGAAAAGTAGACGTAAACTGAGTGCCATATAAAAAAAGGCTTCACCGACGTTAAAACTTCAACTTTTACTCGACTTTCTGGAGCTGTCTGATCAGGATTTCTTCTCATAATGTTTGTTTATACATTATTGTAAGTCTTAACCTTTACAGTCTGCACGACTAAGATAAATTATGAATATTCATGAGATACATGGTTAAACACCCTCAGCATCGCACCTGGCGGAGTATGCAGTCAATATATATATATATATATATATATATATATATATGGATATATAATAATAAAGAAAAGAATAGTTTGTTTATAACTTGAAAAATTATTAACTGAAATATAGATTTTCCTAACATTGTATTGCAGTAATAATTTTTAATATCTATGCATATATTATTCACTGCAAAGTTTTAAAAAGAAAAAGAAAAATACATGTTTCCCTTCAATGATATATCAAATACATAAATGGTTTAATGGTTTTTATTAATAGAAATACTGTATAGTTTTATAGTTTTCTTTTTCTCCAAGTAAAAGTATGGTGATATATACAGAGGTTTATACAATCTATATACAGTCAATATTTTAAGAAGAAACCATTGTTGTTTATACAAATTATACTGCATCTCGTATCTCGTCCATCATGGTTTGTTTGGATCAACGACGTCCAGCTAATTACAGGTGGAGGAAGACCCCGAATGCACGGAGGCATCCGGGTAGAACCACCGACCTACCGCAAGCCAGCTGGAAGGCTTCCTCACATGAAAATCCGAATGACCCTGCCGGGTTTCGAACAGGGTTACTAACCGTATATGTAGGTCATGACGAGCACCTCGAGCAGGGCGATGATGGTGACAGAGAACGTGGAGGCGTACCAATCCACCAGCGTCAGCAGGTACATCCCGCCCTGGGGTGTATATATCAGACATGGTGTGAGATAGGTGGAAACGAAAATGCACACGCAGACAAACACACACAAGAAAGACGCGCACACATACCCACACGAAAACGACCGCCAGAAGTTCGACATGCAGACCGAACACAGACGTGTGCGATTTAGAATGAAAGGTAACACTGACTGCAAAAAAATATGTGTTGCGTGAAAATATAACGGTCATATTGACATTCATATGATATGTGATGTTTCCTAGAGATTTAAATTACGTTGTATCTCAGTATATCAGATTACCGCCAATATAATATATGTTATCTACCATCCATCTACGTACCGGTTACTACGAATTTTAATAATGTCACCATTTAAAAATCATAATCTACTTATATTTGCGAAGTACATGTCTACCGTTTGTACCAATATGCTGTTCTTTTTGATTATATCCTCACTATAAAGATAAACTAAGATAAATTGTCATAGAAAACCATTTTACACAAAGTAGCATTAATCAACTGTAAGGTTAAAGATTCGAACAAATTGGGCCATACACATAAATCGAGGACAAATTTAAACAAATTTATATGACGTCTCTTTGGTTCAATATCCCCACAAAATAACTTATAAAAAAGTAATCTATAGAAAAATTTGCATACAACTAAAGTAGGTCGAACATTTAGGGCATACACAAAAGTCGGACCTAAAATCAACTGTAATCTATGACGAACATTTGGGGCATACACAAAAGTAGGACCTAACCATTAACTGTAATCTATGACGAACATTTGGGCATACACAAAAGTAGGACCTAACCATTAACTGTAATCTATGACGAACATTTGGGGCATACACAAAAGTAGGACCTAACCATCAACTGTAATCTATGACGAACATTTGGGGCATACACAAAAGTAGGACCTAACCATTAACTGTAATCTATGACGAACATTTGGGGTACCTAATACTGTTTGGCATTAGGCATACACAAAAGTAGGACCTAACCATTAACTGTAATCTATGACGAACATTTGGGGCATACACAAAAGTAGGACCTAACCATTAACTGTAATCTATGACGAACATTTGGGGCATACACAAAAGTAGGACCTAACCATTAACTGTAATCTATGACGAACATTTGGGGCATACACAAAAGTAGGACCTAACCATTAACTGTAATCTATGACGAACATTTGGGCCATACACAAAAGTAGGACCTAACTATCTATGACGAATCATTTGGGGCATACACAAAAGTAGGACCTAACCATTAATTGTAATCTATGACGAACATTTGGGACATACAAAAAAGTAGGACCTAACCATCAACTGTAATCTATTACGAACATTTGGGCAGTGTGCAATATTCTCATATTCGTCCTTTGCTTATACAAGTAATTTATTTTCGGATAGGACCATAACCTCCGATTGGAGAGTATCCATAAAATAGGCAAGTGCTTTGAAAGTGAGGTTTGTGAGTTCGAATCTCAGAAGGGTCATTTTTTTTAAATCTAAATTGTTTCTGTATCACTCATGTCATATTGAGACAAAAACAAGTGGTTTTTTTTTGTTGTTGTTTTTTTCTTTTAAGATTTGTATAGCTATTTAAGTGTTTTAGGGTCATGTACCAAGGTTTAGCGTCCCACAGAAAGTATTTTGGGACATTTGTCTACATGAGACAGATATAGTGCTGCAAAACCATAGAAAAGTGAAATAATACCACACCCAGTCACATTATTCTGATACGAAGTAAAGGAGCGATACCAACAGCATTTTTACGACTTTGGTATGTCGCGACCGGGGGATCGAACCCTGACATGTACCATGATAAACGTTTGTTAAAAGGTACTTGTTTCTGATTATCAAATTCAATATGCCGTAGTAAAAATCATATTTTTACAATTCTAGATGTTAAATCATATAATTCTACTAGTATGTTACAAACCGTACAATTTTAAAGATCAAATAAGTTTATTAACATTGTTAAAAACACACAGTTTGTGCTAGGACTATTAAAAATAATTAAATAAAAAAAGATATAACAAATGTGTCTTTCCTACATCATATAATATAGAGAATATAAAACTGTTCATAGCCAATTGTTGGTAAATAATTGACACATTTCATAAAATAAATGGTACCTATACTCTTTTTTTTTCGGCACCGAGCTGGACATAGCGGTTCAAAATAATGAATATCATAACCAGAACCTTAAGTAAACTGTCTAATAATCTTCAATATTATAGCTAGATTTAAACTACTTAAGTTCGTTACTTCATTGCTTTAAATGCTTCATGTGCGTCTATACGTGCAGATGTGCGAATTATCAAGAGTAACAAACATTAAGGTTTGTATAATAGAGATGTATGCCTTTTTCGCCATGTTTGGAATGCTATTCATGGTCTGTCTATATATAGTGTGGCTGTACATGACACACAATTAATGCTCCACATTGAACGCATTGTCAGTTTGT
The DNA here is from genome assembly GCA_021229015.1 of Solen grandis. Lineage (NCBI taxonomy): Eukaryota > Metazoa > Mollusca > Bivalvia > Adapedonta > Solenidae > Solen > Solen grandis. Next base: position 82,627,241 of record CM037778.1, read on the forward strand.
CAACGCCCTTACACCCCCATCTTCTCAGTCCCTGGGGACAGTTACCTGGGTAACCTGAGGTATGGCCAGCAGGAAGGCAACCACTATCACCACAAGTGTCATTTGGGTGGTTTTGTTCTTAAAGCGCTTTGGGAACTCGTCTTTCAGTGCCGTGACAACAATCTCATAGTTCGGGAACTGCCGGGAAAAAAAAAACGAAGTGTTATGAAACGTTAAACTATTGTGATTTTATCAAATAGGCCTAACGCAAGTAACTTATTATCCATACATTATTTCATTAGACTTGAATACACATACCCATTTTCGTAATTATTTTCAGTCAACTCATGAATCGACGAAATAGAGACTGTAACTTTATATAGACTGATTCTAGGTCGAATAGAATAAATACATGTACATTTAAATAAACATAAATATAAAGCACTATGGCTTTAAGTTGGCTAATCGAAGAAAGACTTTGTCTCCAAATACGTTACCTGGGAGTCGATGCCGAGGAAGATGGACATGAAGAAAAAGAGGGCACACCAGAGTTGAGTAGGCGGCAGGTAGTTCGCTGCTTCCGGGTAGGCAATGAACCCGAGACCCAAACCTGGGGGCAAACACTGACCGTGAAATACTGATATGCCCAAATATATGCGTACATGTACTTCTACACCAACTTAACATTTTTATTTTCTTGAAAAATAGAGATCAGTAGAGATTCCATTTGTATACATAACAATACAGAACCTATTGGTGGCATTAGAGATATAGGTCATGTATCGGTTCGCGTTTTCTTTTTATGACAACATATTTTTAATGTACATATTGTTTTAATGATTTCGATACATGTTTCCAATTTCGAAGATGTTTTATTTTCAGATACTTCGTAGGTACCAACAAGATACTCGAATAGAACTCATTTTCTTTGTCGCTAAAACGTTTTTGATTAGTATATCTCATTCATAATTAAGTAAGAAAACATTCCTACACACCTGATTGGTTAAATCTATCTATGCTGATTCCCGTCCTATAGGACACGTGACCCAGTACTGAGAATATCACGAAACCTCCAATAAAGCCGGTACACAAATCCATTAGGCAAACCAATATGGCGTCTCTAAAATAGACAAGAAAACTTTTCACGCAAGCGTCAAATAATCAGACCGAAGAACTATTGTTGTTTACGTGAATCTCCGTAATTGCGAGGGAAATCCGTTTCACGCTTCTTCTTCACTTAATGCAATAATAAAATTGGAACCAGCATTAAACACTGCATTTTGAGATGGTCCCTATAAATGACGTTCGCATCTAATCGTTTTCGTACTGGCTGGTGAACGTGATTTCAGCATAATCAAAACAGGACTAAATCGAAGAACTACATTTCTAGTATGTAGTTAACTGGTAATACAAAAAGTTTAATTAATAATGTGGTGTAATCTGTATTACAACATGTGTTCCCGTACTCAAATTTTGTTATCAACGTTAGCAGGAAGAGTTCGTTTTGAAAGTACGAAAACGGCAAGTACGCGTATACTTAACTTTGTGTAAGTACAATAAACTCCGTATTCCGCAGATAAAACTTAAACCGTTAAACTAAATTTTAAATATCGGAAAACATAATGACATCTGTCATAATCATCATCATAGACAATTTCCAGAAATGACGAGATTCATATCTATATATAAACATTTTTCCTTTAAAAAATTACATCATGTTAAGACAGGCACGGAGAAACGCACAACACAGTTCAGTAAGTGAAAACCGTATCAGGAACTGTGCTTTAAAAAAATACAGCAATGCAATTGGTAAGATATAAGCGTTACATACATTGTGACTTATAGAATACTTGTTCCATTTTTAATCACTTTTAAATTAAACATGATATCATATTTCTGTATACGGTATGCCAGTTTATAATCTAAAATTATTTTTCTTAGCATTATATAGAAAAAGAAAACACCATCAAATTTACAGTTCTGTATTTCACAATACACCTCGGATTGAGATTGTCTTCAACGCAATGTTTTGAATGAAATTAAATTCCCCTATTTACTGTCATGCCGTCTAATAATTCCGTTCCCCTATATGACATCCCGCGACCTATAAATGATCTATCGATCGACCGTGGGTATTAGACGATGTTACTGCCATATATAATAGATAATAATAGATATAATAATTTTGCACAAATGCTATTCGCATGTTCAAACAGAAAATGTAATTTAACTTCCTCAAAATTTCAAAATGTTAACGTTTTTCGTCGTGGAATACCTCAATTCGAGATGTTCCTGATACATTTGCCAGAGATGAACCCAAATAGAATATGAAAGATGAATATCAATAAGCCTTTGACACTGGTCAGATAATAAACCTTTGTTGTTTATTTTTAATAGTAAACACACGTCCATGTAAATCGAAGTGTGTAAGTATTATATATAAGGATTTATTTTGACAACTGCAATATGAGTATAGATCAGATTTAACAATTTGAAATTGGTATTGCGTTTAATTATTATTTTGTATTTTCAGGAAGTTTTATATATGTTCATTAACTTCTAGAAAAAATCCCTGATACGACTTCAGTAATACTTCCTCGACATAAAACAGATATAGAACTCTCATACTTCGAACGCTGAATTATTACCACACACTCGGTAAGCCATTTCTGGAATTTCCCCAACGTACTGAGCGCAAAGTTCAAGCCTAGCTCAAACCAACTAACGAAACGTTATTGATAACACAAACAATCACATCCTTGTAATTGGTCAACCATTCCTGGAACTATTGCTCATCAAATTTGACATTTAATTTAACCTCTATTTTCCCATGAATGAATTTGACTATTCAGCAACAGTAAACGTTTGGAAACTACTTTTTTTGTTTACAGAAATTAATTTCTGCCTCTATATGCCGTCGATTAATGAAGATGAAAATATGTGTTCATTCATCTCTGTAATGTATGATAATACAAGTCAAGCAAATGTCAAATTTGACGAGCAATACCTCTGTGTGCTGAACCCCAAGCATAAGCCCGGTTAGCATGATAATGTCACATCGGTGTAGAAACGCTACTGGCATACCTAGTCACACTATCCTGATTCCAGGTCAACCTATCCAGGAACTACCCCTATATGCTTAGCACAAAGTAAGCTTAGACATACAAGTACATTTTAAACGACGTTGGTCCATTGTGACCATGGACTGAACAAACGATCAGACGATCTACTTTTTATTCTGTTTTGAAGAAATGATCAAATACCTCATACAGTTGTTGGTAAACTTGTTATAACTAGCAAAAGTGATCATGCCACCAAAGCCTGGACCAATTGATATAAACACCTGCATGCAAGCTTCTGCCCAGATCTGGTGAAAACAAAATAGAATGTTGCTAAGATATAATAACATATTCCATCATGTAGACTCATTTACATATGTAAACTGTTCTAATCTGTATGTAATGTATTTGTATTTGTAATTTTGTAAAAAATTATGGAACAATTATGTATAAATTAATGCCTTTTAAAAAAGCAAACAGTGAATAATGAGAAAAAATCAAACATTCTGGCTATCAATTTTTTAAGAAATATTGTCAAATGTTACTGATCGGGAAACAATATGCAGTTTGTATTCTAAATATGCTTGTCTATAAAAAAAAGAATAAACAAAACATTACATCACTAATTTAGCTCTAGCCTTGTAAAGTAAACAAGAGGACCATAATGGCCCTGAATCGCTCACCTGATTACAAATGAGCAACATATGTTGGATTTTTCATATTGACCTACTTTTTGACCCTAAATGACCCAACTTCGAACTTGTTCATTTTATGGAGAAAATATTCTGACCAAGTTTCAAGAAGATTGGGCCAGAAATGTGGCATCTAGAGCGTTAACAAGGTTTTTCTAAGATTTGACCTTGTGACCTTCTTTTTGACCAGACATGACCAAACTTCGGACTTCTCCAAGATATAATGGAGACAAACATTCAGACAAAGTTTCATCAAGATTTAGCCAAAAATGTGGCCTCTAGGGCGTTAACAAGGTTTTTCCCCACATGATCCAAATTCGAAATTGTCCAAGATTTTATGGAAACAGGCATTCTGACTAAGTTTCGTGAAGAGTGGCCTCTAGGGTGTTAACAAGGTTTTTATAAGATTTGACCTCGTGACCTACATTTTGACCCCACATGACCAAATTTCGAAATTCTCCAAAATATAATGGAGACAAACATTCTGGCAAAGTCCATGAAGGTTGGGCTAAAAATATGGCCTCTAGAGTGGCAAATTAATGACGACGCACGTCGCACGACGGACGACGGATACCGGACGAAGGGCGATCACAAAAGCTCACCTTGAGCACGTTGTGCTCAGGTGAGCTAATAAAAATGAGAGACAATATTATCAGGAAAATTCATTTTAAATTGCATAACAGAAATAAAAACTTTGCATTATCAACAAAATACCACAAATATATCATGGTTAAATTAGATTTCACGTTACCCGTGTATCCCGCAACTTAGACATGTCCGGTGTAAGGTAATATTTGATCCCTATGTCCGCACCGGGAAGAATGGCACCGCGGATGAGGAACACGGCTAATATTACAAACGGACCCAGCACAGTAAAGTACACCACCTTGGTAATGAAAAAAAAATGATGTTATACAATTGTAGGTCAGTTTGGTGATTTATTTTTCAACAATGGCTAGTTTTCAGACGACGGCAGCCGTCTTTAGTAGCTGGAAATCGAAAACAGGCCATGTTGACCTTGTTGATTTGCATATTTTCCACGGAAAATTTAACTGTACCTCTCCGCCCTTAGTGCGGATCCATGCAACGCAATTCTGCACTGACGAATACGAGTCATAACCGTAACCGCTTTTAATGTGTAATTATTGTTAACATGTTTTCTTTTACCATTATTTTGCACTGGAAACATCCATTTTAAGCGTGAACAAATTTTCCGTGGCATTTCTTAACCAGAACAGCGACCCATTTTACAAACATGAAGATCTAGTCCTGTAAAAAGAAAAAAAAGTAGCGCCCCGCATTAGAAAACTCCCATGTATGTAATTAGCCTTAAGTTGTTCACACGTCATTTTGCATGATAGCAAATTAGGTTCCTCCCAGAGCATTCTTAACTTTAAAATAGAAAGGTAAACATTCAAATATCTTAAATAACCAAATACTTTGTCAATTTCTACACAACAACAGTATATGTCAGGTTCACTTGTACTGAAGAAAGGGAATGACCTACTTAGGTATGCAACTTATGAATGAAATCAGGTCCATGACCCTTACTCCGGATTATTATGTAATAGAGAGCGATTTCAACTGACTCTGTAGCACTATAGTTGCAGAAAAGCGTATGGAGTGACCTTTGCCTCTATTGCTTCAATCACTTCTGAAACGCTGGGTTTAGCATTATAGCTATTTCTTGTTAGCGCATTGATTAATTTGTTTTTGACCATTCAGAATCGCCATCAATGTTGTGTTGGTGTGTGTGGTTCTAAAATAGTTACATAATTTATGTATATAAGGGTAATTTGAATTTGATACATCCGGCTTATATACGTGAAGTCTTAACCAAACATGCGTCAACAACCACCTATACCATGCAGCCATTCTATATCAAACAGCCAGATTTCATATTAAAAAAGAGGCGGTTTTTTTTACCAATTTTACCTTCATTTTACGGCCACATAGGCCATGAGGCTCAATTCTAACTGTAACACCATTGACTGGTCTTTTGTGGCAGATTTGACTTTACTACCATGTTAAATCTTATTCGAATTGTTTCAAAACACTACCTACCTTTCCGGTAAGTTTAACGCCTTTGAAAATGCAGAGAAAGCATAGTACTTCTATAGCTGCGAGACATCCAAGAATCGGCCAGTTAACTTCGCCCAAGATATCGAGCCCTGTTGACAAATCCAGTGTCTTATATCTGAAAAACGAAACGCTTATTGTGAACATATAGCGAAATAATATCAACATGAGAATATACTAGATCTAGTTGTAGGCCAAACTGGTGTTATAGATGCAATTGTAAAGCCGGCAAAAGTCAGATATGTGTAAATAAATATGCCTAAATTAAGCAATATGGACTTTTTAGATATGACTGACAGCGACTTACCTCCAGAACTGTTCAGTTGACGTCAACATTTCTGTCGTATTGGATGCTAACGTTGTACTCAGTACCGATGTCGTTGTTGACGTCATATTTGCGAGAAGGCTTTCATTGGCAGCATTTGATGACGTCACTCCAAGATCCTTGGCGGGAATGCACGTTTCCTGTATGTTCCAGTAGTTGTCGCACGTGTTCCACGGCAGGGTGGGGAAAAAGGAGTGGATGAAGTAGAACAGCATCCAGCAGATTATCACGGCGTAGTAGATGGAGAAAAGGAACGTAGCCACCATGGACCCGTATCCAGCCCCTGCCAATTATCAGTGGCGTCTTTCCAATCAATCGGAACTACTCAGTCATCTATGCCAAGACAATGACCGAGGAGTACCGATTGAGTTGGAATGTCTAATCGTGTCATTTAAGTATTAATGTGCATTAAACTTGTTGAAAACACATGCAAAAAAAAAAAACACGTACAACGACTTGTAATTTTAGGGAGAAAAGCATTTTCCTCCATACTCGCAAGAATATCGGATTTCACACAATAAATCAACATACATATATATGATTTTTGAATCTAAATGGTTGACTAAATTTTAAATTCAAGTTCAAGTATCGATACTAACGCGTCAAATATTTACCCGGTACTGCGATTGTGACATCGTTTAATGAATAATATACATTATTTATACAATTCAGTAAGAAGAAGCTGAACGGGAAGGGACGGAGAAAACGACATCCGTATAGCTACTCAAGTGTTTCCCTCATTTTGTCACAGAGCCAGACTTAGATTCTTAATAAAATATTGATTAAAAAATGAAATGTTTTCTTAGTTCGAAACAGTGGACTATCATAACTCAATTTGATGAAATTATTCGCTTGTTTATTTGGTTTAATAACCGTCCCGTCGACAGTGTCGATAGACATTGGAGACGATGTCTAACCGAGACAGATGAGATACAGTGCAGCAATAATGCAGTATCACGCCGTAGACATATGACTTGATACCACGTTCAGTAACAATATCCTGACACCGAGCCAACCAGTCCTGAAATAACACTTCTATGCTGAGCGCAAGGCAAAGTAGCTATGAACGACCTTGGTATGTCGCCGCCGGGGAACGCAACCACGACCTCCTGATCCCGGGGTAGACGCTCTGACCACTCGGCCACCGGGACGGTAATTTATTACATTCAGCTTGCCTGTTTAATCGATACCACAATATTATGCATAAGAAAGCACATAAATCATCGAGACCTTGAGGATGTGCGTAACATTTTATTCAAAACAAAGGCAATGCTGGCCTGCTTAAAGATATAATATAAACATGTTAAGATTGCGTTTTATGGATTCTGTCTACATTAGGTCTATCTACGTTGATTTCGTGGATGACTTTCTCCACGAATATCCCCCACCCCATCCCGTTTAAAGAACATGACACTGAAGTGACGAGTATACCAACCTTTAAATAGTGGACACACCCTCCAGACGGACACAGTTCCTGACTGGGAATATTGCCCCATGAGCATCTCCAGGTACACAATTGGGATGGCGCCGCACACATTGAACACGATGATAGGGATGAGGAAAGCACCTAGAAAAAGACCATTACTATTATACTAGTAAAAATAAAGAAGTAGATAAATATGAGTAGGGATGAGGGAAGCACCTGAAAATAGACAAATACTAACAGGGATAAGGAAAGCACCTGAAAAAAGACAAATACTAACAGAGATAATGAAATCACCTAAATATAGGCAAAGATTAACAGAGATAAGGTAAACACCTGAAAAAAAAGACAAATCTTAACAGGGATATGGAAAGCACCTGAAAATAGGCAAAAGGGGAAAACGTCTAGTATATACAAATACTAGTATGGTTGCGGGGAAAGCACCAGACAATAGAGTGTGAATCTGAAAAGAGACAAAGCGGAAGAAAATAGACAAAAACAACTAGTCATGGGAATAACACAGGGTAATAGACAGATGGGATGTGAAAAAATACGAGGAAATAGACAACTACATCTGGGGGTGACGAAAAGTTCCCGGGAATGTTAGCAGAGATGAGAAAAGGCACATTAGAATATTGCTAGTAGGAATGAGGGTAAAGCACTTGAATAGACAAGCCCTAGTAGGTAGTAGGGATGAGGGTAAAACACTTAATGACAAATACTAGTAGGGATGAACAACGCATCAGGTAATTGACAATGCAGCAGAAAATAGACTATAATAAGTAGGGGTGGAGAAAGCACATAGAAATAGACAATTTCTGGAAGAGTTAAATAAAAGCACCTGCAGATAACACTGAAGCGATGAGAAGCATTAGACAAATGTCAGTCAGTAGGGATGAGAAAAAATCACCCGGAGATAGACAATTACTAATAATGATGTGGAAAGCAACTGGAAAACGAAAAAAATATTGGTAAGGATGAGGAAAGCAATAATTGTAAAGACGGGGGAAACACATTGAAATAAAAGAGACAATGCTGAGATAATAATCACCATGTTTCGTTGCAGGCTAGAAGTTTATTACGTACAGTAAGTGTGTTTTATTACAAAATTCTCTTCACGAGTCACTGAACAGCTTGTCAATATCTTAGTTCACATCTATGCAATTATGTGTTAATAAAATACGCATGAAAATTCGTTAATTGTAACGTAGTTCTTCATTGTGTAAATTCTTGGATGTACAAACCCTTCTTTCGAATTGTATGCACACTACCCTCACATGTCCGTGTTACTAGCTATAACTTTCAATATCATTAATCGGACACCCTGTCCCCACTACAGCCTTGATTACCTTTAATATAAAAGTTGCAAACCTACATCACACAAAAGCATTTACTAGACCAGAAATTGAACCCATGGCGGTCATAACTATAACCATAGTCTCCCGAAGGTTTCTTGATTGGACCAGTATTTTGCGCCTAGAAAGGTCTTAGAAAAGTAGCGCAACGCGTTGAGATGGAGCCTCAAACCTTCAGATAAGGAGTTAGCCAAACCGCTGGACCACACCTTTGTAGATTTTTTAAACAAGATTCTAGAGTCGACATTAATCGTGGTTAAGAAGGCAATGAACATACAGTTTGTATACCTTTACAAAACTATGTAAGAACATATACTGAAGATTAGCGTTTGAATGTATAAAGCGATATTTACATTGTGATGATAAAGGTATATAGAGACGCAATAATGATTTTAAGAGGAACGAGGGGTTTCGAAAAGCTATGCAAAGCTCGGGTAGTAAACTCTATGATCCACGTACGTCTGTTACAAAGAATTTAACATGTAGACTAGGTAATGATGCTAAGAGATAGCTCTGACGACAACGTTCAATGAACTCTAATGGAGGTGAATCTAAATTGAAGAAAGTAAAGGGTAGATAGGATTAAGCCCTCAGACAAAGTCAAACTGATGGCACAACCAATTCTAGTACAAGTATATGTTTCCTGTGTGGATAAGAGAAATAGTCCAAAGAGAGGTCAGACAGGTCAAGGAGGATCAGAGACAAATCAAAGCTGTATCTATCAGGAACAGGGAGGGTGGCTACACTTGGAGTCTGCCAAGTCTAGGACACTTTCCTGGAATGACACCTTGAAGATGACTGCCCAGCGCAAAGAGTTCTTGCAGTGATCAGTATATAGCACCCTTCCGGCTCCAATCAGCTTGAAAATATATAACATATGAACCAAACTACAAAGTCTGCCTATCTGGAAAATCTGCAGCACATCTTCAGCCAACGGAAGATAAGACGGCATAATGGCAATGTTCTTGTTGGAAATGGAGCAATTGTGGACACGGCAAGGGGCCACTAGCAGTACAAATAGCCTTCATCAACTTTTTAAAGACCGACTAAAACTTAAAGCGCCACTCAAAGCCAACATAGCATTTTAGTCACGGAAGAAAACTTGGTCTTGATGATATAGCTGGAGTTCCTTAAGGCGATTAGCGCCTCCCGACTCAGAACAGACATGCTGTACTTTCAAGAGAGTCACAGCAACACATGCTATAGAAACTGTCAATATTATGGAAAGTAATTGTGGAGGAAATATCTGCAAGGAAGATGGCTGTATAAATACAATTCGAAGACAAAGGAGTATCTTTCAAAAGGATGGAATACTTGGAAACTAACGATGGAGATTTGATGATGAGGATTTGCAGGACAGTCTCTATAGAAGGCGGTCAGAAATATCGGCATTACAGGGGCAAAACGCAAGAAACCATCACCAACATTAATGGGAAAACAAGGGCAAGCCTCATAGATGTTATGGATGAAGAGAGATAAGCAGAGGATTAGCCAACCTATCCCGGTCTAAGATTGATATGCTTGCCTGAAGAAGTAGTGAAACATCAGAAGAAAAAGAGAATCCATAACTGAACAAATAGCAGTGGTTGTAATGCGGATGTTCCTATAAAATGAGGCTGGCCTGGTGTTGTGTTAGAAAAAGAATCTTACTTATGAAGATGTACACTTCGTTCCATTTTCCCCTTCAGTATATTCATAAAATATCAACACAATTGTTTCGGGAAGAAGTTTATGAATGAACCCAGCGATACTGACGTCACATAGAACTGTCAATAGGGTGCTGTTCTATAATGCGAGGTCAAAGGCGACGTGACAAACTTTAAATATGTTATCGTTAATATTTTAAATATTATGAATTTATCGCAGCTCCCCGCTTCGCTGCGCTTCATGTAAAGTTGTATGAAATACATTAGCGGCTCACTAAACACTATATGGTTGTTTTTAAAATTACAAGTACGTATTTGTAACTGCGAAATATTAACACATTTACCTGTTATTCATGTATAAAATTTTACATTGCTGGTATTGATATGAATAAATAAACCAGTAAAGGTAATATTATATGGGTGTTTTAATAAACACAATGTCTGTCAGGGTCGGTTAATTAATAAAGTTCTTTAATAAAGTTGTTTATAACCGAAAGGTTTTTTATGGCTATGATCCAATACTGAGCAAATTACCCCCCCCCCCCCCACACACACACACACACACACACACTCTCTCTCTCTCTCTCTCTCTCCAATCGCTATGCAAAAGTTATTGATAGCATTTACTGATAGCTCTTGTTCATTTCATTTTGATGAATCAGAAATTGGAATTCATCTATTCTGATCTGAGTTTTCATTTATATCCATGGTATGACATTCAAAAGTATTTGCCCTAAAAAAAAAAATTTTAGTTATTGCCTTGTGAAAATATCCAAAAGTGGGGACAACCTAAATCTATGTCCGCATTAAATAAGAAAATGCTGATTGTAAAGTATCTGTCTAGCATCATAAATGACTTTCTTGGGAATATTAAGAGTATGTCAGAATTGCGATTAATTCGAATATGCACGCGGTGTCTTATATTCAAATCAAATATAAGCTTGATTCAATGAGTTAACTAAACTAACACTAAATTCTAAGATATTGTCCGCCCTGATAGTCCTCTAAATGCTCCTGGTTTAATCATCCGGACAAGCCTTCCTGCCGGCTGGTTCTTCTTGTGTGCCCCTTGTACCCTCGGGGTCTTCTCCCACGGTATAAGCTGGATGTCATTAATACATTCGTGGCGTTTGTAAACTCCGAAATAAATCAACCTCTTAAATTCATATAGGGATGAACATTGAATAAATGTGGGGCAAGTGCATGTGCGGATCAGTGGATGGTAGAGGACCCGGAGTCCGAACTACTACACCATCCTACCCTGAGTATTTGGTAACATGATTCTCCCTGTTAAATCCTTAGACCAAATGGGTATCTGTTTCACCGCTAGACCTAAATAAAACAAAGGGAAAACGAAACGAGCGTTCTAACTTGAGTGTAATTACATATTCTCGATTACAAAGGCTTGGACCCCCCTGGAATGTATTGCAGGATCCACGCATATTGTGAACGTCTAGGTAATGCAAAGCCACAGAAATGCCGGTTACTAATTTGTATAACGTCTGCTTCAAACTACCATATACTTGTAAATTCAGACAGATTGATATAAAGATTACCTAGCAATTTAGCAACAAAATAAATGGACTGTAAGACAACTGAAGACCTTCATTTGGTTAGGTCGTTAAAATGGTGGATTTCAAATATCGTTCCGTCACGACACGCATCAGTGGTGGCTAATTTCTGCCATGTAGCGAAACCGCGACATCGTGCTTTATGAGGACGACATCACGACAGCGCGAAATTCGCACATTTGTCGCTTCCGAGTGCTTACTTGTCATCGGCGCTTTTCAAGGCCGCAACAAAATCAGAGCGAAAATTCAACATTTTGATTGGGTAACGTTAACGCCCTTGTACAAGAAAATTGTGCTGTAGCGTCCAAGGGGCAAAACGCAATACAACGGCAGACTGCAATTGTCATTCGTAACGTAGTCGCCTTAGGTTTAGGGTTTGCATACTTTATTAAAACTACCTACATTTAGTTTGTTTATCCGTGCCAACTCCCCTAGTCAATCAGTAATTTATTAACATATATGTTACTTTTAAACGCTTCTTTTCCTCCGGGTAAAGCAACCCTTTCCCTATCCCTAGGACGACGTCGCGACAGCTTTACAGTTGTCAAACTCCGCCGCAGTAGTTACATCCCCTTACAGTTGTCGATAAAGTAGCGTAGCATGACGTAACCATTGCGCGGAGTTTGCCTCTATCCGTGTCGCTTATGCTTGCACCCTTCGTTGATTCAGTTTGCGGGTGAAGTCACTTGATATGTATCTATACGTAAAATGATACTGATAAATGCATCATTGTTGAGCTGGAACGAGTCGGATAAAAAATTGCCGGTACCCGGTTACATGATCATTACCCGTTACCCAATGTCGGTCTTTTATACGCCAGTCGAAGACGGCACGTATTATGGATTCACCTGCGGCGGGTGGGTGGGGGCGGCGTCCAGTGATGTTGTCCGCTCTCTAACTCGAACAAACGTAAACCAATCTTAACCATACATGGTCATAATGTATATGGGCAAAATATCTCGATTCCTTTCGATAACCAGCCATATTGCCCCAGACACTCCGGAGTTGTGGCCCTTGAATTGATGAAAAATGGTCAAATTAACAGTGTCCACTTTCTTACTCGAACAAACGTGAACCAATCTTAACCATAATGTATTTGGGCACAATATCTCAGTTCCTTTAGACAACCAGCCACATTACCTCAGACACTCCAGAGCTATGACCCTTGAATTAATGAAAAATGGTCAAATTAACAGTGTCCGGTCTCTAACTTGAACGCTCGTAAACCGATCCTTACTAATCTTGGCCATTGTGTATATAGGCACTCTTGTCTTGGTTTCTTTCGATAACCAGTCATAGTGTTCCACTATGGAGTTATGGCACTTTAATTGATGAAATATGCTAAATCACTTTTTTCAAACAAACATAAGGTGATTTTGTCAAAACTTGGTCACAATTTGAATGGGCACAATATGAAAACTAGGTTTGGTAACCAGCCTAAATATCTTGGAACACTCTAGAGTTATGGCCCTTTAATTGATGAAAAATTGCAAAATTAACAGTCTGCTCTCTAACACTGACAAACGTGAACAAATGTTTACCAAAATTTGTCACAATGTGTATTGGCACAGTATCTCAATCGAGTTTGAAAACCAGTCAGAATATTCCACTTTAGAGTTATGACTCTTGAGTTGATAAAATGGTAGGACGGGCGACTTTTGCGATAACCAGCGCTCTTGTTCTATTTTGATACCTCATTTACTTCTTTTCTTTATTACACATATGTACAAGTCAATAGACAACTCGTAATGATATAATAGAATCCTATACTCTGTCAAGGAAGTATCTTCCCATGCTCTAAGATGGACATATTTTGGTTGTACAAATGTATATGATATTACAGATGTTTAAGTATTTTATGTAATGACTACAACAGTACGGATATCCGGTTACCTGCGGATAAGTTTTAAAGGCTACCCGGATAAAAACAGACTCGTTAGCCCTAATCACTGGAAATCATCATCTCATAAATTTAAACCTGATGTATACACTCTATATGTTGTTATAAAAAGGAAAATGAATCTATCCTATCCTAGAGTGAGAATGGAGCTAAAAATATTTACAAATATTTCTATTTAAATAGCTTTATATTTATGCAAACTTTGAAAAGCAATATCGAATTGAATTGTACAAATGAAATTTGGAGACATCCGTACAGAAGTCCCCCTCCCACCAAAACGAAAAAGGAAAAGAAAAGAAAAAACATAAACTGCAGTATCAAATATTAACAATTCAGAGCAGGCATTGCATTATATGGATATTAGAACTGGGTGATTTTCTAATCTAGTGAATGCTTGCGTAGGTGCGATATGCTTGTTTCTAAAAATAAATAACAAAGTAAAACATACCTCCACCGTTTTTCATCACAAGGTACGGAAAACGCCATAAATCCCCAACACCGACAGAATATCCGACGGAAGTTAGGAAAAACTCAATTCGTCTGCCCCAACGTTGTCGCGCCATTTTGGGTTTTACAGCAAGCTAGATGAAACCTTTTGCGACTTAAATGTCTAGCCACGAGCCTGAGTCTCGCATGAACAGTTTTGAATCAAACTGGCGTATGTTAAAAGATGGATATTGAGAAAAAAAAGAACCTTAATGCACTCGTGTTTTCTTTGCAGTTTGATACATTTGTATGTTGTCCCTTGCATTTGGCGTCAGAAAATGTATGAACCGCATTCAAAATAGATGCATCATCTTTAGATATTTATAAATTACAAGTATATTCAAGACATCTTGAGCGTGCAATAACGTCATCCGCCATCCGTCTTAACTTGGATGGACCCCCTGGAAAACAAAAGGTTAACAGGAATTTATTTCATTCGATTTGAAGCAAGTTCCCTAAAGGTTCTAAAATGGACCAGTTAAAGTTATCAAAGTCTCGCCACCAGCATGGTTCCCTATTGTTCAATCATGTCTACTCGGCATTCCCTGGCAAACCCTACTAAACCATCTTTACGAAGGATTCGAGGTTATTCGATTGAAGCATTGGCAAGTTGTGTCTGGGCCCTTAGAGCTACAAGGATTGTTTTAAAATTGATGCAATATATCGGATATTCTTACTTATAAGAGGAAAACACGACATTACTTTGTAATCATCTGTTCCATATTAACTCTTTGGTATTTAAAAAAAAAAAAAAAAAAAAAAAAAAAAAAAAAGAGAAAACGATCGCTTTTAAACAATTGTTAAGTTTTACGTCTTCAATGCCGAAATGGATCAAAACATTCACGGCTTTACTTTCACTTTACAACTGTCATCCTAGCTGAATCCACTGACACGGAACTACTAGAAGATGTTTTATACACCCTCTTAATAATGTGACTATAGTCACTATTCCGTATCCATTTTTGATTTGGGCTTATATGTAAACCTGACGGATAGATAGATACTAGAAGTATAGTTGAATAGGTAGTCCTTCAATTCCGTTTATCTGTCTGCATTATACCGTTGAAATTATTCTGGCTAAATTAGTTAATTAAATAAATATTATTACGGTAATTATCAATCGAAATGTAATTACTTAGGCCTCGATAAAAATCATTGATCTGCGCAAGAAATTAATTTTACATCATATCTCAGTTATCGAATAATTAATGTACAATTATTAACGAATTGATAGTGTCATTATTTTCATAAGAAATATTAGATGTGTTCATAACCGAATCGAAAGAGAATATGATAAGCATCGTCGAATTAATTTAGCTATAGCTCTTATTATACCGCGTAGCTGTAGGTATATACTAGCACATGTCTTTGAGGATGCTACACAAAATTGCAAATAAACTTGTAGTTTTTTTTACCATAAACACCTTACTGCCTCCAGAAACCTTAATTATTTAGTACAATTTTCAAGGACCCGAACTATGTGATTATGAAATGCCCTCCCACACAATGTTGAGGCCAGTGAATGTCTACAAAGTTTTCCTGTTGGCCTTCAGTCATATATGCTCTAAGTTGTCCGCATGTTTTATCTGTAAATAGCATTTTTAAATTTTTGATTTAAACAAATTGTCCCCAACCTCTCAGTCCTAATCAGAAATTGATTGTTGAGAGTAAATATGTAGATGTAGTAGATAAAATCGAATGCTATTGTTGTTACATTTACAATAATGTAAACAATATCGCAGAAAGACTATATAAATCTGATCTGCTACAATGAATCACAATCAACCCCAGCATTTTTCTAGGTATTCACATCTCTGTCTTTACCAACTGCGGCAAACTTCCGGACGGACATTCTTTAGCGACATTTCATGTCTACACCGGCTTACATTATCTCGATTTTGCACCATTTATGCCCCTTTTATAGAAAAGGCCCCATTTATCTGGAAATCTGGCGCAAAGATATTTTTCAACTTCACTTTTTAACTCCTGGTGAACTATTGTGATCGCCTTTTGTCCGTCGTCCGCACGTCCGTTGTCTGTGCATGCGTGCTTCCGGCATCAACAATTTCCTTTAAACATCTCCTCCTAAACCGCTGAATGGATTTTGACCAAACTTCACAGGAATCATCCTTATGAGACCCTTTATCAAAGTTGCTCATTTTTTTTTTTTTTTTTTTTTTTTTTTTTTTATTGATTGATTTAAAAAGAAGGTTACAGGAGCTAAAAGTAGATTTTATAAATGCAAACTTTGGCAATCATCTTCTGCAAAACTGCAAGGCCTAGAACATAGATATTTGGTGTGTAGCATTGTCTTACTAACCTCTACCAAGACTATTTAAATCATGACCCTGGGGTAAAAATTGGCCCCGTCCCGGGGGTCACTTGATTTTACATAGGCTTATATAGGAAAACAAAAGGGCCAAGATGGCTCCGAAGCCTCACCTGAGAAACATTGCCTTCATTGCCATTTATAGTATTATGAGTCATACTGAATATATAATCCATGCAGAAGTACAGCAAGATCATCTAAATTCCACACAAAAATTGGACCTGTTATCTAAATTTTGAAGGTCATAGCTCTTATAAGTCTATATAAAATCACGTGGCCCCTGGGGTGGGGCCAATTTTGACCCAGGGGCCATGACTTGAACAAACTTAGTTGAGGTCTACCAGGCCATGTCTCACACCAAATATCTAAACTCCAGGCCTTGTGGTTTCTGACAAGAAGATTTTTTCTAGTTTTTCCTATACAAGTCTATGTAATATCAAGTGACCTCAGGGGCGGAGCCAATTTTGACCCCAGGGCCATTATTTGAACAACCTTGTTAGAGGTCCATAAGACAATGCCACACACCAAATATCTAAGCTCTAGGCCCTGCGGTTTCGGAGAAGATTGTTAAAGATTTCACTTTAAAAACCTATTTTAGAT
The DNA here is from genome assembly GCA_021229015.1 of Solen grandis. Lineage (NCBI taxonomy): Eukaryota > Metazoa > Mollusca > Bivalvia > Adapedonta > Solenidae > Solen > Solen grandis. The sequence continues at coordinate 82,644,685 of CM037778.1, forward strand.
CCTGTGACCTAGATATGCAACAGACCGGAACCATTTGAAAATAAATTGATAGAGCTTCATGCAAGGAACATCACAGACAATTTTCATTCAATTTGGCATTGTGGTTTAAAAGGAGATGATTTGTAGCTTCGTTTCGCTGTTTGATTGAGAATATTCATTTATGATTAAGGTTCCAAAGATTTTTTCAATATTTTCATAAAATGAGTTTCTTTCGTGACACATTTTAAAACAATCTATTATTAAATGATGTATGGTATCATAATACAGCATGCCGCATTCATGACATAAAATTGGATCTATGTTAGCAACCCTTTTCTTAGTCCACAGTTTGCTAACAATTACCGCATTGTCAGTGGCACATTCCCAGATCAGCGCTGTATGTAGATTTCGAAAGCGCTCGAAATCGGTATCCGATCGCATGCGTAGTTGCCATGACTGGTGTTCAAAATCTTTGATTTTATTTTTGCATATTCGTTTCCATGATTGATATGGGATAAAATATCCAGAGTGTATGTAATTTATGAGATGAGTAGTCAATTGTATTTTTCTAAGACTTTAACCACATCTGGAATGAACCCATTTTGTTTTTCTTGTGATCTACAGACGAACATTGAAAGACGTGCATTAAAAATACTTTTACTTAGAACACTGCATGGCATGTTACATAATCTGCCCATAAAGAGTAGTTTACGTAAATCAACATGAGACTGCACAGAGTTTCAGCCTAACATACTTAGACAGATATCAGTGCGTGTACAGACTGGGAAGCCTTGCACACGTTTGGCAGCGAGTCTACCGAATCGCGCAAGCATGTTTAACCCAGAGACACTTTGATTGTTCCATAGCTCAGCCCCAAAGAAAAGTCTGGGTGTGCACACTTTGGAAACTAGGGATGCAGAGGGTAGCGGATTAACATATAATGGGTCATGGTTGAGTGAAAGGAGCGAGAATAATGACGATTTCGCAGCCTTACACGCATTTTCTATCTTATCTCTATCTGTGAGTTGGTTATTTAGTGCGATTCCAACATGTTTAACGGAATTCGTTTGAGATATTATGTCTGGCCCCATGTTAAAAGGGTGATATTTTTTGGATTTTGACCGATCCCCAAACACTATAATATGACTTTTAGAGGCATGGCCCTTGGGTCAAAATTGGCCTCGCCCAAGGGGTCACTTGATTTTATATAGGCTTAAATAGGAAAATCTAGAAAAATCTTATTCTCAGAAACCACAAGGCCTGGAGTTTAGACATTGCCTTATGGACATCTATCAAGTACGTTCAAATCATGGTCCTGGAGTCAAAATTGATCCCGCCTCAGAGGTCACTTGATTTTACAGACTTACATAGGAAATATTTTTAAAAGATATCCTTGTCAGAAACCACAAGATCATGGGTTTAGATATTTGGTATGTAAAATGCCTGTGTGGACCTCAAATATTATATCTCATCAGATAGCGTAAGAATGAAAGGAAGTGTTTTGAATGCATGTATAAGCGGGATCATCTCTAATCTTAAATTGACGCACATTATTATATATTGTATGTGGACGATTTATATATTTCCACTGGGATAAGAATAATTAAAGGGGGTTATTAAAAAGATATTTGATAATTACCACCTTGTAGACAAAACTAAAATAACAAAATTGAATCATATATCATAAAAAAAATATTCCAGCACCAATTAAGCGAAAAGATTATAATTATAATTTTAACCCTTTCCCTCATATAGACTCATTTTAACCCTTTCCCTCATATAGACTCATTTTAACCCTTTCCCTCATATAGACTCATTTTGACGCACTCAATAGGTACCACATAAAGCCTGATCTGCAGAAAACCACAGTTAAACCTTACCAAATTTAATTACAAAATCCTCATTACCAGACAACTGAGGAGCAGCGAACAGCATTTATGCTGTTCGCATAGGTCTTTTCATGGTGTCCTCTATGAGGGAAAGGGTTAAGCCTAAAATCGTTTCACTATACATGGCTTATGTTAGCTTATTTATACACTGCGAGTTTGGCGACATAGAGGGACGAGTCCACTACCAAGGTTAACTACGTTTTCTTAAGGCTGTTTATTTTTTCAACTGCTTAGTTTTTATGTTTGAATTTTCCAACTGGATGTTTTTTGTTTAAATAGGTATATTAAATTGTTATTTGCCAGTTGACAATCATGCAGAAAGATGTGCACCCTGAAACTCCCATTTTATGATGAAATATCCTAAATTAATTTATGCAAACCAAGGAAACGAGTGCGTTTCCGGACTCTTCGGTTGTTAACCAAGATTTCATTGGTTCAAGGAATTTTATACAGCTTATGCCACTTTGGGTCCAGCAACAAGACAATCCTGGCCTTAGTGTACACCAGAGTTTGCGCATTTCATTTTCAAAACAGTTGCCAATAATTTATACTAAGCAGAGGCTGAGTCAGGAAAATAAGGAATACTAATTTATGAAAAGTTTATCAGAATGTACGGACAGGCGAATCAGATAAATGCAATAAAAAGTAGTCTGGGTGCAGTAATGATTAGCGGACCAATGCAATCCGGGTGCGATCCTAGATCCTAAGAAAGTCGACGATGTTGATGTATGTGATAGAGCGTATATTGCGAGGTCGCTTTCTGTTGTAAATAAATATTGACACAACTGTCTATGTAAAATATAAAGTATAATATTACCCCCACCCACCCACACGCACGCATACACAAAGGTTGAAAGTCGTACGGTGTTCTGTAGAGATGCAGCTATCAGTTCAGTAAATGTTCCAATTATAAATATATGGTGATTAATAAGCATCGTTCATCTTATACAGGCAAAAAATGATAACATTATGTATTTCAAAATATAAAGAAATGTCTGAACGCCGTGTAAAATTCTGAATATTTTAGGGTTGTTTACCAATCTGACTGTCACCAGATCTTGAAAAACGCTTCGCCATGCTACGCTATTAGGATGGGCATGTACAAGTAAGAATATCGGGTTTGGTTAGTAACTAATGTTGAAATCAATGATATATATTTATAAAGGGTTATATGGATCATAATGACCGTGGTATTCGTTCTAAGGGGAGTGAACTGCGACTGAAAGAAAATCCTAATTTTTAGAGTTAGCCCCCTTGCTCATATAGAGTACTGTAAAATTGTTAAGGCAGGTCATTGAATTTTGCAAACGTTCAAGAAAAGTATGGAAAAATCAAAAGAAAAATATAACTTCATTTCTCTACTTAAAGGAATTATTTTTGTTTGGTTTATTTAAAAAAATATTCCAAATTTAATATGATTTACATTCAACCAGTGTAACAGAAAAAACCGCTTTTTACAGAATAATCATCATGCAGGTACTTTTCTATAACTTTTCATGAAATAATTTTTATTTCTTGACTTATTTTAATATATAATGAACCATTTCGATGGTGTAATGTAATGATCTATTGTGAGAAACAATTTACTTTCACACATCTTCAATAGAAAAGGAGATATTATAAAACGTGACTTGGCGACAATTTATTACATTCTTTTATGAGATTGAGTTGCCAATCTTACCTTAACAGGTCCTTGTATAGTGTCATAAAATGAATATTTTGGCATTGCATTCTGGCCAATGGTATCACATTTACAGTTTTCCTACCCACTGAATCAAGCCTCATTATGAAAGGGAAATTACTTTTTAGTGCTAATTTTTAAAAGTTTCTTGGTTGATTATATTCATATAAACAACCTGTAGTATTACCTTGGTTCAGGACCTCTCTATCACAGTGGCACTCTATCAAGAAACCATCCTATTCTCCCTTATAACATATATAGTTCATTTACATATACGAGGGGTGTGCAAAATGTTTGCAGAAAACTGATCATATTTCTTTATTTTGAATGGCAGATTGATGAAATCGCACTATAATGTAAGTCAATTTAGTCATTTTAATGCACAAAAATAGATTTGTACCCCTATTGTGGAATAAAATATGGTTTCCATAGTAACATCATTGTTGACTTCCCAGACAAAATTTTGTTTTTGATAAAAAAAATGGTCTCAAATTATAGTCTCAAATGTACAATTTTCAACATACGTATGATATATATTTATGAGATTTTGGTGCCAGAACTCTTTCAGACCAGGGACTCTATACGCATGTGTATATAGAGTCCCTGTTCAGACTCAAAGTTTCTCATAAAGAAAGATAATAGTCCATGCCTTGTTACATTTAAATTTCAAATCCTTTGGTTCCCATGACAACCAGAATTCGGGATGGATCAGTAACCCATTTTAATTTAGCAATTGTTTGAAAGAAATGATCCATCAATCAATAGAATTTTGTATTGCCATTTTTCTACTGTTAATTTATTAAGAAAACACTGACACACATTTAATGTCGGTGGCATTTCACATTTCAGTTTATTCAGAGGTCATGCAAGTTTATTATTACTGTTCAGCATAATACAGAATAATGTACATGTATTGTGTTTATATACCTTACATAAAACAACGTGGACAATAATGTATCAAATTACTTTGCAGTTTGACATTCATAAAACACACAACTGCATGAATATGAAATATTCCATGAAGAAAAACAAAAGTTGAGATGATCATATAATTGATGCTTATATACAGTTTATATCAGAGTTAACAGCTTTATAATGGTTATTATAGAAACCCATTACACAGATGTCAATAAAGGCATTTGAACGTTCTATCAATAGTAACAGTGACAATAAGCTTGATGCTACATATATAGGGCAGTAAGTCAGAAATATTGCCATGGTTCCAGTTACTGACATTAGTTTTGTGTGAATTATCATCAAAATCAATCAACGTGAATGCATGTTTCGGTCTGTACAAATATACAGACCAAATGATGGAAAAGACAAATTAATTAATCCTTACAGTTGTCTTAACCCTTTCCCTCATAGAGGAAACCATGAAAAGACCTATGCGAACAACAGCAGGCTGATCAGGTTTTATGCTGTTCGCTGCTCCTCAATGGTCTGGAAATGAGGATTTTATAATTGAATTTGGTAAGGTATAACTGGTTTTCTGCAGATCAGGCTTTGGAAAAACCCAATTTTTTAAAAGGAAATTAAAAAACACATATCAGTTGCAAGTTTGAATCACGATTTGAAACCATATGAAGGAAAAACTCAATCTTTATAAAGTTTGGATGTACTTTTGAAATGACCTTGGCATTAAGATCCAGTATCAAGGTCAGATAAGTCAACAAGTACATTTTAGTGACAGTAACAAACGTAAAGGACACAGTGTCCCTGAAGTAGATCAGCGTCAGAATTTGATATACATGTATAACACACCATGACCAGGGGTTTACTTAAGGATTTGACTTTCAATTCTCCAGGGGGCAAATTACTTGGAACATCTACTAGCCCCCAGTGAAAACAGGTTGCCTGATCTTGAAGTTAGTTGGTGTTTGTTAATGTTTAAAACTAAATATGTGCATTATTACTGTGGATTTTAGTTAATGTGTATCAAAGACAATTTGCAAGCATTTCATCCCCAATACACTATAGAAAATAAAAAAAAATGAAAGATTTCATTTACATAAATAAACTTGCCCGCCCGGCTATCATCTTTGAAAAATCACTTGCCCGCAGTGATTTTAGCCCAGCATGGGCAAGTGGGTGACCACTAAACCCTTTCCCTCATAGAGGAAACCATGAAAAGACCTATGCGAACAGCATAAAAACCAGATCAGTCTGCAAGTAACTCGCAGGCTGATCAGGTTTTATGCTGTTCGCTGCTCCTCAGTGGTCTGGAAATGAGGACTTTATAATTAAATTTGGTAAGGTTTAACTGTGATTTTCTGCAGATCAGGCTTTATGTGGTACCTACTGTGTGCGTCAAAATGAGTCTATATGAGGGAAAGGGTTCAGAAAACCCCTGATGACTATAGACTGATATATCACTTGAAGATATATGGTGTGGTTCCATTAACTTACAATGCAAGGGTTTAGTGCAAAAAGGTCTCAGCTTGTTCTTTAATACATATAAGTTACAACCCTTTTGCACTGAGCGCACAAATTATGGGGGGGAAAACACATGAAAGCAGCCAGATAGCACACTTCACTGTAAGAAAAAAGCACTGGGTTCAAGTCCCAGTATGGATTGCTGTTAGTTATTTGAAAAGATCGTGGAGGAATCAATTCTCCTGATAGTAAACCTTTCCAGCTATTACAGCTACACTGGGTCAAGGGTTGACCTGGTTTATGCAAAAATGCATGGTTAAGTTTGTGATACTGTTTGTCATGGATAAGAAAAGGATGGCTTCAATTTCCACTGCTTAAAGTTAGTAAAGTGCATAGCATGGCTGGGAAAGAATGTTTAATGTTTAATGTTTAATACGACATGAAATCCTTGGTTTCAGTAAAATCCCAGACGTCACAAGTGAAACAGGTGCATACAGTTACAGTGTCAAAGATACATCAAAATCACCATGTTTTATATGTATATTATTCAGTCAAATACAGTCAAAGCATAAGTGTTTGTCTTTGACCCAGTTCTTCTAAAAGGTAACAGAAAAGACCGAATACTGATTTTGATCAGATACAAGAGCAGTTTTAATATTAAAAAGTAATAACATATAACCTCATGATTTTGTTTTTGTACAAAGTTATGACTAAACAATTATTGATTTACTTAACATTAAATGACATAATAAATTATGAAAGAATGGATTCTTTAACTGCTGTGAAAAAAATGTTGAAACTCCCTGACCTGGGTTTCATCCTGCCCTATTTGTCAAGGAGTCAAAACCTGTCTATATGTGGTAAAATCCAAAGTCACCTTTAGTACAAAATCATTGACATTAGATGTTCAAGGAATTTTGATCAGTATTAGATGTTTTTGGAAAAGAAATCACTGATTTATTATCACTTTGCCCCCTTCAAGGCTCATTTGAGGAAACCTTCCAACCAGCTTATGGGAGATCCTCTGACTCCATGCACTCAGAATCTTTCTCCATTTTCTTTTAGCTGGACATCACTTTATGATTGATTAACAGAGTAGCAGCACTACATTACACCTGTCTCAGGTTAACAATGTCTCAAAATCAATCAAAGATTGCATAACTAAATTAGCTATCTTCAATATCTGACTCTTATTTGCATATGCAAATTGTTGACGGTGAAGTTTATGATGGAATACAGG
>CM037778.1:82651949-82699488 GCA_021229015.1 Solen grandis
ATTTTAGCACATTATATTTTCACTCAAATTTTTGAAGTTTGAGAATTTTTTGTGACAAGCCAACATTATGAAGGCAAACTCCTTGCATGTAATATAGCTATATACATATTATGGCATATGAGGGGGGCATATATGTTTCACAAACATTTCTTGTTTTGTCTATATCTGTATATTTTTAGCTCACCTGAGCACAAAGTGCTCAAGGTGAGCTTTTGTGATCGCCCTTCGTCCGGCGTCCGTCGTCGTGCGTCGTGCGTCGTCCGTCGTCAGTCGTCCGTCGTCCGTCGTCAACAATTTTCTTTAAACGACATCTCCTCTGAAACTGCTGGACAGAATTTAATGAAACTTGGCAGGAATGTTCCTTGGGTAAGGCTCTACAAAAGTTGCTAAAATAAAGTTGATCCATGAAGAACTCTGGTTGCCATGGCAACAAAAAGAAAAATAATTTGAAAACTTTAAAAATCATCTCCTTCAAAACTACTGGCCAGATTTCAAAATAATTTGGTACAGATGTTCCTTGGGTCAACCTCTACCAAAGTTGCTAAAATTATTCTGATCCGTAAAAAAACATGGCCGCCAGGGGCGGGGCTTATTTGCCTTATATGTATATAGAGAAACCTTTAAACAACATCTCCTCTGAAACCACTGGACAGAATTTGATTAAACTTGGCAGGGATGATCCTTGGGTCAACCTTCACAAAAGTTGCTAAAATAAACTTGATCCATGTAGAACTCTGGTTGCCATGGCAACAAAAAGGAAAAAAAAATGAAAACTTTAAAAATCATCTTCTTCAAAACTACTGGCCAGATTTTAAAATAAATTGGTACAGATGTTCCTTGGGTCAACCTCTACCAAAGTTGCTAAAATTATTCCGATCCGTAAAAAAACATGGCCGCCAGGGGCGGGGCTTATTTGCCTTATATGTATATAGAGAAACCTTTAAACAACATCTCCTCTGAAACCACTGGACAGAATTTGATTAAACTTGGCAGGGATGATCCTTGGGTCAACCTTCACAAAAGTTGCTAAAATAAACTTGATCCATGTAGAACTCTGGTTGCCATGGCAACAAAAAAAAACAAAAAACTTTAAAAATCATCTTCTTCAAAACTACTGGCCAGATTTTAAAATAAATTGGTACAGATGTTCCTTGGGCAAACCTCTACCAAAGTTGGTAAAATTATTCTGATCCGTAAAAAAACATGGCCGCCAGGGGCCGGGCTTATTTGCCTTATATGTATATAGAGAAACCTTTAAACAACATCTCCTCTGAAACCACTGGACAGATTTAGATTAAACTTGGCAGGGATGATCCTTGGGTCAACCTTCACAAAAGTTGCTAAAATAAACTTGATCCATGTAGAACTCTGGTTGCCATGGCAACAAAAAGGAAAAAAAAATGAAAACTTTAAAAATCATCTTCTTCAAAACTACTGGCCAGATTTTAAAATAAATTGGTACAGATGTTCCTTGGGTCAACCTCTACCAAAGTTGCTAAAATTATTCCGATCCGTAAAAAAACATGGCCGCCAGGGGCGGGGCTTATTTGCCTTATATGTATATAGAGAAACCTTTAAACAACATCTCCTCTGAAACCACTGGACATAATTTGATTAAACTTGGCGGGGATGATCCTTGGGTCAACCTTCACAAAAGTTGCTAAAATAAACTTGATCCATGTAGAACTCTGGTTGCCATGGCAACAAAAAAAAAACAAAAAAACTTTAAAAATCATCTTCTTCAAAACTACTGGCCAGATTTTAAAATAAATTGGTACAGATGTTTCTTGGGTCAGCCTCTACCAAAGTTGCTAAAAATTTTCCGATCCGTAAAAAACATGGCCGCCAGGGGCGGGGCTTATTTGCCTTATATGTATATAGGGAAAACTTTAATCAACATTTCCTCTGAAACCACTGGACAGAATTTGATTAAATTTGGCAGGAATGATCCTTGGGTCAACCTTCACAAAAGTTCCTAAAATAAACTTGATCCATATAGAACTCTGGTTGGCATGGCAACAAAAAGAAAAAAATTTGAAAACTTTAAAAATCATCTTCTTCAAAACTACTGGCCAGATTTTAAAATAAATTGGTACAGATGTTCCTTGGGTCAACCTATTTATCTCAGGTGAGCGATTTAGGGCCATCATGGGCCTCTTGTTTATTTGATTTGATTTATTTTATATAGGTTAATTGAATTTAATATCTAATATTCCCTTACAGAGGCTGTGTAATGAACGTTATCATATAAAGCATATTTGATTGATCTAAATCAGCAGTTTCTTCACCATGATATTGTATACATGTATTTTTAGGTAATTTCAAAAGATGAAATCCAGCCAATGAAGGTTCAAATATCCCCAAATTAATTAACTCACTTGTGGATTTCCTTTTTTCCTTCTCTTTCTTTCACATTTCAATTCAGTTTCAACTTCCAAAATGCAGTCATATTTAAATAAACATAAAAATCAACAGCACTTAGTGATAAGATAAAAAACTCAACTTGGAACTAGTAGCCCCAAAATGTTTTCGATGCAGACTTGTGTGCTACCACAGAACAGAATTCCAAGCAACCTAGCTAAAATATTGGAGCTGCAGAAACATAAATGGTTATATTTTAACACAAACATTATATTTCATATACCGATGTGTATTTAACTCCATTTTATACTTCAGTATTAAAGTGTGTTTGTTGACATCCTGCCGACAGAATTTCAGTCATTTAGAAACTATTTCGATTTGAGACAGATGAAGCACTGCTGCATTGCAGTATTCAGTTACATTACCAACCACTCATGGAACTACCCTTATCTGCTGAGCACCAAGAAAGGGAGCTATACCAATAAAATTTTATGACTTGGGTATATTGCGGCCGGGGATCGAACCAACGACCCCATCCCATCCGATATCGGGGCAGATGCTCTAATCACATGGCCATTGGGACAGGTAAATATTAAATTACATGAAAATATTATCAGCTACAAGGGGAGTTTTCATTATTATTATTTCATTATTATTATACATGTATAACAGAAGCAGAAAAAGTTCGCTTCCACCGATATTCAAATCACATACCATTTCAATATTAATGGGTTACTCTACAATCTCAGCTATCAAACCTGTCAGTGAAATTGCTTGCCATGAGATGGTTTGAAACAAAGCGGAATGTCATTATCACCAAACACGATGCAATTGTCAAGAAGCAGTGAGTGACATCAGCACGCATGGTATTACTTGAATTTCATAAAGCATTATTTCCTTGTAACCAAGTACAAAGAAAGGCAACTAAGCACTTTGCCATCAATCAGAATGCTATTGTTACTACACATAATGCATCGATATCAACAAGCACACAAGGATACACCAAGCAAAATACATTGTCTAACATAATGACAAGTCACCAAGCATGATGTAATTTTTGCTTAAATATCATTCCATAAAGAACTGTTCTACCATTTTTATGCTCACCGAAGGTGACGCATATAGTCGCCGCTTCGTCTGTCCGTCCGTCCGTCCTTCCGTCCGTCCGTCCGTCCGTCTCACTTTCCTTGTCCGGACTATTTCTCAGGAACTAACAGCTTGAATTCAACGAAACTTTATGGGAAGCTTTATTACCAAGAGGAGATGCGCATATCCTCAGCATGACCCGGTTCCTCAATTTTTCACAGAGTTATGGCCCCTTGACTTTTTGGCCTATAGTTCATGTTGCATGATTCTTGTCCGGGCTATTTCTCAGGAACTAATGGCTTGAATTCAATGAAACTTTATGGGAAACTTTATTACCAAGAGTAAATACGCATATCGTTGACGTGACCTGGTTCCTCAATTTTTAAGAGAGTTATGGCCCCTACTACCATGTTGTTGACTGATATTCAGGTCATTTGCCTAATTTAACAGGAGATATCATTTAAACAAAACCCCACAAAATTCAATATGCTAGTAATGTCAATCATAATCATGTCAGCTAATTGTTGTTTAGGCCATTATACACTATTTCAAATATCCAGTCATATGTCAAGAGTGTTTGTTAACCTCTTTGATATGAGCACACATTGAAATGTATGACTTAATTTTCAGTAGTATAAAAACTTAAAAAAAATTAATGAAAGATCTGATGAGTAACACATATTATCATATTAAATAGTAAACTGTTGCTAAGTCTCCAAATTAGAGTTGGTAAAACATCTCATCTGATGAGGAGAATAGATATGATTTAGGAATGGGGATTTCAACAGCTTTGAGCTGAAAGGTCCTAAGTAAAATTTTGGGGGTGGGGCCTGACCCCTGTGTGATCTTGGGGGACACCAAAGTATTTACCATTTTATCTTCTGTCTCATCAAAAGGAACAAGAATATATAATATGGTTTACTGTTTAGAGAGTTAAGAGCTTTTTTTTACCTTTTTTTATGCTCACTGAAGGTGACGCATATAGTCGCCGCCTTGTCCGTCCGTTCGTTCATTCGTCCGTCACACTTTCCTTGTCCGGACTATTTCTCAGGAACTAACGGCTTGATTTCAACAAAACTTTTTATGTGAAGCTTTATTACCAAAAGGAGATGTGCATTACCTGGATTCTATACATGATAAGCATGTGCTGATCCCATTCCGGTCCTTAACATATCCTCCCACCCATTGACCAAGGCCTTATTTGTAACAATGACGTTCTTCGAGGAGCATCTGTCAGTTCTACTGACTTTCTTGTTAGCTCAAGGTAAGCTATTGTGACTGATGAATGTCCGTTGTTCGGCGTCAGTTGTCAACATTTAACTTAAAATGACATCTCCTCCTAAACCACTGGGCCAATTTTAAAGAAACTTCACAGGAATGTTCCTTGGGTAAAGCCCTTTCATAGTTGTTCAAAGAATTTGATTCCATGCAGAACTCTGGTTGCCATGGCAATGGTAGAAAAAAACATATGAAAATTTTGAAAACCTTCTCCTCCAAAACTACTGGCAAGATTTCAAAGTTATTTGACACAGATGTTCCTTGGGTCACTCTCTACCAAGATTATTCAAATTATTTTGATTTGTTGAAAAACATGGCCACCATGGGGCAGAGCCTGTTTTCCTTATATGTGTATAGTAAAAACTTCCAATATCGTCACCTCCAAAAGTACTGGCTGGATTTCAAAGTTATTTGGCACAGATGTTCCGTAGGTCACTCTCTACTAAGATTGTTCAAATAATTTTGATCTGTTGAAAAACATGGACGCCAGGGGAGGAGCCCATTTTCCTTATATGTACATAGAAAAAACTTCAAAGATCTTCTCCTCCAAAAGTACTGGCTGGATTTCAAAGTTATTTTGCACAGATTCTCCTTAGGTCTCTCTTTACCAAGATTGTTCAAACAATTTTGATTCATTGAAAAACATGGCCGCCAGGGGGATAAGCCCATTTTCCTTACATGTGTATAGTACAAATTTGAAAATTATTCGTGTCCTTAAGGACTCACCCTATTTATGGCTGGCAGAGGGCAGAGCCCATTTTCCATAATATCATAAGATATTTGCTGTTTCTTTTCCTCCCACTAATACCTGGTTCTCAGGTGAGTGACCCAGGGCCATCATGGCCCTCTTGTTTAATCATCTCCCTTTGTTAAATTGCTTTTTTTCTTGTCCCGAACATAACTAGAATATTATACATGGTATTTACTTGAAAGTTAAAATATAAATTAGGAGATTTGTAACTCTATACTTTTAAACTGCTGTGCCAAACAACCATAACTGACTCTCTATCCACTTTAAATAAAAATTTTACTTACTTATTACATACTATCATAACCAATAGATTATGTATACATGTTCTATGCTCCGCCTGGAGTCTAGCTTCTCCTGTATCACAGCACTTTACGGGGGTATTAATCACCTTCAGTGTTAGCTCTAGTTCCCATTATGAAGAATTGTCCTGATTTTTTCAGTTTCATGATTCGATTACTCCTTTACCTCAAACAGATCTGTTTTGACACCAGAAACAGACCAGACAGTCCCTGGAAGAGTGGTCTCCTCTTTGTTCATTCAATAACTCAGGTTCCATACAGTTTGCATGGCAGTGTAAAATCAATTGTTTTACATATTAATTAGATTTTAGTAAATTGATATCCATAAGTTCATAAATTTGTACATATATAATTCATAAGGTAAAGTTTTAAGTTGATGCTGTCATATTTTGCCAAATTCATTTAAGGTAATCATTGTTAAATTTTGGGGATGTGTAGAATTTCAGTCTTTTTAGTTCACCTGAGCACTTGTGCTCAGGGTGAGCTTTCATGACTGCTTTTTGTCTGTCGTCCATCATGCATCGTCCATTGTCAACAATTGCTTGTGAACACTCTAGAGGCCACAGTTTTAGCTCAATCTTCATTAGATTTTTTCAGGATACTTGTCTACATGATATCTTTGATGAGTTTGAAGATGGGTAATGTGGGGTCAAAAACTAGGTCACCAGGTCAAATATTAATAAAATCTTGTGAACATGCTTGAGGCCACAGTTTTGGCCCAATCTTCATGAAACTTTGTCAGGATGTTCATCTTGTCAGGATGTTTGTCTTTATGCTATAACGGATGAGTTTGAAATTGGGTCATGTTGGGTCAAAAACTAGGTCACTAGGTAAAATCTGAGAAATATATATATTTTTTCTCAGGGTCAGTTACAATTAAATATTATAAAATTGTTCAAAATGTAAATATTTCATTTGACATTATCTCTTTGTTCTCGCTTCACAGGCTTAATTCACGTAACCTTACATTGATTTTCAATTGTGAAAAAAAGGCAAAAAAGTTTTGAATCATTAATGACTTCTGACCTTGACTTTCATTGAAAATAAACCTTTTTGGAATTAATCATTCTTCTTTGAAGTAGGAGTTATATATCCTTCATTGAATCAAGATTATTCTTCAATGCATAAAGAACTATACTTTGTTGAGCCAAGAGTTATGCTACATTGCATCAAAAGTTTTTTTTTTTCATTGAGCAAGAATCATCTTTCATTGCATCAAGAGCTATCCTTCATTGCATCAAAAGTTATTTTTCATTAAACAAGAATCACTTTCATTGCATCAAGAGTTATCCTTCATTGCATCTAAAGTTATTTTTCATAAACAAGAATCACATTTCATTGCATCAAGAGTTATCCTTCATTGCATCAAAAGTTATTTTTCATTGAACAAGAATCGTCTTTCATTGCATCAAGAGTTATCCTTCATTGCATCAAAAGTTATTTTTCATTGAACAAGAATCGTCTTTCATTGCATCAATTTTTTCAATTATCGTTCTTTTATTCTTGATCGAATCTTATCCCCTGAAAATATTATCATGTAATAAATCTCAAAATTCCTAGAACTTGAATCCATGAAAATTATGCATTTTCATAATCAGTGAAAATTAATGTTAGCAAAAATAATTAAATTTTTTATGCAATGTTTGATAAAAAAAAGGGTTTTTTTTTAATTTAAATGAAGTAAATCATCAATAAATTGTAATCATAATCCTGGGAATTTTATCATAAAAGCAAGCCTTTATAGACTTTGAGCAAAAGAGCCTCTAACTCCAAGTCATTGGATTCTTGCACTGAAGTCTTTTTAAGCATTTGAAGGACCATGATTATAATATAATGATGGATGGATTACCTTGAAAGGAAGAATAAATTCTTGTGAACATTTCTGGTAATACAGTATATCATCAGTGACAGCAGGTACTGCCTCATATCTGTTTTATGATCAAAATAATTTATAGAGGTAATTTATTATTAAACCTCATACAACATCCCCATGTTAAAGTTAGTTGTACACATAATATTATTATCACCTTGATATTTTGCAATATTACCATTTGATATTTTTAAATGTTAACATTGTCACTTACAAGAAAAAAAAAAAGAAAAAGGGAAATAAATATGTAGTATGTAGTACATGTAAAAATTGCACATATCTTAGGCATGATTCCACTGAGTGCTGTAAGCAGGTGCTCTCTGTTCACAGTTTAATTTTAGAACAAAAACAGTTGGGTGGGTTCAGCTGTGACTGTTGTTGTCAGGTGACCTTTATTCAGAGGTGACCGTTGATACAAGTTTGACTGTAGTTTGTGTCACGAACTTGGACAAAATGGTGTTGAGGGTATCAGTCACCTTCAGTGATAGCTCAAGTGTTTTCGATTGTAGTATCTTTTTTTTCAGACCAAGAATTGGAGAGGTCATTTATAAGACACTCTATAAGGATTGAAACAATGCTTGCAGTATGTAGATTTCTGTTGCTTCAGACTAAACATTTTTTATCATATGACATTGTACTCTAACAGCTGTTTCCAGTGTAGTATACCCATGACATATTTTCTTATATTAAACATGTTACATATAACTTTTAAGCCGAATTACATCATGCGTGTGTATTCTATATGTATGCATAGTGTGTTGAACTCGAACACCTAGATTAAATGTGTTTGATTCATCATTCATATGATGTTGAAAATGTATCAGAAATACACACGTTAATTTGTTATTTTACAAAAGTAATTCGTGCATAGTCCGTTCCTTCATTTGTTTGTTAGTTGTTATAATCACGTTTTACTGTCATTATATAGGTCATATGATAAAAAGAATCTGACATGAATTGTCATTTCATATCAAATTTAACTAAACTCGTTCATGAAAATGTTATTAAGCTTGCCAGAGACTCGCTTAATAACATTTTCATGAACTTGTTTAGTAAAATTTGATATGAAATAACAATTCATGTCAGATCCTTTTATATATGTAACATACACAGCCTGAGCAATTGGTGATGGCAAAAGATGATTCTTTGTTGAAGACAAAACTATATATATCTTTCAATCAGTTAATAAAAACACTATAAGTAATATAATTTCCAAGACATGTATTTCACATTTAAACAAGACATGTGTTGCCAAAAGTAAAATTATGCTTTTTTCCTATTTTCTTCTTAATTATGAGTCCTCCGTATTCTTTTTATGGAAGATTTTATAAGAATCAGACATATTATTATCATGAATATTCATGTACAAATTTTTGATATGATGAATATTAATTCACTGAACTTAAATGAAATATGAAAATGGATTTTTACTGCTCTGCAGGCTGTGAAGAATTTAAGTTACAATATTGTTTGAGAAAACAGAGGAAACCCTGCAGATCAGAGATGACAGGAGCTGTCTGACCTGGGTCTTCTCTGGTTCCTAATGGCACTTCAAAATTGAGTCTATCATCAGGAATGTTATGTTCAAGACATTTTCTGCTGAAGTACTACGAAGTACCATTGAAAAATAGATAAAATGACACAAAGAATCAAAGCACTCATTGCGCTGAGAGATGGCAACGGGAGTAACTTGAAATAGCTAAACCCAGTGTTTCTGAAGTTGTTGAAGCAATAGAGGAAATGGTCATATGACACCAAAAACTCCAAACGCTGTTGCTACAGAGGTAGTTGAAATCGCTCTGTTTGTTACATAATAACCTGGAGAAAGGGTCTGATGAACTTTTCATTCATAAAGTATATACCTAAGTAAGGCCATTCCCTTTCTTCAGTACTAGTGAACCTGATGTATACATTCTATCTGTTCTTGTGTATGTGTGGAAATTGACAAGGTATTTGATTATTTTAGACACTTGGATGTTTGCCTTTCTATTTCAAAG
Organism: Solen grandis; assembly: GCA_021229015.1. Taxonomy (NCBI): domain Eukaryota; kingdom Metazoa; phylum Mollusca; class Bivalvia; order Adapedonta; family Solenidae; genus Solen; species Solen grandis. The sequence goes on from CM037778.1 coordinate 82,661,592, forward strand.
TTAAGAAATGCTTTGTGAGGAACCTAACATTACCGGTAGTTATGTGTGGACTACTTTAGGTTAATTACATACCATGTAGTTTCTATTGCTGAGCGCTACTTTTTAGCTCACATGAGCACAACGTGCTCAAGGTGAGCTTTTCTGATCGCCTTTTGTCCGTCGTCCGTCGTCCGTGCGTGCGTGCGTCAGTGCGTGCGTCCGTGCGTGCGTCCGGCGTCAACAATTGCTTCAAACAACATCTCCTCCTAAACGGCTTGGCCAATTTTGCAGGAATGTTCCTTGGATGAAGCTCTACTAAAGTTGTATAAATGGTTCTGGTCCATTGCATAATTAGGTCACAGGAGCTAAAAATAGATTTTAAAAATGCAAACTTTGAAAATCTTCTTCTGCAAAACTGTAAGGCCTAGAGCTTAGATATTTGGTATGTAGCATCATCTTATGGGCCACTACCAAGATTGTACAAATCATAGCCCTATGGTGATAAATGACCCCGCACCAGGGGTCACTTGTTTTACATAGAGTTATATAGAAAAATCTTAAAAAATCTTCTTCCATTCATGCATAAGGCCTAGAGCTTAGATATTTGGTATGTAGCATCATCTTATGGGCCACTACCAAGATTGTACAAATCATAGCCCAATGGTGATAAATGACCCCACACCAGGGGTCACTTGTTTTACATAGAGTTAAATAGGAAAATCTTAAAAAATCTTCTTCTATGAATCAATAAGGCCTAGAGCTAAGATTTTTGGTATGTAGTAGCATCTAATGGTTCATTACAAAGATTTTCAAAGTCTTGGCCCTACGGTGATAAATGACCCTGCGCCCAAGTCTTCTCTGAAACCATATGGCCCATTGCTTAGATATTTGGTGTGTAGTATTGTCAGGGGTAAAATGTTTTAGATTAAGTTATATCAGAATCCTTGTCTGTTTAAAAACCTTGACATCAGTTGAAGCAATGGTACTCAGGTGAGCGATTCAGGGCCATCATGGCCCTCTTGTTCTTATTACAGGAGTTGATCATCATGTTTGTAAAATGGGTCGCTGTTCTGATTAAGAAATGTCACAGATAATTTTTTCATGCTTGAAATGAATGTTTCCAGTGAAAAATAATGGTAAAACATGTTAACAAACAATAACACATTATAAGCGATTATATGGTTGTGATTGAAATGTCTGTGTAACATATTCCACTCATATTTGTTAGTGCAGAATTGCATTGCATGGATCCGCACTAAGTGCGGAGAGGTATAGATGAATATGTAAATCAGCAATGTCAGCAAGGGCTGCTTTTGTTTTTCAGCTACATACGAAGGTTGTCACCATCTAAAGATTAATATGCCATGTGAAATCTCTGCTTCTTTTTGTAGAAATCTTTTGTTGGTTCTTAATGCTTTTATTGAATCTCCCAGAAATTTCTGTTCCTACAGCAAGTGAAAAAAAAAAATCACATTATTGTTAAAGAATTACAAGTTTTCTACCTGAATGTTGCTGGAGCTAATTTCATCTGCTTGCAGTAAAACTTTAATCATAGCATTTCCTTTCAGACTCATTTCTAAGAGTTAAATGATTCACATAATTTCCACGAGAAAAAGTTCTTTGCTGAGAGAGCTGGCATTGAGCTGGAAAAAAAAATCACATAGCATTCCAAGGGTTGGTGCAATATAGGGGTAATTATATATGAATAAAGAATAAAATACAATAGTGCTACAACAAGGCCTTAATATGAAGTCAGTCCAAATTAGCTGAATACAAAAATTGATATTGAAGTAAAAAGCAGTTTTTCATGTGTAATGCAATGGAGAAATGATAATGATTAGATTGGCAAGTTTTCACTGAATGTGATTTAATGTTGATTGGGTTTTATTAATAATATATATATTTTTCATCAAGCTAACTTTTTTATTCAATAATTTGTTCTACTTCAATACCAGTTTTTGCTTCTCATTTTCAATTTTGTCTCTGAATTATCATCATTTATGTCTAATTGGGAAACAACTCTAAACAATTTTGAATACTTTAGATTATTTTGCCCCACAAAAATAGAGGCTTAATATAACAATTATTCTTGTCAGGTTCTGTTAAGTCCTGTCCCACACTTTTTATACGCCCATCTTAAGATGGGGCGTATTATGTGAACACTCACGGCGGGCGGGCGGGCGTGCGGGCGGGCAGGCGTGGAACATTTGTTGTCCGGGCTCTAACTTCAATACCGTTTGCCCAATCCTTTTCAAACTTTCCACACATGTGCATGGCCATAATATCTCGGATGAGTTCGATATCCAGCATTATCGCGTGAATGACTTAGAAGTTATGGCCCTTGACGTACACAAAATCTGAAATTTGTTGTCCGGGCTCTAACTTCAATACCGTTGCCAATCCTTTTCAAACTTTCCACACATGTGCATGGCCATAAAATCGCGGATGAGTTCGATATCCAGCATTATCGCGTGAATGACTTAGAAGTTATGGCCCTTGACATACACAAAATACTTGAAATTGTGATTGTCCAGGCTCTCACTTCAATACCGTTAGCCCAATCCTTTTCAAACTTTTCACACATGTGCATGGCCATAATATCACAGATGAGTTCGATATCCAGCATTATCGCGTGAAAGACTTAAAAGTTATGGCCCTTGACGTACACAAAATACTTGAAATTGTGATTGTCCGGGCTCTAACTTCAATACCGTTAGACCAATCCTTTTCAAACTTTGCACACATGTGCATGGCCATAATATCGCGGATGAGTTCGATATCCAGCATTATCGCGTGAATGACTTAGAAGTTATGGCCCTTGATGTACACAAAATACTTGATATTGTGATTGTCGGGCTCTACTTCAATATTGTTTGCCCAATCCTTTCAAACTTTCCACACATGTGCATTGCCATAATATCTTGGCTGAGTTCGATATCCAGCATTCTCATGTGAATGACTTTGAAGTTATGGCCCTTGATGTACACAACATACTTGAAAATTTGCTTGTCCCTAGTCCTTAGACCCTATGAGGTGTTGTCAGATCTTGCAGTTAATTAATAGAAATGTATCAACATTTTTTTTTTATGATTAACATCATTAACTAATGGGATTTTGGAATTATTTTGCTTATTTATGGACAGTAGCTTGTTTCTCTGAGCTATTTCTGAGAGTCCCCATACCATGATGGGCGTATTTTGTGGCAGTCCTGACCCTTGTTACTTGTATATTGTACTTTCTAGCGTCTGTGGAATTGTAATAAATTATTTATGATAGATATATATATGACTTTTTATTTACATAGACATTTATTCTGTCTGAGTAATTAAAATAATTAATGTCAACAGAGGTCTGAGAGAGCAACATAAATATGTTGGCAGTTCTCAAGGGAGCTGAATACAGAGTGATGTCTTAACTTGAGATGGCAAGTGGGTCTCAACAGGGGCGAAGGTTGGAGCTGCGATAACCAGAATTTAAGCTATTGGGCTGACGTGCTCTTCAGTGTAAATTTTTATTAGGATGGTTGATTCCTCCCCCTTCCCCTGGCCCCCCACACACACGATTTTTAGGTCTTAGACAAAGGAAACATATATAGATTTTTTTTCTTTATCAAGTCTGCTTGTAGCAGGTCAATATAGGTGTCACAATGTCAGATGTTTGTTTCTACAAGTCCAAATTTGCTCATCCAGGCTGTAACTTAGACTTGGATGGAAGGAGTCTCATTATCAATCATTCAGCAGTAAGTTTTGCCTCAATATTGTTTGTTGTTAGAATTTGTTTCTCAATCGATGCAAGAAGATACAAATAAATAAATCAGAAAATGTAAAAAAAAAAAGTACACATACATGTATATTGAGGTATATTTTACTGGAATATTTCACTATAGACCTTAAAAAAAGTGTTCTTCACCTGTGTCTGCTCTGCTTTACTGTATCAAAGCGAAACCTAGGCATCATCAGCAGCAGTGCCAGCTTCAAACCTTCAGCTGTTTTGCTGAAATGTCAGATTCTGGATCCACTGGATCTGTGGCATCAAACCTCATGATGAAGTTTCCTCAGCTACCCTACATGTCAAGCTGGGAAGTCAGGAGATATGAACAGTTCTTTGCAACCGGTGTTTAACCCTTTCCCTCATATAGACTCATTTTGACGCCCTCAACAGGTATCACATAAAGCCTGATCTGTAGAAAACCACAGTTAAACCTTACCAAATTTAATTACAAAATCCACATTTCCAGACCACTGAGCAGCAGCGAACAGCATAAAACCTGATCAGCCTGCAAGTTACTCGCAGGCTGATCTGGTTTTATGCTGTTCGCATAGATCTTTTCATGGTGTCCTCTATGAGGGAAAGGGTTAAGATGGAATAGGTATGTTGAACACACCACAACATTCATCAATACAATCAAGAGTACTGGTATGACAATTCCCGATTGCAGAGGGTGTGGTTGATCCAGGAAGACTGGATGTGCCAAAGAGGACTTGAAAATGCACAATATAGCCAGCAATGATCCTTTGGACAGCGATGCATGGAGAAAGGGTGTTAGCACTGTAGCCCCAGTGCCTGGGACATCCACAGCAGTTGAAAAATAAAATCAGGATCAAGTCAAGTCAATATGATTGGCTGCGTCTGATATTGCCATGGGGACCAGCATGGTTGGAAGACATGCATTGTTTTCATGCTATTAGTCTTCAATAAACAACTATGTCAAGTTTCAGCTGAACCTGCTTTAATTATGAAATTAAGTGAATGATGAAATTTTGTTACCTGAACAAAAAGAGTTACAATGAATTGTAATTAACAACCCAAGATATTAAAAGAAATATTATTTTTTCTAGAAATAAAAAACTTTTTCTCTGGAAAAGAATATTATATTTACAGGGGAAAAAAGAGATTAAAGAGGGAAAAAAAGAAGAAAAAGAAAAAAATGAGAAGAAAAGCTCATCAGTTGAAGAACTTGATCAGAGCAATTATTTCTCTATAAGATAAATTCTATAAAAATGAGTTTTATCAATCACAAAGATCTTTTTTTTCTTAATTAAACATTTTAAAAATGAAAAAAAAAAAAATCAAAATAAGTCTTTTCTTGGAGAGCTCTTAAAATATTCTTTTTTTGCCACCCTGTCAACATGACTGTGTATTTAATTCATGAAATTTTACTTATCTGTATATCATGAACCTTTCCAGTGTCAGGTGTTTGGATAGCGTTGTGGTAATGCGCCTCACTTTTCACTATTGCGTCCCCAGTTTGATTCCTGGTCCCGTATGTGAGAGTGGTCGCCCATCCAGAAATGTGGCTTTTCTTTGGGCTCTCCGGTTTCCTCCGACAATAATCATCACATACGACTAGAGCCATTGAGAGTGATAATATAAGTTGTGAAAACTTGTTTCGTAATTGATGTAAAATAAAAACTTTTTTTGCAGTGTTACAGATGGCCTCACTCTTGTATTATATGGTTTACTTTGTTTATACATCAGAACACAGTTTTGAATGCCACACCATAATAACTATAATGAATGGAAGTAATGATTGAAAAATATTTCTTAAACATAGGTTAATTTGAAGCTAATTTATCTCAGCAAACTGTGAAAAGGTTTATGTATCCTTATGTAAGCTTTCAATATTTAAGCCACAACCATAGAGCTTTGCCTGTAAATATTACATGTGACACATGACTTTTGTGTCACTTGCTGTAAGCAGAGGTAACACATAGGGATCACATCTCAGCTGTCTGTTTGTCACATTTTGTCTGTCATGTTTCTTTCAGCTGGTGACGCATTTGTTTCCATTAAGGAAGAGTTAGTTTGGAGATCTTTCTGTGAAACTTAACATGATTGTGGTATCGCTCTCAGGAATCAAATAAAATAAGTAGGTGAACAAATCTTTCCAATTAATTCTTCATAGAAAGTTGCTACAAAGCCTCCTGCACTGAGTGCAGGTACATGGTTGGTGTCTAATTTAATTTTGTAATGTGTGTTTTTCATTTCCTAATAAATCAGTATGTAAATTGGTTTGATGCCTTGTGTTACTTCATACAGCGTAAAATAAATAGCATTGCACAGTTGACTCAATAAGGTCTTATTTACCTTTCATTAATCTGTGTTTAAAAGAAAAAAATCAACATCAAATGATAATTATGATATAACATCTCAGTTGTACATTTGAGACCTGGCCTACATATTGCGAACCTTCTCAGTTTTAGATATTTAACCCTCAAATGAGAATCTTGACTGGACACTCAGATTTTTCATGTCAGGAAGCATTCCAGTTGGCTTGCAGTTCTACCTGAGTGTATTTTATGCACTCTAGATCTTTTTCCACCTGTAATTTGCTGAAATAGTTAAGATGATGATTATGAAATTAAAAAAAAATGAATTTGAACAGTTTTACTGGACAGGATTTTCATAAAAAAAAAATCCGCCCTTTATACTGATGATGTGGGGTTGGGCGTTGCTTTGTCTGGCATCCAGTCAGGTTGACCTTTTTTTTTTTTTTTTTTTTTTTCAAAATCTGCAATCTGCTATAACTTATATGCCATATATTGTATTGCTTCAATATTTGGACAGTTGCGTAAGTGGATGGACCTCTTCATTATGTAGTTGACCTTGTGACATTGACTTTTGACCTACTTTTGCTGAAAAAAGCCACACAAAAAAAGCCCATAATGCTATCAGGTCTTGTTAAAACTTCATTTCTTTTACAACAAATACACAAGTTTTTATGAAAGTCTTTTTGTTGACAGCGATGGTGGTGATCAGGCATCCTTGATATGGAAGGAAGTTGGTGTAGCCAGAGGAAAAACACTTGTCTAAACAGGGAACCAAATGTGCTTTCACATAAGATAGACATGTTGCATTTACAATTATTGTAATCTGTCTGGAAACCTGATTTGAATGACATGAAGACCAGGTTTCTATTGAATATTCCTGATAAAAACACATGTGCACAAGTTATTCTCTATAGAGGAGTGGAAATATAATAAAGAGAATACTAGAATTTGAAGATTATTAGTTGAGAAAATTCTCTAGTTGAGAATATTTCAAGGACTCGCTGCAAAACTGATCTATCTCCTTCTGTTATTATAACTTAGAATAGTTTGCAGTCAGCTCTTAGTTTGTGAAACAGGCTTGACTGAGTTTACTATTAGAAATATTATCCACTAATTTGTCATGTAGACTCTTATGTATTGATATAAACAGTCAATCCCTTACACATTGCTAAATATATGCTACTTTCTTATCACAGTCAGAAGGATTATATCACAGTTTTGACATTCTGTCTGCACATCTGTGAATCCATTATCTAAAAAGCTGTTACATGGATCTTGTAATGCAACTGGAAGGAATATGTAATCATATGTGCAGATGTTTGTCATAATGAATCAAGTGATTTTGTATTTGGTTTGGCACGTTTAGACGGATGACATACATCTGGAAGATCCAAATGAGAAAAAATGTACTTGATGTCAGGTTAAGATGGATGACATACGTCTGGAAAATCCAAATAAGGGAAATTGTACTTGATTTTCAGGTTTAGGTGGATGACATATACTTCTGCAAAAATCCAAATAAGGAAAATTGTACTTGACTCTTTGACCCCACATGACCCAAAGTCAAACTTGTCCAAGATTTTATAGAGAAAAACATTCTGAACAAGTTTCATGAAGATTGGGCCAAAAATGTGGCCTCTAGGGTGTTCACAAGGATTTACTAAGATTTGACCTTGTGACCTACATTTTGACCTCACATGACCCAAAATCAAACAATGTCCAAGATTTAATGGAAACAAACATTCTAACCAAATTTCATGAAGATTGGGCCAAAAATGTGGCCTCTAGAGTGTTAACAAGGTTTTTTTTTTATAAGATTTGACCTCCTGACCTACTTTTTGACTCCACATGACCCAATTTCGAATTTGTCCAAGATTTTATAGAGTCAAAAAGTAGGTCCATATGAAAAATCCAACAGATGTTGCTCATTTATAATCAGGTGAGCAATTCAGGGCCATCATGGCCCTCTTGTTATATGTTATATGCTGTTTTGTCACATATAAATGCATTGCTATGGTCACCAGGGAGCTTCTGATCATTGGAGGTGTGAATGTGAAGGACCAGGTGGATGTGCTGTCCAGTGGGGTGAGTTGTATCATTCTGTGTTACATTAATGTTTTTTCCACTCATGTGCCATGTTGTGCAACATGGAAAGGAGACGTAGATATTATCTCCATGAAGTGTAAGTTAGTGAAACACATAGATTGCCATTACATGGTCCCTTGAATTTAGTGCAAGGATATTTCAGTCTATACAAAATTACAGTATTGATAAGTGTATAATCTTTATTTGATATTTTTAATGATTTTTTGGTTGGCAAGCATTTTCTTATTGTAATTGAAACATTAATTGTGACCAATTTTATTACATTTATCGATGATGATGATGATGATGATGATGATAAAGACTTCCTAATGTGTGTATTTGTCTGTCCCCAGGTGGACATTGTGGTGGGAACACCAGGAAGACTGGAGGACTTGATTTCAACAGGCAAACTGGCGCTCTCTGGTGTCCGCTTCTTTGTCCTGGATGAGGCTGTAAGTCTGTTGTTGGTACTTACCTCCACCACTCTCTCTCTCTCTCTTTTGCTTGCTCTCACTTACACACACAATTGATGTCACACATTGTTTAAATGGACATGAATAATTCAAAACAGATGCAAAATTACCAAAAAATACCCCCAACTAGGAAGGTTTTATGTGTTTTTCTTTACAAGTAATTTATCAGTCTGATGATTTTCATGAATTCAATAAATACACTGATAAAAATGGATACCTTTCTGTGCAGAATTTGTTTTAACTAAAGCTGCTTTGATTAAAGCTTTTGCAAACATTGCATAAAACGCTTAAATGTGACCTTCAGAATTTAGCAAAAATTCTTTTAATAATTATCTTTTAACATATGAATCCTAAAGTTTAGTCTGTCATTAAAGATCCTATCAAATAAAAGAGTTCAAGAAAATATTACCAGGCTCAAATGTCCCAATTATTTTACCTGATAGAAACCATTACATTACACATTGCCATCCTTAAGTTTTTAGCTCACCTGAGCATAGCTCAGGGTGAGCTTTTGGGATACTTGATTGTCCGTCAGCCGTCGTCCGTCGTCCGTCAACAATTTGATGTTTACACACTAGAGGCCACAATTTTGATCCAATCTTCCTCAAACTTGGTCAGAATGTTTATCTTGATGATATCTTGAACCCTTTCAAAAATGGGTCAGGTTGGATCAAAAAGTAGGTCAGTAGGTCAAATCTTAGAAAAATCTTGTAGTCCGTCAACAATTTTGATGTTTACACACTAGAGGCCACAATTTTGATCCAATCTTCAAAATAGTGGCAAATCTGAGAAAAATCTTGTTTACACACTAAAGGCCACAGTTTTGATGCAATCTTCCTCAAACTTGGTCAGATTGTTTGTCATGATGATATCTCGAACCAGTTTGAAAATGGGTGGGGCTGGATAGAAATGTAGGTCAGTAGGTCAAATCTTAGAAAAATTTGGCATTTTTGGTCCAATCATCCTCAAACTTGGGCAGAATGTTTGTCATGATGATATCTTTTGTGGATGGGGTCAGAAAATTCCTGAACATTGTTTCACCTCATCATCTTAATTCTAAAGCAATCTGTTTTGTACAGGCAATGAATGATACTTTTCTCAGGTGAGCGATCTAGGGCCATCTTGGCCCTCTTGTTAATATTGTCATATAAAATGTTGTAATGGGAAACTTTTGAACAATAAAAAAATTGCTGAATCTCAGATTTGGTCAATGCTTTTTATCAAGGACAAACTTAGCTTCTAATTTTGTTTTGCATAAAAATTATTATTTCAATGCTTGAAATATTGGATCAGCTGTCAATAAAATATTGACTTTAAGACGCTTGAGGATTGGAACACATTTGTTGAATATTTAACCCTTACTATGCTAAATTTCTTGATTGGACTTGTCCTTTCTTCATTTTGGACTGAACCATTAGTTGTTTATAGGAGTGCTTGCTGAAATTCTTTTGACTGAATAGTTAACAGTGCAGATCATGATCAGACTGCATGGATGTGCAGGCTGATCTTGGTCTGTATTGATTGCAAAGGCAGTCACAAGTGCCAGCAGCATTTAAAGGGTTAAGCATATTACCCAATTGATCAGCATCCAGAAAACTTTAATCCCAGGCTTGTAGCTTCGTTATGGTGAGACTTTTCCCTGCAGATGATACTTTGATTCTATTTGTTCATAAAATCTCATCAGGAAAGCAAACAGAGACTTCAGAAACTTGGAAATTCTGGGATATCAGAAGATTAGTGTGATATTGATCCACAAAGTTATTATTATAACATTCAATTTTACATCCATGTTTTAAAATGCTCTCTGGAGATCTTGCGTTTGATCCCCAGTAGGAACATACCAACGTCATAAAAATTGGTACTGGTATAGCTCCCTTGCTTGGCATTCAGCATATAAGGGTAGTTCCAGGACTGGTTGGCCTAGTGTCAGGATAATGTGACTGGGTGTAGTATCATACAACAAGTTTACAGTGTGATACTGTAGTGTGGCAGCATTATATCTGTCAAAAGTGGACATAGTCTCAAAATTAATGAAATACTGTCAGTGGGACATTAAACCCAACAAACAAACAAAAATGATGAGTTTTATGTAGAGATTTATACTCTGTTCAGAACTTGTTACAGACTCAGAAGCTGGTACATAGATATTTTAATAGTTTAAGCCAGTGGTTTTTAGTATGAAATAAATCATAATGCTCCTCTTAGAGTGAGAATAATTTTATAGCCATGTTTGTATGTCTGTCCATCTATCCTTCTGTTATTTTTATTGTCTGGAACTCCAGAGCATAACTCAAAGACCCCTGGAGGTTTCAGCTATCCCCTGTAGTTTCCAATAATGCCTACAAACCATATTTCCTGTGTTATATACCGTCACTGCAATATAATAAGTTTCGCCAGTTTGCTCATGAATATTTAATATGCAAGGCATGAAAATAATAGTATCAGCCATGTCACCACAAGAACTTGCTAACAACTGTGATAACTAAGTAAGACCTCATCTAAAGGGAAAGTAGGAGATGTCATTTTTGATTCTATACCATAGACTAATTAAAAGAAAAAAAAGACAAATTTGAAATTTTTTGTGTGTACATGTATTTTCAAAATAATAACAAAGAGTGAAGGAAATATAGAAGTTGTTGCATTATTTTTATAAACAGGAAACTTCATTACCAGCTATTACACAGTCCATAGCTAAGCATAACTGAAGGAATGGGGGTCACTTACAAAATGAAATGCTTGACACTTCATGTCATGAATATTCATGTACAAATTTATGGTTTGATGAATATTAATTGACTGACCTTTAAATGGTAAATGAAACATCAAAATGAGTGTATATGAAGTAAAGGGTTAACTTAATTTTGTGTCATGAAGTTTTTATACTGATCCACTTCAGTGAGACAGTGTGGGCAAATTGTGCAAATAAAAGTCTATTGGAAACTATATATTAAGCCTTCTTATTCGAGTTATATGAGTTATATGTACAACAATCAATAATTCAGATAATTCTTTGAAAAATAATGCTTGGACTCCACCTGTAAGTACTAAGAACATGTCATATTTGAAGACTTGACCCTTTAACTCATGTATATTCATACACAAAATCATAACTGAATTAATAATAATTTACATAACTTAAATGGTATATGAAGCAATGGGTTTATAGCTCACCTGTGCACAATGTGCTCAAGGTAAGTTTCTGTGATCACCCTGCATCCATCATCCGTTGTTGTGGGATGTGTGTCATCAACAATTTGCTTTAAACAACATCTTCTCTGAAACTCACAGAAGTTGCTTAAATAAACTTGACCCTTGTAGAACTCTGGTTGCCTTGGCAAAGAGAAGAAAAATAATTTGATAACTTTCAAATCATCCCCTTCAAAGGTACTGGCCATATTTCAAAATGTTTTAGTGCAGATTTTCCTTCAAGATTGCTAAATTTATTCTGATCCGTAAGAAAACATAGCTGCAAGGGGTGAGGCTTAAATTTGCCTTATATGTATATAGTGAAAACTTTAAATGACATCTCCTCTGAAACCATTGGAAATAATTTGCTTTTGGTATGGATGATCCTTGGGTGAACCTTCACAAAAGTTGCAAAAATAACTTGATCCTTGTAGAACTCTGGTTGCAATGGTAATGGAAAGAAATGAATTATGAAAAGCTTTAAAAATCATCTCCTTCAAAACTACTGGCCAGATTTCAATTACCAGTGGTCTGATTTTCATTTAACTTTACAAAGATTATAAATATCAAGCCTGCTTGCTCATATTGTAGGCTCATGCTTGCTTCAATTTTTGTTTAGTTATGTCCCCCTCTGACATATTTCTTGAATAGTTATTATCTGCTGTATTTCTCAGCTACGCTAGGTCTGATTTGATAAACTTTACAGCATTTATTGGTACAAAAATAAATGCTTATATCCTTGGCATGACATGATCAGCTTATATTTATATATTTTGATAATATTGGATTTTTTTGTACAAGTGCATAAGAGCTCTAACTTGTTTTGATGTGTTTTTATTTTTATCCCTCAACTTTATCAAGACTATTTGACATGGTAAAAGTAACTGTGACAAAGCGGTATCTGGGGGTATTCATCATCTTCAATGATAGTTATTGTTCTTAAAAATATGTAGGCAGTATAGCTGCCTTTATTATTTTGAATGGTTATAAAAAAAAAAAAAAACAGACATCTGAGGGACTGTAAATCCTTTCTTTTTTTCTTCTTATTTTTTTTATTAAAAAAAATCTTTTGTTAGTCTTCTGAAATGAGTACATACTGATTATGTCCTCTGAGATAGAGTTAAAACAAAATTGAAGTTGAAATGGTTTCTTTAAAAAGTATAAAAAGAAGAGACTCCATATAACCTATGCTAAATTAACGTCAGTTCTTAGAAAAAAAATATTGAAATATTTTTTTGAAATCTACTTAAAAATAGATACACTGTCTACGATGATATAGCATCTGATCAATTTTCAGAGAGTAATAGGTGAATCTGTCATAGTTCGAAAGAATTGGGACCCGTTTAACTATATTTAAGAAATTCTTCCTTATATTAATTCAAAATATTTTGTAACTTTTTTATTTCTCACAAAAGGTCATCAGTTATCACTGAAAGAGGTCACCTTTTATTATTTTTTATTGTGCAAAAAAGAAATCAGTATAAATTATATATGACAACATCCATACGGCTAAGATCAAATTTAATAGCATAAATACGTTACCTGTTATTACTTCAGGTATGTGTCTATTTGTGCACAGCTTCCAAAACAGAGTCCGCAAAATAAACCATTCCCTAAACCCCCTAGTTACCGGAAGTGTAACCCCCGTTCTCCAATTGTGTTTTGGAAGCCATCGAGTTTCAGTGGGTAACCTAGCGTGTCCCTTTCTTGATAGCTTCTGTGCGCTACAGCTCTCCTTTTCTTATCTTTTCATAGCCTCGGCTGTGTTGTTTATATTGTTCTTTATTGGTTTTTATTCTATATCGTGTAGAATTTCCAATCCCCGTCCCGTATCGGGACTTTTTGCCTTGTGTCACGGGTTTCCGTGCTTCGGCTCCCGTGGCACTGGTATTATTTTTTTTTTTTTTTCGAGAACTTTTTTGTACGGGTTTTCTTCGGTCTTCCCGTTTTATTTTGCATACATTGTTCTTTCTTGTATTGATTTTTACAATGTCGCAGTCTCAGGGCTCCTGCAGACATGTCAAGGCGTCCTGGGACTCCCATCAGTCCTGCCTTTCATGCTCAGGGTGCTCCAGGGTCGACACCTGCACCGTTTGTGTTTCGTGGTCAGACGAGATCTGGAAGAAAGCCTCTTCACGTCGATCCTACTCATCCCGGAAAAGGAAGGCCTCATCTTCCTCCTCCTTCTCTGGGTTCAGTGCTGCTGGGGGTCGGAGTCCCTCTCCCCCTCCCAGGAAGAAGGCTTCCCGCCCCTCTCCGGAGAGGCCGCCTTAATCTCCTGGCTCCCTGCCCGGCTCTCCTTGTGTCAGCCCCAGGGGAGCAGTCAAGGAGACTACTCCGACCGGTCACCGGTCAAGACCGGTCTCCGATCATCTTCTATGATACGGGACCGGTCACCGGGTATATCTACCAGGGACCGGTCACCGGTCAGGACCGGTCACCGACCACCGGTCACCGACCACCGGTCACCGACCACAAGCCACCGGGCACCGGTCACCAGGCACCGGTCATCAATCACCGGGCACCGGTCATCGGCAAGAGATCGTCACCGATCAACGGCCAGGTCGGCTCACCACTCTAGGCGTGTGGGTCACCGGTCTTCGCCGATTCTAACTGAAAAAAGTTCGGACTCGAGTTTTTCCTCAGGTAGCCCTGCGGTTTCTCCGCTTCGGCCACCTGCTCCCTCGTGTTCAAGGGTGCCCAAGAAACGGCCCCACAACCGTTCCCCGGGCATTTCCGGTCACCGGTCCCCTAGCTCTGCTCCTAGGGACCGGTCCCCTTTACGCTCCACCACGTCTTCGAAGGTTCAAGGTGCGGATTTTTCAGCGCAACCTCAGACCTTCGATCCTTCCACGTGGTGGTCCCACATGATGGGGGAATACGCCAGGCATTTCAGTTCTGCCTCCCCCCCTGTCATACCGGGCGAGCCTTCATCTTCTAGGAGGGATCGGGTTTCTCTTCCACCAGAGACCTTAGATCACAAACTGTTCCTTCAGTCTCCTCCCTCCTCGGGTCCACAGGGCGCTTCTTCTGCACAGCCCCCTATGTGGCCCTTTTTCCCTCCATTTCCCTTTATGGGCTTTCCCCCTCAGGTTGCTCCCCCATCTCGCCCTGAGGCTGGGTCTCCTCCCTCTACTCGCAATCCCCCTTCTAGCGGGACTGCTCTGAGCGGACACTTGGAGGATGAAATCTCCCTTCATGCTCCGGAGGAGGACTCCTTATTTGCCGAGGACGTGCCTCTTTCGTCCACCTCGCGCCCTATTCCAACCTCGTACTGACAATCCTCTCTCTGACGAGGACGAGGAGTCAGCGACAGTCGTTTTTCCTGGACAGGGCTGTTCAGGAGGTCTTTGCTACCTTACCTGCATCAGTATGCAAACCGGCCCCTCCTCCCTCCCGGAAGAGGTGCGAAGGTTACCTCGACCTTGTCGGTAAGCCTAAGGAATCCAAATCAGTCGAACCGGAGTTGCTCCCTTTCTCTCCGGTTGTCCGTTCGGCTCTGGAGGATTTCGAATCTTCATCCTCCTCCAAGCCAGGACCGGGCTGGTTTATTCCCACTTCAGACCTTCGGCCTTTGGGTTTTAACCCCAAGACCTACAAGTTTCCGGAGGGTGATTTTTCTATCCACCCTCCGAAACTGGACCTAGATGCGAGTCGGCTCCGGCTCAAGGTTCCCTCCTCTTTACCGCTTCAGCAGAAGGTCCTGGATCGCTGGGAGCAACGCTCCCGCTTTCTTTCCGGCATCTCGTCTCATACTGACTCCTTCGTGGCCGCACTTTCGGTCAAACTACAGCAAAAGGATGCCTTATCTTCTTCCGTCAGGCTTCTTTTAGAGGCCTTAGCAGCGACTGCAAAACATTCTATTTTGCTATCTCTCTCTCTCTCTTCAGAGATGACTCGCTGCAGGCGGGATGCCATCCTGGACGGCCCCAACAAGCTACTTCTCTCCTCTTCTCGAGAAAAGCTTAGGTCGGCCCCTCTTTCTTCTTCGTCCCTTTTTGGGGGCCGAATCAAGGAAGTAGCGGATGCCTCCAGGGAGGAGCAAATGCACGGAGCGGTGGCCTTCCAACCCCGCACTCCTACTTCGGCTCCCCCTAAATTCCGGATACCGAAGAAGCCTTCGGCTTCTACCGGTAAATCCCCGAAGGACTCGGAAAAGGGTAAACCTCAATCTCCTTTCAGAGGTAATCCCTCTTCCAGGGGCCAATCTGGTCCTCAGCGACCACGATTTCCTCCTTCATCGCCCCCCACCCCTTCTTCTACCTCTACCAGTCAAAGGGGTAGGAGTAAGCCCTAGGGGTATGTCCTTTCTTCCGCTTCCTCTTCCAGACGTTCGATTAGGAGGAAGAGTGTTTCTGCCCCTTCCAGTAGGCGGCAGACTCACTCATTTCATTCATCAATGGGAGACAATCACCGACGACCAATGGGTCCTGTCTATCGTGAGACACGGGTATCGGGTTCCGTTCAGTCGTCCCCCTCCACTGTCACGCTCTCCCATTCATCTCTCCTCCAATCATCCTCGTCTGGGACTCGCCATTTCAGATCTTCTGAAAAAAGGAGCGGTAGAAAGGGTCTCGATTCCAACCTCTCCGGGGTTTTACAGCCGTCTCTTTCTGGTTCCCAAGAAGGACGGCGGGTTTCGACCGGTCATAGACCTATCTCATCTAAACTCCTTCATTCCGAAGGAACACTTTAAAATGGAAACAACTTCGTCGATCAGGGCAGCCGTCCTCCCCGGTCACTGGGCTGTTTCCCTGGATTTATCGGATGCCTGCTTCCATGTATCTATCCATCCTCATTCCAGGAAATACCTTCGTTTTACGGATGGTCAAACTGTCTACCAGTTCAAGGCCCTTCCGTTCGGCCTGTCTTCGGCCCCCAGAATCTTCACCAAAATAGTTTCGGTTCTGGTCGCCAGGGTTCATTTTCGCGGCTCACGCCTCCTGGCGTATTTCGACGACTGGCTTCTTCTTCACATGGACCCAGTCGCTCTTCTCGACGAACTTCGATGGGTGACAGACCTAGCTCTCCGGCTAGGCTTCATCCTCAACTCCGAGAAATCGGAGTTGATCCCATCCCAGAACTTCACGTTTGTCGGGATGCAGTTTCTGACCGACCTAAACAGGATCAGAATTCCGGAACCCAGAATTATGTCTCTTCTAACTCTGGTTCGGGGGTTTTCGCGTCGGCAATCGATCTCAGCCCGCGAATTCCTATCGCTTCTCGGTGTACTCAATGCAGCAGCGGATCTTGTTCCGCTGGGCTGCCTTCACATGCGACCTCTTCAATTTATCCTACTCTCGATCTGGCGTCCCAGTCGAGACCATTTGCAGACCATTCTTCCGGATTCTCCGGAATTGGTTCATCATCTCAGTTGGTGGAATTCCCCCTCGTTTCTCCGAGAGGGTGTTCCTCTTTCTCCTCCTCAACCGGAACTGTTCCTCTTCTCGGATGCCAGTCTGTCAGGCTGGGGTGCCCATCTGGAACCTCTGGGTCTCACAACCTCGGGTCTTTGGTCCCCTCGGGACAGTTCTCTTCATATCAACAACCTAGAACTCAAAGCGGTTCTACTAGCCTTACGACAGTTTTCTCCTCTCATTCGAGACAAATCTGTTCTAGTATCTACAGACAACACGACTGTTGTCTCTTACATCCGCAGACAAGGGGGGACGCACTCGCCTTCTCTGTGCATGGAAGCATGGCACCTTCTTCATTGGTGTCAGGTGTCTTCGGTACTCATTCAAGTCAGACATCTTCCGGGTTGTCTAAATGTCTTAGCGGACCAACTGTCCCGCAGGCATTCTCTTCTCCCCTCGGAATGGAAGTTACTTCCTCGGATCGCGACAACTCTGTTTTCGATTTTCGGGTCTCCGTCTGTCGATCTATTTGCTACCAGGCTGAACAACCAACTTCCACTGTTTGTGTCACCGGTATCGGATCACCGGGCTTGGGCGATAGATGCTCTGTCTGTAAACTGGGATCATCTATTTGCTTATGCGTTTCCACCGTTTTCTCTGATTCCCTTAGTTCTAAGGAAAATCCTGCGATCTCAGTGCCGGATCCTCCTCGTAGCTCCACTTTGGCCAACGAGATCTTGGTTCGTGGATCTTCTGGATCTTCTGATAGACTATCCTGTAGAACTTCCCCAGGTTCCGGACCTTCTGTCACAAGGTCGGAACAGGGTCCTACACGACAATCCTTGCGCTCTTCGTCTTCACGCTTGGATGTTATCCAACAGCGAGTTAGACAGAAGAAATTTTCGGCAACAGTTGCCTCTATTATCTCTAAGGCCAGGAGACAATCTACTCGATCTGTCTACCAGGCAAAGTGGAAGGTCTTCCGTGATTGGTGTATCGCACGGCAGATTAATCCGGTCAAAGCTCCTGTCAGAGAAATCGCTAACTTTCTAGTTTTTCTTTTTAACGAGAAAAAACTTGCAGTCAGTTCTATCAAGGGTTATAGGTCCATGTTATCGAACACTCTTAAGTTTCACAGATCCTCTTCCCTTGGTTCGGATCCTTATCTTTCGGAAATTATTCGTTCGTTTGAACTGTCTAGGCCAGTCTCTCGTTCATTAACTCCAAAGTGGGATCTTTCTTGTGTTTTACTGGCTCTTACTAAGGCACCTTTTGAGCCTCTTTCTGAGGCTTCTCTCCTGCACGTAACATGGAAGACGGTCTTTCTCATAGCAATGGCGTCTTCTAAACGTCGTTGCGAAATTCATGCCTTTTCTACTGAGGAAGGCTATTTACGCTTTAACAAATCTGATGGCTCTGTATCTTTGAGCTTTCAACCTGGTTTCCTTGCGAAAACCCAACTCCCTTCGGTCTGTTCCCCTCCGGTAGTTATTCCGAGCCTTGCTAGGTCTTGCGCTAGGGGTGATCCTGATCGGCTTCTTTGTCCGGTCAGAGCCTTGAAGTTTTACCTCCAGAAGGTTAAATCTTTACGGGGTCGTCGTCTTCGTCTTTTCCTCCCAATAAAAGGGGGGGGCGAAGTTTCGGCAGCATCAATATCTCGTTGGGTAGCCTCAACTATCAAGTTTGCTTATTCGGATCTTTCGGACAGGGATCTATCCTTTTTAAGAATTAGACCACATGAGCTCCGTGCTTTGTCTGCTTCTTGGGCTTTCTTGAATAAATCCCCCATGGATGATATTCTTAAAGCGGCCTCTTGGAAGTCTTCTACTACGTTTTCTTCCTTTTATCTCCGCTCACTGGCTAACCAATCACAAAACCTTGTGGATTTGGGTCCACTTGTAGTGGCTCAGACAGTAGTTTAATCATCCTGTCTGACGCATCGGCGGCTTTGGCCGTTTCCTACTTCGGGTGTCGCTGCAATCAAGGTTCTTTGTTAGCAACCTCCCACCTTAGCGACGAAGTCATACCTGAAGTAATAACAGGTAACGTATTTATGCTATTAAAATGAAATTTTTGAAGTAAAATTAATTTTAATTAGTAAATACTTACCTGTTATTACAGAGTCCCACCTCCCTCCCCGCTTGCTGGCGGTTGTATCCCTCGATGGCTTCATATACAATTGGAGAACGGGGGTTACACTTCCGGTAACTAGGGGGTTTAGGGAATGGTTTATTTTGCGGACTCTGTTTTGGAAGCTGTGCACAAATAGACACATACCTGAAGTAATAACAGGTAAGTATTTACTAATTAAAATTAATTTTACTTCAAAAATTTTATTTTGTTTGTACAAAATTTTGTGAAACAGACCCCAGGACTTCTAAAAGCAGTTAAGAATTTATATCTAATTTTCTATACCCAAAATTACTTTTTCTTATATAATAGGCCTTTTTGTGACTGGAGTTGAATAAATCAGATAAAAAAAAAACCTCAAATAAATGACATATGATGGAGGAAACACACTTTATGATGGAGGTGCCCCGCAGAGAAATTCAAAGGCACATAGCTGAAGACTAAAAAAGAGAAGGAAAAAATCAATAAATACCATGTAGCATGAAAGAAATAAAACATTTATTAATTAAGTTGTAAGCATGTCATATCTATACAAGAAAAGCATTGATGTAAACATCAAAGGGAGCCTTTTTGAGAAAGAGGGGGTATAAAAATAAATGCAAAACTTTAATTAATTAAAAATATGAAAAACATACTACAAACAAAATTACATTAAAATAATTACACCCGTAACCAGTCTATTGTATAGCAATAAATATGACATTAAAAAGTAGCTAGCGAGGTGGGGAATTTTGTAAAGCGGATATTTGTATCTTTGTTTTAAATGCTTTAACCCTTATGGCATAAACATCAGTAATGACCGAGAGTCAAGTTTACAAAGAGGACGAAGGTTGTATGTTGTTGATTTCTTAGATTATTCAGTTATCTATCTATTTAAACAGCTGGTAATGTAACATCAAACACTCATTGCCCTTGGTGTTTCCTGGGAATTTTATAGTACCGGTAAATGCAAGCCAACTTATCTCCATGTCTATGGATGCTTGCATCTGCACTTAAGTTTTTTTAAGCATTTGAAGGGCCATCATGATCATGATGATTGATGAATAACCTTACATTCAGTGTAATCACCCTTAGGAATTCTCAAATTGTTTTGATATCTATGTCAAAGTGGTATGCAGGGGTATTTATCATCTTCAGTGATAATTCTAGTTAACATATTTTTTATGTCATTGAATTACAGGACGGGTTGCTAAGCGCTGGTTACAGTGACCTCATCAATAGGCTGCATGCTCAGATTCCCAAGGTCACCAATGATGGGAAACGTCTGCAAATGGTTGTCTGCTCTGCCACCCTGCACTCCTTTGATGTCAAGAAAATGGCGGTAAGTCTCCAGTGGTGGGTCTTCACCCAACATAAAACTGATCTCTGTGGCAACAGATATCATATAATGATAATGTGTTTACACTACAGTCATGTTATCATGGAAATGATGATCTTTCTAAACACTGCAAAACCTTACATATTTACATGGATTATATATCAGATGTCTGGAGCAACTGCCATGTTAGTCATGATCATTGAAGTTGAAAGAACTTGTAAGAAATAAAGTGAAAAAGTGTGATGTTCACAGTCTACAGAAAGAGAGGTGTTCAAGCATGTCTTTCATGAAACTTGAAACAAAAATGAAGGAAAAAAAATGTTTTGCGTAGCATTTAAAAAAAGCACAGTTTTGAAAAAATGTACTCATGCCTTAAAATATAAGCACATCTTTTGCGAAGCATTTCTTTGCAAAAGCTGTGCTTCTTTAAAAGCTATGCTATAATTTGGCAGCCAGGGTTCATCCAGTGTTAAAGAGTTTTCTGCTGTTTCTTTGATTAACTATTTAGAACATGAACATATCTGTTAATTTCATTTCCTGTTTTGATGAAAACAAAACATGGTAAAATCTGAACATGGAAAGATAGCAAAACTATTCACTGGAGAAAGAAAAGATGATGTTGTCACAATAGTAACTGGACTGTCTGACCTCTGTAGCTAGGTCATGTAACCTTAGACTAATATGACGATGTGACCATAGGCACAGAAGGCAGTGTTAGGGTCATTTTTGGTCAATAAATATGTATGATTGCAAAACTTTCAATCAGATGAAAGTAGAAGCAGTTTGACTAAGTGGATTTCAACAATAAGAAGTCTAGACGAATCGCATTATGTCGTTCATGAAGACTGTGATTAAACATTTTTATTGTAGGTTAGGGCCATGCTGACCGTAAACAACTTCAAAGCTCTTGATCCTTTTCATACTGAAATGTTCCTATAATGGCATCAGCAAATTGAATGTTTTTTGAGACTGACTGAATGTTCAAAGACAAAAAAAAAAAAAAAAATGCTCATAGCAATGGAGTTGAAGCAGAGGAACGGAGCATTATGTGTCCAAGATTAAGGGTTCTTTAGAACTTGACCAGGCAATGATTTTTTTCTGGGCAGAAGAACTGGGGAGGTGGGATCATGATTTGGTTAAAAATTTTAACAAAAGTGGGAATAAAATAAAGATTGCAAGAAATTAGTAGATATTAAAATTATGGGGAAATTATTACTTCCTCATTCAGGGAAAAAAATCCTTTTAGACCTAAATTATAAAAAATTATGAGAAAAAATTCTCTATCTTGAGCCAAAAATTTAATAGGTTTGTTCTCACTTCAGCTGAAGATACATCCATATTTCCCATTGTCCTTAAAGTGATAGCATTGTTTTATGTTTCTTAGGCTTGTTAATGAAAGTTCTCAGACTTTAATCAACATGTCCTCTCCATTTCATGCTCACATTTCAACTGTTAATTAAAACTGTGATTTTGACATGAATCATTTTGTAAAGACAAAAGACTGATCATGTCACAGGCTTTTCATGGGGAAAGATAATATCTTCAAGTGTTAACTTTTTGTAGGATTTGAGCATTCACTAAAATAAAGATTCTCTTGAAGATGAAAAGATTTAAATTACTGCCTTGACAAGTACTGTTAATGCTTTAAACTATTACTCTGTCTGGGGACTTGTGCTTCCATAGGAACAAGACTACCACCTCCTCTTCCCTAAATATGTATGTAAGCTGCAGTCACTACTTGAGCACATGATTTAAGTTTTTGTGTTTTCAATGAAGAAGAAAAAAAAAACACACACAAAAACTGCATTTCATGAATCCCTTAGATTTGCATTAAGTTGTTATGGAAGTGACCTTGACCTTTGAAATATTTTCTCCAAATCCAGCAGTTTTGATTCGAGAGTTATGTCTGTTTAAGTTTGAAATATTCATTGGTTAGCCAACATTCTGTGGTCTGGGATACTTTGGTCCTATATGGGGGTGCTTAATTTAATGGGAACTGCTGAATCAAGCTTATTTGGAACAGTGTTCTATTATTGCATTACCAAATATCTGCATGTTACTTACAAAATGTAACAAGAACCACAGACCAAAAAAATAAATAAAAATAGAATCTGTTTGCACAATAATGGCACTGTTCTGCAAGAGTGAAACATGTATTATTATGTAAGAAATATATTACTTTTAAAAAGAACTGTATTGGGAAAACTTTGGTATATCTCCCTGTTATTTGAATTTAGTGTTAAAACACATTATCCAGTAAACAACTCATAAATCATGATGTCAGTATTTGGTTTTCTGTTGTCGTGTTCCTCATGCAATACCATGGGAAAAGGTGTCTGAATGCTGCATAATGTGACTTGATTTCTGTTCTCTGTGTTCTGTTTATTCTGAACCAGCATCACATGATGAATCAAGCATGCCTATTTGTTTCACTAGCAGATTACTTCCTGGGGTATTTGGTCATCATGGTGACATTTCCTTAGATTTACTGCTATCCAGTGTCCATGTGTTCTTTACCTTTGACCTGTGCCAAGTTTTTGAATATGGCTCATATATCATACTCAAATTTGCAAAAAAATTGTACCAAGAAAAGTATAATGTATTTACGTATTGGTAATAAGTCATTAACCACTGCTCTACCAAATAACAGATATGGTAATCCCATGTCTAGTTTCTCCCAGATAAACTGGTCCAAGTGGGCATATGGTTCGAGCCTTGGCCCTAAATTAAGCAGGTCATGAGTTTAATCCCCAGCTGCGACATACCACAGTTGTAAAAAAGGAACTTGTATACCTCCCTTGCTTGGCGTTAAGCATATAAGGGTAGTTCCAGGACTGGTTGGCTTGGTGTTAGGATAATGTGACTGGGTGTGGTATCATGCCACATGTCTATGGTGTGATACTGCAGTGTGACAGCACTTAATATCCATCTCAAGTAGACATTGTCTCCAAATGACTGATAAACTGTAATGGTGGGATGTTAAACCCAACAAACAAACAAAAAATATCCATCTCAAGTAGACAATAAATAAGCCTACAAATAACTGAAACACCATCAGCAGGACGTGAAACCCAGCAAACAAGCAACAACTCTCAGATAAAATTTGACCTTCAGAGACAGTATTTGTTGAAATGGGGCTTGAATTTTTATCCTTCAAGGACTGCAAAGATGTCACTTAGTTTATTCTGTGGTAGCTTTATAAAAACCTTCATGCAGTCATCTTCAGTATCGTTATGATTACTCTGTGTTAAATAACACGCAGGAAAAGATTATGTTGGAGATTTCCTCTTGTAGGGAAATTCACTTCTTTATCTCTTAAGCCATCATTTAACTCACACAACTGAATTCCAAACTAAGAAACATACTTGAGATGTTGAGATGAAGGTTCCATCTCAAAGCTGATAATCTTATCAGCGGAAATAGAAGCTGAAATTCAAATCCAAAGTTTCTGATCTTCATTATGCAATTGCATTTAAACATGTTTCCCATGTAGAAGTATTTATATGCATGCCTTGATTTCAACTCAGCTTCTGAGTTATTAGACTATCCATTAAAACCTCAAGTTCAATAAATTCAGAGTAACAATTACTGTGCCTGATCTTTAATTACCAGTATCTGAGGTTATTGTTTGCCACAGAACATAGGAAAGTGTTGGTTATTAACAACAGCTATTGCCTGTCAATAAACTTGGCATGAACATTTTCATTTACTTTACATGTCAGTTGGGAATTACAAATCCTTGCAATTTATAGTAATTCTGCTTGCTGGTTCCTTGGTTAGATGAGTTATTTGCACTAAGGAAGGTCTTGGAAAATTCTTACCTCCATGGGGTTCAAACCTACAACTTAGAGTTCCGCTGGCATGTATGTTGCCACAGTACCAAAACACCTTTACATGTGCATGTGAAGAGATAGGTTATCAGAGTGTTGAAAAACATTTTGGTTTATTTTATCAAACAACTAACAAAAATTTAAGACATCAGGCTTGAATTTAGTTCTTAGTAATACATGTACTTAAATTCTTAATTTAAAGTTTTAATGACTAATTTAACATGAATTACATTACTTTAATAACTAACATTATTAGTTGAGATATGAAATACTTTGGTAATTTTATTAGAGAAAAAATATGAAATTCACCCTCTATTAGTACCGGTATTTAAATTCCTGATATTACTTATCTCTGAGTATGGTTGGTAGGATTCAGGATAAATTTCTTGTATTTTTTACCTGAAATTATGCCATGCTTAAATTTATAGTGATGAAGAAACATCATACACTGTAAACTCCTTATAACGCTCCTCGGAACAACGCTGTATCCAATGTAACGCGGATGTCCATGGACCCCTTTTTTTTTGTTGAAAAAAATAGCAATTTTCGTATTTTTCGTATGTATCATTCTATTGTAGCCGCCATTTTTGTTTACAAACAGCGGTTTCCGGTTATCCGCTGATTACCTGATACGTGTTAGTTTCTCTCGCTGTAGGCTGAAAACCAGTCACACTAGTACACTTAGGTGCGTGAACAATGGTAAACTGTCATAAGTCAAACAGTTAAGAAGCCAATATCGGCTATTTTTCCCCTGACTAATGACATGAACCTTTTATGTTTTCGCACTTCAGCACGTGTCAGCGTAATAATGATGGTAAACTGTCATATGTAAAACAATTAAGAGCCCATTATCGTTTACTATACCGCACAGTAAGAATAAGACAGAGACTGATCCCTGATTTTACCGGTACAGTGTAAGCGGGTGGGTGGGGGATGGCTTTACTTGAAAAAGCATACAGTATAAGTGGATGGGGGGGATTTTAACCTGAAATAGCAATAACGCGGATTCACATAGAGCGCGGATCACCACCTTGGACCCCCAAACCCGCGTTATAAAGAGTTTACAGTGTATATCTAATGAATGTTTTATATCTTTTTCACCCATTAAAGCATTTCCATAAGATATTCTTAATTTTTACCCTTAATCGTAAACAAAAAATGAAATTGCCTGATTAAAAAAACTAAAATTTTAGCTTGACTATTTGAAGAATAAGGAGAGCTACTCTTCTCAGCACTGACGTAACAGTTAAGTTTTTTGTACCACCTCACTTAATTACTGAACCCCTTAAGGTATTGTTTTTGAAACTTGGAATACTTTTTTATGACCACCATCCCAACCTGTAGGCAAGGGGGATAACTCTGTCATGGTTTTTGACCAAATCATGCCCCTTTTTCGACCTAGAATCTCGGTTAAAGTTTTTTTGTTTTTTTTTATAACATGTTTTTCACTGAACCCACTGATTTTTTTCTTTGAAACTTAGTTAACTTGTGTACGACTATCACCCCTGCCTTTGGTCAAGAGATGATTACTCTGTCTTAGATTTTGACAAATTTATGCCCCTTTTCGACTTAAAATCTTAATCATTTTTTTCATACCACCTGAATTATCCACTGAACCCTTGAAGGTGTAGCTTTGAAACTTTGAATGCTTGTTTATGACCTCTTCCTTCCACATGTATGGAGGAGTGTATAACTCTTTCATGGAATTTGACTAAATATTATAAGTGCCCCTTTTCTGACTTAGAATCTCAGTTTAGTTGTTTTTTATACTTGTTCACTTTTTCACTGAACCCTCTAAGATATTGCCTTAAAACTTGGAATATATGATAATATACCTTGTTTTTACTTTTTGTCAAGCTTGTTTGTGGTGAGCTTGACTTAGTTGTCACAATGGCGGTTCAGTGTATGTATGTGCGTGCGTGCGTCCGGATTTGGTCTTGAATGGGCTATAACTTCATCATAGATGGAAGGATTCTCAAATAATTTGGCACAAATGTCAAGCTCAGTGAGACGGAGTGTCATGCACAAAATCCAGATTTGTAGCTCAAAGGTCAAGATCACAGATGGAAGTCAAAGGTCAAAAACATGTACTTTTTTGCATGTCCGGGTTGTAACTTCATCATGAATTGAAGGATTCTCAAATAATTTGGCACAAATGTCAAGCTCAGTGAAACGAGTGTCATGCACAAAACCAGATTCATAGCTGAAAGGTCAAGGTCACAGATGGATGTCAAATTTCAAAAACATGTACGTTTTTGCTTGTCCGGGCTGTAACTTCATCATGGATGGAAGGTTTTTCAAATAATTTGGCACAAATGTCAAGATCAGTGAGACGGAGTGACATGCACAATAACCAGATTCGTAGCTCAAAGGTCAAGGTCACAGATTATTTTCATTAAAGCAACACACCTCCAGGTTAATGATATTTTTTTTTTAAATTAAGAAGATATTTTAAATAGTAAATATCATAACAGATATACTTATATTGATTTTATCTATCTTAAGACACTTTAATTTCTTCTGTTCGAGCTTATCTATGATAAAATATCTCTGTTAGTAACAGAATAGAAATAAATAAAATAATGAAATAAAGTTAATGATAAAATCAGTAAATTCTGTCGAATTATTAAAAAATCAAACAGGCAAAGCATCACATGAATTGTGAAATATTTACACATTTGCACATTTGTTTTTGCTGATATGGGTCTTTAAAGATTTTTTTAATTCTTCTGAAGGTGTGCAACCATGAAAAATGATGTCCTTAAATTATTTAAACACATCATACTGTACTCTGCGCACACATTCCTTCTTCTTGTTTCACATTAAGTGGAAACCATTTACCCTTTCTCTCATACAGAACACCATAAAAAACCTATGCGAACAGCATAAAACGAGATCAGCATGTGAGTAACTCGCAGGCTTACCAGGTTTTATGTCGTTCGCTGCTCCTCAGTCATTTGGAAATGAGGTTTTTACCATTAAATTTGGTAAGGTTTAACTGTTGCTTTTTGCAGATCAGGCTTTATAAGGTACATATTAGGGTCGTCAAAAAGCATATGTATGAGGTAATGGGATAAGGAAACTCTACATCCTGATTTATACCCACCTTAAGTGAATAATATCAATCTCTTTAGGCATATCTTTGGCTCAATTAGTCACAATTAGTCACATCATTTTCCCTGGCAGGGATTAATCATTTTATTATGACATACCCACTACATACATAATGTACCTTTTGTAAAAGTTCACACTCAGGATTATATACATAATGTTTTAATTCACACAGATGAAACCTCATTAAATTTTAAAACAACAACTTCTACAATGCCTCTCGTAGGTATTCTGTTCAATATGGTATCCTTTGGCGGGCTTGACATATTGCCCTTGGGCATCTAGTTGATGATACTGTGATACTTATTGTCCCTTTTACTGCAATATATTTCTATATTGACATGCACTAGAATAGTCAAGCACGCTGTCATACGGACAGCTCTTGTTTGTCACCTTCTGTAAGCAGTAGCTGAGACATAGAGATCACATCTGTCGTCTGGTTGACCTGTCTGTCTGTCACACTCTATCTGTCCCACTTTTTCCTTCTGGCTTCTTTCAGCAGGTGACATATGTGCTCCAAGGAACACCACTTGTTAATATATACACATAGATGTTTATACAAAAATTTGCAGATTGATAAATTGATTACGCTTACTGCATTATTGTTTGCTCATTGATACTGTGAAACTAGGACGTAAATTTCATCTTGTCTCGAATTCCCTCATTTAGGATATTGTTCTCTCTTTTATGAACATTAAATAAACTAGATTGTTAAACTACCAGAGCTGATGTCTCTTGTGAACATGGATAAAGAAATTTATTTGTGACATAGACATCAGTTTTACATACACTTTGCTTCCTTCAAAATAATTTGAAGCATCAGGAGGAGGGGATATATTTTGCTTCTCCTGTATATTGTCTTGTGTCAGGCTGTCCCTCCATCTCGTGTAATTGCAAGTTTATAGGGAAAATTCACATCTGTTTTCAAGGAAATATGGCGTTGAATAGCATTAAGCTTTTATATAGGATATCATAAATTTCTTCAGAAAACAAAATGGTCCATGGACATATTTATAATGAAAGTTTTGCAACCAAAGAGTGCTATTATTCATTTGTATAAATAATTCAAATACAGCCTTTTTCCTTTTGCTTTGAATTAACCCTTTCCCTCATAGAGGATACCATGAAAAGACCTATGCGAACAGCATAAAACCAGATCAGCCTGCAAGTAACTCGCAGGCTGATTACTCGCAGGCTGATCAGGTTTTATGCTGTTCGCTGCTCCTAAGTGGTCTGGTAATGAGGATTTTACAATTAAATTTGGTAAGGTTTGAGTTTGGCTTTCTTCAGATCAGGCTTTATGTGATACCTATTGAGTGCGTCAAAATGAGTCTATATGAGGGAAAGGGTTAAAACATGGATACTAAGTTTGGGGGACATCACAAAAATATTTGTCTTATCAGCTTTAGCATTCTGGCCCTGTTTCAGTGCAATGCATAGAAAAAAAATCCAAGTCATAAGAATGTTGTACTACATAATGTCTAATTATGTCTTATTTGCATGAACATTTTTGGGAAGGTGGCCACTTTGACTGCATTAAACAAACTTACTGCTTTTTGTGCAGAAAAATGCACTGGAATTACACTTTTTTGCATTTATGAATTTACATATACAATGAATTCTTTAATGCAATGTTTAGTGCACCAGTCTCCAGGATCCTCATTTATACAAAGGGTCCTACACTTTATACATTGTACATTTGGGTAGTTTTGGCAGAAAATAAGTGATAGTTTTGAATGTTATTAATTTAAGTATACATGTAATTAGCAAAAATATCAGTTCATAATATTGGGAATCATGATTATTTATTACAATATAATAGTTTCCAGCATATTAAATATCTGGAAAATGCCGTATCCTTTTAGCTCACCTGACCACTTGTGCTCAGGTTGAGGTTTTGTGATCGCCTTTTGTCTGTCGTTTGTTGTCTGTCATTAGTCATTCCTCGTCAACAATTGCTTGTGACAAACACTCTAGAGGCCACACTTTTGGCCCAATCTTCATGAAAATTGGTCAGGATGTTTGTCTACATGATATATCGGATGAGTTCGAAATTGCATGGGCCTTTTAATGTGGGGTCAAAAACTAGGTCACTAGGTCAAATCTTAGAAAGTTTAAAAAAACAAAACTTGTGAACACTCTAGAGGCCATAGATTTAGCCCAATTTTCAATTGTCTACATGATATCTTGGACGGGTTCAAAATTTGGTCACATGGGGTCAAAAACTAGGTCATCAGCTCAAATCTTTGAAAAAACCTTGTGAAGATGTTTGGGGCTACATTTTTTGCCCAACCTTCATGAAACTTGGTCAGGATGTTCGTGTTCATGATGGGTCACATGAGTTTGAAATTGGGCAATGTTGGGTAAAAAAATAGGTCATTAGGTCTAATCTTAGAAAATATTATAAAAACCTTGTGAAGGCCTAGAGGCTGCAGTTTTGGCTCAATCTTCATGAAAATTGGTCAGGATGTTTGTCTACATGATATCTTGGATGAGTTCAAAAATGGGTTACATTGGGTAAGTAGGTCACCTGGGTAAATCTTAATACAGCCTTATGACCACTCTAGAAGCCACATTTTTGGCCTCACCTTCATGTAACTTGGTCAGAATGTTTATTTACATCAAATCTCGGACGAGTTCAAAACTGGTTCACATGAGGCCAAAAAGTAGGTCACCAGGACAAATTTTAGAAAAACCTTGTGAGCACTCTAGAGGCTACATTTTTGTCCCAGTCGTCATTAAACTTAATAAGAATGATGACTGCATGAAATCCCAGATGAGTTTTACAATTTAGGTAGGATCAAAATGTAGGTCACGTAGCCAAATGTTAGAAAAACATTGCAAACACTTCAGATGCCACATTTTTTGTAATCATGCCTAACATAGCAATCTTACTCAGGTGAGCGACACAGGGCCATCTTGGCCCTCTTGTCTACTTTGAATCAAATTTCTTGAAATTTTGCCTCAGTAATAAACATATGAAAGACATTATACAGAACCCATAAAAGCAGCTGTCTGCATAAATTCATACTTAGTTTTACATTGTCATTGACAATTCTTGGTTTATTACAGAAATGTAAGAGTATGAATTTCTTGTAGCTAGAATGTATAGATCAGGCAGGTTTCCATATATAAAAATAACAAGTAACAAGATATTTCAACAGATCAAAGCTGTTGTCAAGATACGCAAGGATTGGTGTTATCACCATGTTATAAATATGAAGTGTTACATACCATGTCTTATTACTGTGTGATACAAAACAATTGCCTCGTATTCCATATGTGTTACTATGATATAAATCATGTGTTACATATGATATGTACCCTGCGTCACATTCAGTACTATGAGTTGCATATGATATGTTATGTAGCATGTGTTGGAAATGATGTTTTATATGTATTTATCACATGACGTTCCTTGCTCTCCATGTAATATAACCATGACGTATTTTCTAATATTTAACACATGTAATATAACCATTACGTATTTTCTAATATTTAACACATGTAATATAATCATTACTTATTTTCTAATATTTAACACATGTAATATAACCATTACGTATTTTCTCATATTTAACACATGTAATATAACCATTACGTATTTTCTCATATTTAACACATGTAATATAACACTGTCATGATGTCATTTAACTCTATACAATTCATAGGATAAAAACAATGTGCAAAAACGCACGCGAAATGTCAAATATTGTTATTCCGTTAAATGGGATGGCGGAATGTATCGATACTAGCGACTTCTGGAAAAAAGCATAACTTGTGAGAATTCAATAAATACGTAATTTATTGTTTAATATGGGTATTTTTGGAAATATTGTATTTTGTGAAGTTGCCATTGAAAAAAGCATTGACTGTGATATGCATTGCTTCAGTCACATCGTTTGTAGAAGTAGTCAGAATACAACCATGTCAGTTTTCCTATAGATTTTGAACGGAGAGTTACATACCTTTTCTTATACATGTATTATGATATCAATATTTTTTTTTCTGAATTGTGAAATTTTGTCATAAAATGTGTTTTGAATTGTTACTTTGTATCATTGGGGGGTCCCACACCAGTAGCCTGTGCTTAAAGTCATGTGATAAAAAGAATCTCACATGAGTTGTCATATAATATAAAATTTTATTAAACTCACCAGAGGCTCACTTTTTACCATTCTCTTGAGCTTGTTTAATAAAATTCTATATAATATGACAACTCATGTGAGATCCTATACATTCGTATCACATAATTATACCATGTGGTGCATACCATGTGGAATGTTATTATATATCATGTGTTATATACAATGTTATATACCATGTGTTGCATATGATGTTATATATCATGTGTTACAAACAATGTTATATACTATGTGGTGCATATGATGTTATATATCATGTGTTACATACAATGTTATATACCATGTGGTGCATATGATGTTATATATCATGTGTTACATACAATGTTATATACCAAGTGGTGTATATGATATTATGTATCATGTGTTACATACAATGTTATATACCATGTGGTGTATATGATATTATGTATCATGTGTTATATACAATATTATATACCATGTGGTGTATATGATATTATGTATCATGTGTTACATACAATATTATATACCATGTGGTGTATATGATATTATATATCATGTGTTACATACAATGTTATATACCAAGTGGTGTATATGATATTATGTATCATGTTCTATATACAATGTTATATACCATGTGGTGTATATGTTATTATATATCATGTGTTACATAAAATGTTATATACCATGTGTATATGTTATTATATATCATGTGTTACATAATATGTTATATACCATGTGATACATATGTTATATATGTTACATACTATATTGTATACCATTTATTGCATATGATGTTATATATCATGTGTCACATACAATGTTGTATACCATTTATTGCATATGATGTTATATATCATGTGTTACATACAATGTTATATACCATGTGGTACATATGTTATTATATTTCATGTGTTATATACAATGTTATATACCATGTGGTGCATATGTTATTATATATCATGTGTTACATACAATGTTGTATACCATTTATTGCATATGATGTTATATATCATGTGTTACATAAAATGTTATATACCATGTGTAACATATCAAATGTTACATACCATGTGTTCCCAACACCATGTGTTATATACCATGATATAATGTTGACAGGAACGGCTGATGTACTTCCCCACCTGGATTGACCTGAAGGGCCAGGACTCAGTCCCAGAGACTGTCCACCACTGTGTGAGTACTGACACACCCCTCTCGGAATATTAATCCTACACTTTCCTAATGCTCAGACTCAAAATATGGCCATTTGATTTTATATTTTATATGGTTTATTGTATTTTGACATTTTAGTTTGAGCTTGAGATCATACTAAAGTATTTTTGAGAACTTGGGACCTTTTCTTCAAAGACAAGAGATAATGAAATATCCACATTGAAGCTGTGTGTATTGGAACACTGTATCAGGTATTGGATTTGTTATATTTCCACAATTTTAAAGTGATGTGGTTGGAAAGCTTTGGAAACTTGTTTGACAATAATGAATAAATAGTCTTTATTACATGACAACCAAGACATGACACAGTTATGTGCCCCTGAACATTATTTTGAAAATGTTGTCCACAGTTTCAGGTCAAAATATTTTACTTAGACAAAGTGCTTCAAATAATTTCTATGTAGTTTTCTATCTATTTCTTATCAACAGTATATTTCAAAATGGAGTTTTGTGATCTTCAAAGCTTTCATGCACTGTAACTTGGTATCAAACAAACATGGTGTACATAATTTTGATCTGGATATTTCTTAATTGTTCATTATATGCAGAAAAACAGTTTGTTGTTTTTGTCTGGAGGTAAGAGAGCTAGATAAATGAATGGATTGTCTGCTAAATCTTTCAGAAGGATAGACGATGTCTACGTTAGATGCCATCTTGAAAACTCATAAAATACGTTGCATCTATGGAGGTGCAGGCCAGTGTAAATGATAACTAGATTGTTACGAATTCTTAGATGTTTCTTCTTAACAACTTTTCCTAGAAATGATTAAAATCATAATTTGTAACAGATAAAGCTGTAATTCTTCAAGTTACTAATGAATCTGATAATCTCAAAAAAGCTTGCTTTTTTCTCTGATTTATCTTTTAGCCCACTGTCAAATACGTTCAGTAATAACATTATTTAGCTCAAAAGGAATTAAAGCAGCAATTCATATCAAAGTAATTCAAAGTCAGATGAGAACACAATGCAATGCCCTTGAGGAATGTGCAACATTTGATAAGAGATTTCTTATCGGTATTACTCAAAGAATGCAATTTCAAATAGTCGATAATCATAGCAAATTGCATAAAACTTAAATAGATATTTTCCAAAGGAAGTAGCATAGAGTAAATTAGATTCATCCAGCTTCCTGTCTTATTAAGGGGATGAAACATGGTGCTTTGAACAGGGATAATTTAATAGCTTCAATTATATTTAAGCTACCACTATATCAATCACATTAAAATTAGCTCTTTGTTTTTGCTACGATATTCAACGCTTCAAAGATCTGACAACATCCAGTGAAAGGTCATCTGAAATTGACCTTTTTGTCATGATTATTAATAAGAAGATGGTATCAAAATTGTTCAATCAGAATGTGCATTCAAACGTTTGAATTTGAAAATCAGAACACCTTGGTATATCCACAAAATCAAAATTTCCATTTACTGCCGTTAACTTAAGAATATTCACAAAGTTATACCAAAGCATTTGAAGCTGGCAATTTGATTGGCTCATCAAAAGTCAGTTTGAGTCGACCTTTAAATGCGATGTCATCAGATCCTACCTAGCAAGCATCATTTAGGATATCATTGTTAATGAGATTGCAGCAGTATCTATCTCCCACAAATGTGAGTTTGGAAACTGGCAGGATCACTCAAATTGTTCATGTGATGAAGCCTTCCAGCTGGCTTATTAAATACGATAGGTTGATGATTCTGTTTGAGTGCTGCTGTACACTTAGGGCCATTCTCCCCGGTAGTTATCTGTATGTCACTATATGGTAAAAACACTGTTACAGCAAGGGTAAACTCTTAAGTTTCTATTAAGTATACTAGTGAAAAACTTACAAGTACTGCGACTAAAGATTTGTGAGTAACTCAATTCAGAATTAAAATCACTTATTTTATTTTTTCAGTAGCTTTACGCGAGAATAGGTTTCACATGGTTGATTATGCATCAAATTCGTTTAAGAAGAAGACAGATTGTACTAATATACATTTGCAATATTGATTGAGCATATATTTAAGAAATTTACTTTCCTTGCAAGTTTGAAATTGGAGTATTGGAGTACTTAAAACTTGTTAAGTACAGTCGACACTCGTTATCTCCAATTTCATGGACCAAAAAAAATATTTCGAGATATCCGAAATTTGACCAATCCGAAATGCGGTATTATTGGATTATGAAATCGAAATCTTACCTGTATCGTGCTATTAATATGCTGTCGATCTCTTATGAAGATCTCTTTGTGGAATATATTAATAAATAATAATCCATTAGTAACATTTTTCTTTATTATTCAATCGTTTCTTGCAATAAATACAGAACGGTAAACAAAATAAACAAATAGGGTTACAACAATAATATGGAGCGAAAACATACGAACTGCATTCTACAAATAAAGAGCACTTATAAACATGCACATTTTTCAAAGCACTTTGCACAACGAAATATCACTGAAAAATTACATGTAATTACATTCTTACTGTCTATCATTTTTATCGCACACCTCAAAGAACCTTGTGATATCAGTTTGTTTTGTACACAGTTTTCTCAAACTTACGCTCTTAGATGGACAAGTAGTTCTAGAGGCATTGTGAATTATGACACGGGTTCATTCTACGATGGTATTTAAAGCAAATTTGGCATATATTTTGAGCAAAGATTGCCAAGCACAACAGCTTGTGTTTGGCCAGCTAATTACCATGCAAATATTTCGGCAAAACATAATCCGGTAATTAATGAAAGCCTAACATCACGGTTTTGTCGTACAGATAGCCACGTGCCAAGCTAGTGTCACCAGTCGACTGATAGGTGCGAAAAATATCGGCGGGCTGATTAGCGTCGGTGGAATTGAGATAAACAAACAATTATGCATTGTTCTATAGGGTGAGGGCCCAAATTTTCACTTTGAGATAACAGTAATTTGAAATAAATAAACTTTGAGACACACGAAATTAATGTATATAGACAAAGAAGGGAAAAATCGGACCAAGTCAATTGATTTGACATAGCCGAAATTCGACATACGAAATTGGAGATAACGAGTTCCAACTGTATATTACTATGTGTTAAGTATGACTGATGAAACTTGAGTCTAATCAGGTTTTCCTATGATAGCTAAAGGTAGATGACTGTCGGACATGGTGTATCTAAATTCTATAATCCCAGGCAACAAACTGTAATACAATTGTTGTACTAAAGTTTCCTTTCTCCTGTGATGCTTCCTGACATATTAGTGAAATACGAGATCCAATAGAGCTCTGACTTCCATGTGGTGATATTGCATTTTTTTTCCCCAAAGCGAAAACAAATGAGAAATTCATACATCTTTACCATGTCCTGAAAAAGGAAAATCAGTTTAAATAAAAAACAACATATCAGTCTGCGAGTAAAATACAGGCTGATCTTATAGCCTGTGTTTCATTAAACATCTCAAATAGAGGTTTTCCTCAAGTCAATATTAGAGAGATTTACTGTAGAATCATTCATTTTCGTGGGGACAATTTTTTGTAGAAATTTTGGTTAAAGTTTTGCATGCAAGTTACTATCAACTTTATATCTCATTAACCAATTATGGTATTGACTTGAAAGTTTATGAATATGTTTAGGGGCATCAGACAACCAAGGTAGATAACTCTTGATGGCATATATTACAAATTATGGCCCCTTTTTAACTTAGAAATTTTGGTAAAGATTTGCATGCAAGATACTCTCATGCTTATATCTCAGTATCCAGGCATGTGATTGATTTGAAACATCTTTTATATGTTTATGGGTATCATACTTTCATGGTAGATAACTCTTGATGGAATATGTTACAAATTATTGCCCCTTTTTAACTTAAAAATTTTGGTAAAGGTTTTGCATGCAAGATACTCTCATGCTTATATCTCAGTATCCAGGCAAGTGATTGATTTGAAACATCTTTAATATGTTTAGAGGTATCATACTTTCATGGTAGATAACTCTTGATGGAATATGTTACAAATTATTACCCCTTTTTAACTTAAACATTTTGGTTAAAATTTTGCATGCAAGGTACTTTCATCCAAATTATCAGAGTCCAGGCATGGGATTGATTTGAAACATCTTTAATATGTTTAGGGGTATCATACTATAAAGGATGATAATATTTGATGGAATATAGTAAAAATTAAGGCCCCTTTTAACTTAGAATTTGGTTTTAAAAGTTTGCATTCAAGCTACTATCCAGCTTATATTTCAGAAATTGCTTGTGGAATTGACTAGAAAGTTAAGGTGTGTCTTCAGGGGCATGAGAAAACCAAGGAGGATAACTTTTGGACTAATTTTATGCAAATTATGGCCCTTTTCTTGCTTGGATTTTGGTTAAAGTTTTGCATGCACGTGTTATTGTGCTTATGTCTCAGTAACTAGGCATGGGATTGATTTTACACTTCATAAAAATATTAAGAGGTATCAGACTATCAAGGTATATCATTTTTGACTATTATTATGTACAAGGTATGTGAAGGACAAGAATTGAAAAATATTTCATTTGATTTACCAACAAGCATTTTGAATAGTTGAGCGTGCTGTTCTCTGACAGCTCTTGTCTAAAGCATGAATCCACATATATTTGTACCAAGGAAATTACTTAATTACAGATTCCATGAAATTAAATGTCAATGAAATTAATGAAATTTACAGTATAACACCCTAATTTATTGACCAGAAGATTTGAATTTGTCCAAGCATTTAATGATTAGCTTGCTTTTACAAGAAAATGGTCTTTGATTTCCTTGAATTTTATATTTTTGATGATACAGAATTTGAAATTTTTTGGCAGAGTAAAATCTTAGTTGGAAATGTTTTGTGTGATACAGGCTTGGTTTTATTGTGTCACCTGCATAAGCAGAGGTGACATATAGGGATCACTTTTCCAACGTCCGTCCGTCTGTCTGTCTCTGTCCTTCACACTTTTTCCATCACGCTTCAGCAGGTGACACATGTTCCATGCAGAGAACACTCTTGTACAGATTCTAAGAACTACTTCCCAGTGCAATAAGGGCTGCAGACAGACATTGATCCCCAAGGGATC
>CM037778.1:82699588-82749588 GCA_021229015.1 Solen grandis
GTTTGACAGTAATTAATTTAATGTAAAGAAAAGAAATGATGATTTTGTAGTATATTTATGAGGCCCAAGAGGTGTATACAAAAACTTGATAATATAGAATGTAAATCAGATTTGACCATTTCATGAAAGTTTATCGTTATTCTTTTTAATTTTGTCACACATGTTTTTATTTTCTACTTTCAGAGATAAAGCTTTGACATCAGTTCTGTAACAACACAGGTCATTCATGAGAAAGAAACTTTTATAACAATGGATTAAGCGATGGATAACAATAGTCAGGTATTAAACAGATATTTGAAACTTG
Organism: Solen grandis; assembly: GCA_021229015.1. Taxonomy (NCBI): domain Eukaryota; kingdom Metazoa; phylum Mollusca; class Bivalvia; order Adapedonta; family Solenidae; genus Solen; species Solen grandis. Next base: position 82,699,893 of record CM037778.1, read on the forward strand.
ATCATATAATTACCTTGTTACACACAAATATATCATTGTAAAGGGACTCCAGTTAAGTCCTTATTTACATATAGGTACAATTATATCTTTTTTCTATGGTCCTCGTGGCAGAGTGGTTAGAGTATCTCCACTTGGAGTAGGAGGTTGTAGGTTCAATTTTTGCCCACAATTTACCGGGGTCATTAAAAATGTACTAGCTGTTATGGCTGCCGCCACTTTCTTGTTTGGCTAGTTGTACTTGTGTTAACATGTATGCCTTTTGCTGACATGTTAGAGTGTAAAGTTATTTGTGCCCTATAGCTACTGGTATATATGGGCTGTTTTATTCCTAATATTTAAAATAAAATTCTGAAAAACGAGGATTTGGTGCTAAAATATCATAACTGCTTCTTTATATTCATGTAGTAACCTAAGCACCAAGTTGTGAAATCAAGATATTCATTTATCTAGATGAGATATAAGGAAAGTTATTTTCTGTTTTAACTACCGAGAAGATGAATAGAAAAGTCTAAAATTAAAGTTAATTGAATTTCTTTGTTTTGAGAAATCCAATAAGAACAAAGCTTTTGATTTTCACAAGTGATAATTAAACATGTTAAGGATGTTTTAGTTAAATAATTAGTTTTGTGTGGTCTCCTTAAAAGTAGAATTCTACATGTATGTATGTTATATTTTATTCCTTATTAAAAGTTATAACATTTAATTTTTAAATATGATATAAACTGTCTAAATAAATTGCATCTATTTCCCCAATATTGGCTAAACGCCACAGTGTGCCCGTGGTATTGCCTGCAGTGTGCTGGATAAATCTATAAAACCCTGGATGGAGGAAAACAAGTCTTGTTGCTTGAGAGCTTGACTTTGATCAAGGTTATATTGGAGCTTTTTAGGAACAGTCTAATTAATGTTTCATCACATTGCTTTCATCTCGGACTATTGTATTGTGAAATGGTGTTTTTATTACATTCATTTATTTTAATCATTGTGTTTTTTCAAGATCATATATGACTGATATCTACCAATAGAAAAGTGTACAGGAATCAGATATCACTCTTCTTGTATGTAGGGAGAGATTAAGCAAACTATTGGTGTTTTTAATGGACTATTTATTTTCCTGTAAAATTGCTAGATATTGAAGTTTTGTAATGATAATATTTAGAGGGGAAGTTAATCGTTGCTGTGCTAGATAGATGGTATTTGAGAACTAGTGAGTGTGTGTTTGTGGTATTGCACCAAAGAATACCTGAAGCTGATGGTGTTTGTACAGGAGGCATTGTTGTGATCTTGGTGGTATAAACATGAAACCTTGATACTGAACCAGATATGGGAAACAGTAAGTATAGTTTTCTGGATTTAGCGTAGGAAGCATCTACATGACTTTTCACAATGTGTAAACAAATAAACAAAACAAATCCATTCAGCTAGATAAGAGTAAATTCTAAGGTACCTACAGGTATACATATTAAGTTTCAGACTGATCAGTTTTATTTTGTTTCATTTTTATCTGTATATTTAAAATAAGTAAAATCTGTTAAGTTTGACTGATTGAGAAACATGATTTAAATTGTATATCCATGCTGTAGGTTTATTTAAACTCATTCGCATAAGAAAGTGCCCAGGTGTTCATCACTTTTTTTCATTTTGAAATATGTTTGACAATAAAAGCATTAAAATCAGAGTACTGTAGGTTCATTATTTTGTGCTTTATCTTTTATTTAAAAAATGCTGTTATTTTAGGATATTGTTTGCAGCCGAAAAAAAATTATGAAGAAAAAAAATGTTTTTTATTTAATTGATAACACCAATGTGCACTGTCACTTTATTTTGAAACTGCCTACTGATATTAATATATGTTTTTAGATGGTAAAATGTCTTTCCATTCAGGTTAACACATAATGATGCATATTCAACCTATATCAGCCTATACAATGTTTTAGTTTCAGTGATAATTTTTAGGGCTGTTTCTAATAGAAATGATACTTGTATATGTTTTTTTGTTTTTTTTTGGCAATTGATTATCAATACACACTCTGAAATATTTCAGGTGACAGAAGTAGTGAATGGTGTATTGAAAAATCACATTTTGTGACAGTATAAAACCTGATCTGCTTGCAAGTTCCTTACCTTGCACGCTGATCTGGCTTCAAATTGGTTTCAAAGGTCAAATTGCGATAAATGTCATGTGATGGAAAGTTGTTTATAAACTGAGTTCTGATGGTGTAATGTTAAATAACCTGGAGGCAGATCTGGTTGGGCCGTTGCCAAGGAAACTGGTTGCCTTGAAACTGTTGCTTTTCAAAGAGTAAACAATTTTATGGTATCAATCAAGGATATGTAAGTACATTAGATTAGATGATAAAAAGGTGTTTCTCATATCAAAGTCAGGTGTGTTGATTATGAGTGAACTTAATAGACCAAACTTGAGACATCTTACAGCAATCCCTGCTTGCCATACAGATGAAATAGAAGTTACAGAATGCATACTTTCAAACACAGGTTCATATAACTATCATAAATTAATTTCAAAGTTTAAAATATATTACATTACTTAACACCAAAGTTTCTACCCATGACCTTTCTCGGGATGCATTCCTGCAGTACACAAAACACTGATGAGACAATATTAAGCATCATGTAATTGTCATTTTCCTTTCTATTCTTGAAAACCAAAGTCATTAAATAATTATGGTCCTGGTATAGCTCCCTTGCTTGGCATTCAGTGTATTCCAGGTTGATTATCAGTTGTCAAGGTGATTTGACTAGATGTGGTATCATACCACTTGTCTGTGGCATGATACTGCATTGAGAGAGCATTATATGTGTCTCATTATAATGGTCAAAGTCTGCGCCTGGAATGACTAAAATATTGTTGGTGAGATGTCAAAACTAATGTCAAAATTAATCATTTTAAATATTAAAAAGAAACCACTGTTTGCGACCAGCAATGTACTTTCATGTTTCTAACAGATGTACAAAGTACTGTATATGTTACTCTGTACCTCATGTTTTTTGCTTTAAGCTATATGGTAAAAACAATGAGATCTAGTTTCCTTGTTTAGTTTTTGTATACACAATGGACCTTATCAGTTGATCATTTTGAAAAAATTGTTTTTACATTATTTTTGGTCTATGGACTGACCATGAAACTATTGTAAGTTCACATAGTCACAACATACTAGTCTTTAAATTGTGTTTAAAAGTTTTTATCTACATTAGAAGAACTACTAGTACAGTACTGTACCTGGATTTTTTTCAAGATAGATATTAACTTGGCTATGGACTTTTATAATATTCTGAAACTCGGCAGGCCTTTGCATGTCATTAAGGCAGAGATGATTTTGTGTAAATTATTTAATTTCAAGTTACTAGCAGCAGTTTAATTTTAGATCAGTCTTATATTACATGAAAAGTACAATTTAAATGTGAGAATTTTAAGATTCTGTGACTGGCATTTAATTTAAACTACATGTAGTTCTAAAAAAAAAGATATACCTTAACCCTTTCCCTCATATAGACTCATTTTGACGCACTCATAAAGCCTGATCTGCAGAAAGCCAACCTCAAACCTTACAAAATTTAATTGTAAAATCCTCATTACCAGACCACTGAGGAGCAGCGAACAGCATAAAACCTGATCAGCCTGCGAGTAACTCGCAGGCTGATCTGGTTTTATGCTGTTTGCATAGGTCTTTTCATGGTATCCTCTATGAGGGAAAGGGTTAAAAAGTTTAGCTGAAGATATACCTTAAAAAGTGGCGGTATATACCTTCTTCATATGTAGTCTAGCATGGCACTCTAGATCAATGTGAGGCTGAGACTGGAGTGAGAAATGGAGCAGCCATTGATTACACTGTAATTACAGGCCTGGAACACCTCGGGTGTCACACTGGGCCCCACCTCCATCCCCGGTATACATTGCTGGTAGAGAGGTTGTCTGAAGATGATCTGTCATTCTGTTGCTGGTGTTGCCTTAAGAAGACCCTGAAGAGTTGTATGTTTATGTAGTGTGTATGCACTGACATCAATCAACCCGGCAGCAACATACCAAAGTCGATGGTGCTTTACCTGATGCAGCATACTATTAAAGTCACTAACAATGGTACTGATAGCTCCCTGCCTAGCACTCAACATATATACAGGCAGTTAGTTGACTTCATGGCTGGCCCAGTGTCAGGATGATGTGACTGGGTGTGGTATCATGCCACTTGTCTACAGTGTGATACTGAAGTGTTGCAGCACAATGTCTGTCTCAAGTGAGACAATATCACCATATGACCAAAATACTGGCAGTGCAAGATTAAACAAAACAAAAAAACAACAACAAAAAAACAAAAAACATCAAAACAAATTTAAAGCTGATTTTATTACACAAGATCCACCAAAATCTTTAAAGAGGAAATAATAATATGATGATGTTATAAACTCAAGTAAACCTTTTTTCTTTTCTTACTTGAATCATGAGCTGTAACTTAATGCAGCTAAATTTCATATTTCTCCAGAAAGCTGTATTTTTAGGCCTGACCTAAAACTGTACTATCTCCTTCTATATCTTAATGCATGTAGAGTAGTTTTTTTACAGCCCTCATTTTGGTCTCAAACTTTAGCTTGAATATATATATTTTTAAGTAAGATAGGTTTACTTATTTTTAAATGATTACTGATTTTTTACATTTAGAACATTAAAAAAAATGAATAAAAACTGCAATTCTACCTTTTAAGTTCACAATCAAGCACCTGGTGCATTTTCAAAATTTTCATTTTATAATCAGGCAAGGAAACATTTATTTACATTCAGGTGTTCCAAACTGTTTTTTTTTTTTGGGGGGGGATATTTTTAATCTGTCTTCTATTGTACTTGAGGTTTAAAATGCTCAAAATTTCTTGGAAGCCACAGAAGAACAGCCTGAATTTAAGTCTGTTTATCTTCTTATTAATTACATAATGATTTTGAGACATTTTCAGGGGCTGTATTCACAGAAAACAGAAAATCTTTTTTCTTAATTTTAACTACATAATCAGATTTTCATACGAAACAGTGAAATTACAGGATACATAAGATTCAGGAAGTGCAAATATTCAAAATATATGTTCGACTCAAGGATTGTAAATATTCAAAGTCATGTTTTTCTAAACCTATAAATATTTCAGTAACTATATTGTTATTTATTTTGTATACAGGTAATAATAACAGAAATCCTGGTGTTTTAGTAATCCATTAATCCTTACTATACAGCCTGCAACTGCATAAGATTTTAGAATATTGTGTCGGTGCCTAAATACGGTTTAAAGGATTAATGAATATACGTCCAAGGGCTTTAGGGTCCATGAGGATGGTCATTTCGAGTATAAAAGATCACAATATAGGAGGTCATAATACACAGATATGTTGAGCTATATTGTTACTAAACATATCTATTTGTTATATGCATGCAAGATTCTCATGTTTTGTTACTAGGAATTGCCCTTGGTGAATGATGGAAATAAAAGTACCCCGTTGTTTTGTTTAAAGATCAATCTTTGTGATCTTTCATTTCAAAAGAAGACAAATTGTCAATATTTTTACTGTCCTGTATATTAAGTAATGACATTTCTTGCCAATCCTACTGCAGTTAAAATAGTTTTGTACTGCAGTGTCCCCAGTGACCGAGTTGTTAGAGCATCTGCCTTAGAAGCGGGAGTTTTGAGGATGATCCCCGGCCGCGACATACCAACGTCGTAAAAAATGGTACTGGTATAGCTCCCTTGCTTGGCGCTCAGCATATAAGGATAGTTGCAGGACTGGTTGGCCTGGTGTCAGGATAATGTGACTGGGTGTGGTATCATGCCACATGTCTACGGCGTGATACTGCACTATATCTGTCTCAAGTAGACATTGATTTGTTATTTTTCCTTTATTGGAGTCGAGCATTCTTTGCCCAGCCCTTTACCTTTAAATGTACATAAATATTATAGGTTTAATGATTTTCAAGCTTAAAGTAATATTGGATTTTTGTTGTGTTTAAATATAAATTGTTCTTACTGATCAATATTTTTAGAACTTGGTGCTTACCAATAAGTATTTTTGAGATCTTGGGGTGCTTATAGATAAGTATTTTTAGCACTTTGGATGCCTACCAATATTTTAAGCACTTTGGATGCCTACCAATAAGTATTTTTAGAACTTGAGGCTATCCCACAATTCCATCAACTCTAATTAGTGCTTTATTATATTATTGATTATACTCAGGAATGCAGTGCTAAATAATAGATAAATACATAGGAGTATAATATTCCATTAATCTTCCATAATAAACAATACCTGAATATTTCATTTTTTATCCAATATTGTTAGTAAGATTATATGAGTACATTGCTGGTCGCCGACAGTGATTCCATTGATGCCAATTTAGACATTTATTTAAATATTTTGTGAAACAAAAATGGTGGATTGTGTTTCTACCTGTCCAGCGTTCGGTTAATTGATAAAAGTCACCAATCGTTAGTGTTTGCATCCCTGTTGTATTGTAGCATATGAAAAGCATTAGCAGAGGACCAAGTCTTCGACATTTGCCAAAAGTTCTGAGTTTTGTCCTTAACGGAACGCAAGGCTGAGTTAAGACTTTTAAGTATTGTTTAGACCTTAATTGTATAGGTTTAATAGGATTTGGCCAGGCACTGTAAATGTTCAATAGCTTGATGCCAGGAAGAGAACATACTTAGATTGTAAAAGTGAGACAAAACCACAAGTATCAAGTGTGAAATTGTCAGTCAGAATGAAATCATTAAGTTTGTCATTTGACCATCTTCGGACACCATGCACACCCAATGTACTTTAACATGGCAGACTTACTTGATTTGTACATGAACAATTTATGCCAAGTGCAATTGTCTAGAGTAAGTTGTGACTGGTAATGAATGATTCAGTTTGAACAAGCAACCATATGACAGTGCACTCAGGTTAAACACAGGCTTCTAAAACTTGTTCTCACACCTGGACTAATTACTCATTCATACCTCTCTTTGATGACAAGTGTATCTCAGAGTTCAAAGTAAGAGGTGAAAGGTCACATGTATCCTACAGGTGACAGGTGGACTGTGAGGGTGTGTAAGGTCATGTACACAGTCAAGATGTAGACATGGACTCTCCTTGTATCCTGGGGTCAATGACCCATAAGTACAACCTGCAAATTGGTTCACATGTCATAGACCAGCCGCTAGCCTAAAGATTAAAAGAATGAAACACTCATTTTGCAAAGTAAAGTATCAAGTGTGTTTACAGTCCCGTCATGTCCTGTAATATTTTACAAATGGTTTCATATCTTTTCATAGTGCTGATCCAAGGGGTTGTAGCAGGGGTATTCATCTTATGTGATAGCTCTAGTTATCTCATCTGTCTCAAAGAAAAAGTTAAACTATAATGATTGCTGGGTTGTCGTTGTTGTTGTTGTCGTTGAGCAAAAACTTTAATGTAGCCAATTACACAAACACTTTTAACAGATGAGCGTTGGTATTCGCAAGTGGTGCTCTTGTTAGGTTTGGAATTCTTTCTGCTGAGGTTGACCCAAGTTAGACTTGAACCTAAAAAAATTTTACTACTACACATATTAGCACAATGTGTAATGTCATTTTTTAATACCTTCTTTTCCGTGATAGCACATTCAAACCATGGCAAAACAAATTAAACCCTGATCGGCAAATGCTTTTTTCCTTGTAAGATTAAGCCTTCAGTTTTCATGATGAGCTTCAAATTTTGCAGGCTGATTTGGATTATTCAGCTTGAGCTTGTTGGTTTAGTGGTGCCTTACGTGTGAATGGAACAGACAAAGCATAGGGTCATTGTACTAGTAGGGCACTCATTCGGCACTCTGTATTAATATAGGGAAGTTTCAGGACAGTGTTTGGCTCAGTTTCAGGATTATACAACTGTGTAATATCATATGCATGTCTATGGTTCGACAATTTGCTGCAGCAGCACAACTGCGTTTTTTTTTTGTTTTTTTTTTTTCCATCTACAGTAGACGTAATCTCCAAACAATTGAAATCCTGTGGCTGGGATATGAATAATAACATTGTGTCTACTATACAGAATGATGCTGCAGTGTGGCAGTTCTTATATTGTCTAGAGTAAAACTTTGTGATCTTCATATGACTAAAATAGGTACGGCAGTGGAGCATGAAAGCCAACAATCATAGGCCATCATATTATTATACATATATTACAGCAAGTGGATTTGGGGATGAATATGGATGAAAATCCCAGCATGTATACATAAATTATACAATATGAACAAAAAAAGGGACCATAATTCCACCTAAAATATATATACAATATGTACCAAAAAAATAAAAGTGGCCATAACTCCACAGAAATAAATAATGCAATATGTACAAAAATATTAAACCCAAAGGGGCCATAACTCCACCAAAGATAATTCAAGTCTAACCATATGGAGATGAAACTTCAGAGAGGTAATCAGCTTGATGTCACGCACATATCAGGCAACTATGTTAAATCTCATAAAAGCATGTAACAATTAAATTGTTAAATTCTTGCAAACTCACGTCATTTTCAGATATCTCCTTTTCTACTGATGATTTGTGAATGTAAAATGGATCTTACAAGAGGACATTGTCATATACATTATTAAAATAGGTAAAAAAAAAAAATGTTCATGTAAAATAGAAAGGGACATGCATGATGATATAAAATGTGTTGTTATTCTGCTTCACTTCTTGAATTAAAATAAAAAATTTAAAGAATTTTTCAAATTAATCAAGCTTAAAATAATCTCTTGTAGTAGAGAAATGATCATTTTATAATGTGATTACATTTTCCTCTATGATTTTTCCATACTTTTTTGAAAGTTTGCAATATTCAGTGAACAGCTGGGTGCCTATACAATATTTTCCACTGGCTTTAACGGGAGTTATTCTAATATTTGTATAATTGATCTTTGCATCAGCACATACTGCTTGAAGTATTTTTGTGATGTTATGGCCTCATGATGCTTTGAGCATTTAGAAAAGATAATGCAGTTTACAGTATGACAAAACTCCCTTTAATAGTAGGTTTATTTAAAACAGTAGCAAAAAATAAATATTCACAAGCAATTTAAGATGCAAGTCTTTCTTAATCGTTCAGTTTAAGGCTCACAGGGCGTATCTATCATCGCTATCAACTTCTTGTATGTTTTAAGAGATTACCACATTTATATTTAATGACTAATATGAGAGTGCATATATACCTTATGACTGTACTTTATTACACTCTATATAGAAGCCCCACCCAATAGACTCTAGATGGCCTTAAAATAATACTCTCAGAGAAATAAAATCTACCTGTTCTCAGCCTTCCTGGCCATTCTCAGGCCTCTTCCAGAACCTAAATGAACCAGTCCAGTTCTTTTCCTCCCCCCTTACAATACTGTGCACCACTACCATTAAAACATGGTTAAAATGCACTTTTTTTTTTTTCAAAGAATTTTAATGAATTTTTCAGTGGACACCATTTAAAAAAAATGTTAAAAAGTCCATTATTTATTAAAGGTTTTTATGGCCATGCAGGGCTTATTCATGTCCATTAATTGTTCAGTTAATACATTTACATTTTTAATGATGATTTTTTGCCCTATTCATGACCATTAAAAGTATATTTTCATGTTAATATTTAAAGGTGTTACCCATAAGAATGTTATCTTATTAAATAGATCATCACAAGAATTAATGGGGTAAAATTAATGGTAACAGTTGGGATGGGCGAAAGAAGTAAGGTCTGTTGACTTTATCATACATAAAACTTAATAATATAATATAAATATATCACACATACCCAAGCTATTAGAGATAGGGAGAAAGATATATGGCTTTATTCTTAATCCCGAAATTTTCTGACGACCCTAAGTGTACTATAACATGGTTTCACTGTATTTGAGCATGGACATAATTTATTATGGACATCAAATGGTGACCTTTTAATTGAGTTTTTAAAGAACTTAACCTCCAAACATGGCCATGCATGTGGACTATAAATTTTATTATAAGGTAAGTTATATCCTTGTTTTGGATGAAAATTAAGATTCTGTAATCCTTTGTCATGTATGGACCTTTCCATCACATCAAATGAACTAGATGTAATTTTCTTCATTTCCAAATTTAGATATATTGGTTAAGTCTCAGCAGTGCTTACACTAACGGTTGTATGGCTATCATTAAATTTATGTCAGAGAATTAAGGTTGTGTAGTGAAACATAAAGGTTTAATTTTTGTGACTTGTAAGCATTAAAGTGGTAAAAATTGTCAACAAATAAGATTGTTGTCATTGATCATTATCACAGTCACTTTCACCATGATTTGTTGTTTGATGAGTATGATTAATCAGTCATCCATTGATGGACATATTGACAAGCCTGTATATAATGATGGGCATGGTGAATGTAATAACAGGCTGGAACCTGTACTTGATCTCGCTATCAGATTTAATCAGGGCAGTCAATGAACCAAGAAACTACCTTTAGTGTTCAAGACCTTATCTATAATTGGTATCAAATTATTCTCTATGGCCATGAAGACTGTATACAGCTTCGTGCCTTCTGACAGAATAATTATGTAGTCTGTAAAGGGATGATGAACTTGCCATTTTTAGGACCTTCCCAGTTTTTTAACCATCTGAGTATTTGCCGGAAAATCTTAGTTCCGTCTTGACCTATTCTAAAGGAATTATTTTTCATTCATGAATAGGTCAACTACTTTAGGTCAATCCTTAATCACATGACATTATACAAATAGGAATATTTGATTTACCAAAAACTGAATTGAACACTGGTCAGTTGAAGCTGACACAGGAAGACCTAAATCTCGTAGGCATATATTATGACTACTTGTAACCTAATGCATAGATATTGATACATTTCACAACAGAACTGGGTAATCTGTAATTAATATGTTTATACAAATGTAGTCGTAGAACAACTAGATATGAGCGCAAGACTGGTGTATCAGCATCTACATTATCATGAAGATTACAATGATATTGCACATATGTGTGAGACGTCTGTCACATGGAGGTAGGGTGACAATGTGGGTGCAGGATTTCTGTGTATAATTGATTATTTCTCTGGGTGTAAGGTAATCCCAGTGCCGTAGGAAGATCAAATCTCACACCTAGCTATGACAGAGATGGCTCCTGTCCGTGTTTAGCCTGGCTTGCTGATCAATATAAGTCTCTTATATCTTTTTTCTCAGCATTTTGGTCAGCTGTTTTTCTGCATCAGTGGCACATTCTGTGATCAGTTAGTGCATGTAACGGAGAGATGCAGACATATTTATGCAGGCTGGAGACATTAAAAGAGACAGTAACATGCAGGATTGGCAAAATTTGCTGGGATGCATCGGCTATAAGAGTCTGCTTAGAATAAAACAAGAATGGATCTGGATTAGGTTTCTTCAGTGGCAGGCCTGAGATTTGTTTATATGTATTTGAATTTGGGTTTTAGATTCAGCGTCTGCATTATCAGTATTTTTGTCACTTTCAATCTTTTGGGTATGAATATTATATGCAAACTAACAGCGAGAAGAAAAAATAATTTTTTTTTTTTTTATATATTTAGTATTAATATGCATTTTAAAACATACAGTGCAATATAAGGTGTTTAGTTTCCTTTGTCAATTTCTTAAGTTGCACTTATAATGGTGTGAGCGAAACCCTAATCATAACATTCTATTCCTGAGTAATTAAAACCTTGAATGCTACATCGATATTGGCAAGTCATACTGCAGTACATGTATCTGTACATTTCTATATCTACATTCATCTGTTAATTTATCCACAATTTTCAGTTTTTATGCCCCTCCTTTGAAAGAGAGGGAGTTGAATCTGGATCTGACCTCCATCTTCAAATCAATCACTCAATCTTGTTTTGTGCATATCTACAAAATTATATGAGCCTAAGTCATAAATCACCAACATGGGAAGTTGTACACTTTGGATTTCATTTTAAAATTAAATGAGTGACAGCAGAGTTATGACCCCTGACTTAGTGGAAAAGTTCAAAGTGGGAGAAATCTTTGTTCATTGTACACGTTTCTGGTTTGCAGTGTAAAAAGCTCTTATCTGAAGGTTGCTTATCATGAATGTAGTATTAGTTTGGCTCAGGTTATTTCATGTCCATATTTGTACAAGGAAGACACATTGTTTCCATTTCATTTTGAGATGTCTGTCTGTTTGTCTGTACATCTTGAATTCTGTCAGTTCTGTATCATTTAAAGTTTTGTTGTTGTTGTTTTTGTTTTTTTAAATGTTGCTCAAATGACAATCACATTGACACACAGGGGTTGACACTAACAGTGTCCCGGGATCCCGAGGACACCAAAAATTAGAAAGGGACTCCAGAATTCTGTGTTCTGTTGGGACACTTACTTTTCCAATCAAAAGTAAATTAACAGCCGCATTTGTTGAAAACCAATGTAATTATCTTCATAAAACTTTCATGCTAGTAACCTTCTTTGATGAATCATAACTTCTTCACCAATTGTTATATGAATAAAGCCATCATATGTCTGAATGACATGACATGGGCTCCTAATTTTCAGGAGGGACTCCTCAATTTCAAAGCAGGTGTTCCATCGGGATACCTGGCTAAAAAGTTAGTGTCAAACGCTGACACAATGTCATGTGACTCTTAGGTCAAGGTCACAATGAAAGGGTAGTCGACATTGGTTCTGTATTGAATGTACATGTTATTTGGGGGGCCGCCGTGGCCGAGCGGTTACAGTTGTGGATTACAAATCTCTCAGCCCCTCACCTCTGTGGGTTTGAATCCTGGTAGGGACTTCGGATTTTTCATGTGAGGAAGCCTTCCAGCTGGCTTGCGGTAGGTCGGTGATTCTACCCGGGTACCTCTGTGTACTGGGGGTCTTCCTCCACCTGTAATTAGCTGAACGTCGCTATATGATTGAAATACTATCGCAGTGATGGTAAACCCCAATACAACAACAACATGTTATTTGGTGTGTGTGTGTGTTTTTTTGTTGTTGTTTATTTTTAAGAACCATTTAGGATATTTTAACAATTATGATCATTGATTGAACCATTACAGGTGAAGGTAAAGGACTGAAGGGGAATCAAATAACAGAAGTTTTTTCCCTCAAGTTTCACTAAATAAATGTAGTCATAAGTGTGTATATCAGCCGAGACTACCATCCTACTTTCTATGTTGTTTAACCCTTTCCCTCATATATACTCATTTTAACGCCCTCAATAGGTATCACATAAAGCCTGATCTGCAGAAAACCACAGTTAAACCTTACCAAATTTAATTACAAAATACTCATTTCCAGACCACTGAGGAGCAGCGAACAGCATAAAACCTGATCAGCCTGCGAGTTACTCGCAGGCTGATCTGGTTTTATGCTGTTCGCATGGGTCTTTTCATGGTATCCTCTATGAGGGAAAGGGATAAACGAGAACTGAGATAATGTCAGGGTATTGAATTTGATATCGCAACTGGGAAATTAATTGTAGTAAGCTAGTTTCATTGTTGTTAGAGAAGAAGGTAGGAGTTAACTTTTTTTTTTCTTCTTCATAAATTGAGATGTTCTTTATCTGCTATTTTACGTGATCACATGATTATTATTTACATTGGCATGATTGTGAAGTACAGTAGAATCCCAAGGTCTTCATATTTTGTAGAACAAATAAACAGGAAGGACAAGAGGTATTCATATAGGTCATAAAGAGTTTGTCTATTACTAATTAGTTGAGGTAAAAGCAATTCATTATAAATCTTAAGTTTCAGAATTGAAAGTGTAAGGCATTGTAGCCCGAATATTAATATAACGGTCATATTTAAATCTTTATATTTTAAACACATGTGTTTTGATAAGCTTTAATATGATGGCCTCCAAAAGAATTTTAAGTGCATGATTTAAGTTTGGCAGTCGGTGAACCTAATAGTCTAGCCAGAGATAAAACCGGAATATCATCTGCCAATTATGTAACGTGTTAAGGAAACTTACCTGCGTGATTTCTATTCATACAAAGACAAGTGTAATTAAATATGAATTAAAGCCAAGCCATTCTTAGTCTTTTTTGCCTATGGCGATGTATCAGGCATTAGAAATTACTGATCTTATAGATACAGTCTCCAGACAAAGGTTTTAATCATTAAATATGAATATTGGTTTGATGTTTTGATGATTTTTCCAATGGTGTCGTTTTTAATCACCCCTTGAGCACACACTATTTTTATCACCATGTGTCAATCATTACTTCTTCCTCTGTTGAAGGTCATAAAATTTGTTTATTATTTTGCCAATGGCCTTTAAGTCATTTGGTGTAACTGAGTGTAGGACAATTGCCCCGTAGCTACTTATTCTGTGTTATATAAAAACAAAATATATCAGGAAATTTTTATATAGTGAACTAAATACTAATTTTGAATATTAATTATTGATTTTCAAGCAATATATACATTTTATTACAGGTAGAGGCAATTGTCCTCATTTTCACTTAGAACTAGGGGCAGTAGTCCATACCCTGGCCTAACTAAACAATAATGTGTCACCTGTTCTAGGTCTGAGGTTACGTCACCACAGTAGCAACCAGAGGAACCGCCCGACGACAATGGAGGACGAGCTGACATGCCCGGTGTGTCTGGAACTATACGCTGACCCACTCCTCCTACCATGTTCACATAGCATCTGTAAACGTTGTCTGCAGGATATCATGGACAATAGAATCAAGCAGGGCAAAGATGGTAAGACCTGAAGTGTTTTCTTATTGCAGAAACCTGTCATCAGCTGATTGAATTAATTGTCACTGACAGCGCTTCCTCATAAAACACAGGAAGAGTTACTGATGTGAATCATATTAATTTTTGTTCTGTCTGTTAAAAAACTTTAACCTTGACTGTAACTCGGAGGTCCTTCCAGCTACAGCCTCAAAATTTCACAGGTGCATGCACCTTGATGAGCTCTACCCACCAGACCCACTAAGAGGTCACAGGGTCAATGGCCAGGGTCACAGTGGCCACCTAGGCCACATTATGATCATGCTTCAATCAATAACCTCCAAACTTGACAGGTGCATGCAAATTGATGATCTCTTCCCGCCAGACCCACTTAACGGTCTCTGGATTAAAGGTCAAGGTCACCATGACCCAAAATAGCAAATATTAACCTTGGCCACAATATGAACTTGCTTATATCCATAACCTCCAAACTTCACAGATGAATGCACCTTGATGAGCTCTACCTGCCAGGAGACCTTGACTTTCAAATGACTTTAACCCCCAAGGTCTAAGGCCCCTTGCGGGAGCATGACATTCATTCGAACGTAGTGCTTTATTTTAGCATTGAACACTACAAAAGATCTTTATTTTATATTATTCATATGTTTCAGGGCTAGATTGTCCATCATGTAGAAAGTCACATCCTATCAGTAAATCCAAAGTAGGCAAATTGCCGCGAAACCTGGCATTGGAAAACATTGTGTTCCGCTACCAGGAGATGCAGAGTCAAAACCTGACCAAGAAGAGCAAGAGTCTAGACCTGTCCCTTGACTTCCAGGTCTCAACAAGCACCAGCCTGACCTCCCCCACCTCCACTGACCTTGATAGCCCAGTTTTTGTTGATGACATCCTGACGGAGTCGTGTGGTCTTTGTGATGAAAACGCCCGTAACTCAGCCTCTTGGTATTGCGAGCAGTGCTGTGTTGCCTACTGCCAAAGCTGCCTAGACTCGTTCCACCCCAGACGGGGACCACTGGCCCATCACAAGTTAAGAAAGCCTCTGAAGAATGAACCAAGTGACAAGCAGGCATTCTGTATGGACCATGAGACGGAGGCAGCAGCCATATTTTGTGACAAGTGTCAGCTACTGGTGTGCCACCTGTGTGTGTGTGAGGGGGTAGGGAAGCACTCCCAGCACAAGATCCTCTCCTTGGATACTGCGGCAACACAAACCAAGGTAACTCAAACACTTCCTTTAAGTAGGAAAGGCAAGATTTTGTGCCATTGCAACTTTAAAGTGACTAATATCTCATAATGAATGTCTCACTGAATTTTGTTAAATACTAATTTTGTAAAAAATGATGGCTTTTAGCTCACCTGAGCCAAACATGCTCAAGGTTTGCTATTGTGACTAATGAATGTCTGGCATCCGTCGTCAACATTAAACTTAAACGACATCTCCTAAACCACTTGGCCAATTTTAAAGAAACTTCACAGGTATGTTCTTTGGGTGATGCCCTTTCATAGTTATTCAAAGAATTTGATTCCATGCAGAACTCTGGTTGCCATGGCAATGGAAAGAGAAAACATGAAAATTTTGAAAATCTTCTCTCCTCCAAAACAACTGGCCAGATTTCAAAGTTATTTGACAAGGATGTTCCTTGGGTCATTCTCTACCAAGATTGTTCAAATTATTTTGATCTGTTGAAAAACATGGCCACCAGGGGGCGGAGCCAGTTTTCCTTAAATGTTTGTAGTACAAATTTGAAATTCCTCTCCTCCAAAAGTACTGGCTGGATTTTAAAGTTATTTGGCACAGATGTTCCTTAGATTCCTCTCTTCCAAGATTGTTCAAATTATTTTGATTTGTTGAAAAACATGGCTGCCAGGGGGCTAAGCCCATTTTCCTTTATGTTTAAACTGGCAGAAGGCAGAGCCCATTTTCCACAATATCATAAGATATTTGCTGTTTCTTTTCCTCCCACGAATACCTGGCGTGTGTTCAGTATGGCAAACCGTATGCAACCGGTCGCTTACAGTCAGCTATGGAGCTGTCTTAGGACCATATAGCATGCTGTTCACGTGCTCCCTTATGCTGTACTTGGGTATACGTTGACATCGTGGTTTTTGACACTGAGATAGTTTCATAGCTAACTGTAAGCATATGGTTGCATACGGTTTGTCATACTGAACGCACGCCAGGTTCTCAGGTGAGCGATCCCAGGGCCATCATGGCCCTCTTATCTCAAAGAAAAAATATTTTCTCAGTTATTTATCAACAGTTGCATCTCTCACTTTGGAGGTGCTTAAAGTTTATTTTCTTTAATTATTTAGCAAATATTGACAGAAAACACACATTCAAACATTAATTGTCTTCATTTCATGGATTGAATAATGCCCTCAAGGTGATGTTGGATCAAATAAGATTCAGTATAATCATGTATATCTATAGTAATTATCATTGTGTCAGGGTGATGTAGAAAACTGTGTATTTATAATGTTTGTAGTTATCATAGCTATACATCAAGCTCTCGTAATATTCTTTGTGATGGATAAGTTTCCATTAATTGATTCTTGAATCTTAAAAAACCTCTTGCAATTACTGAACCTTTGACTGATTTAAACATTTTCAGGACACTGTTAAATCTACAAAGGACAAACTTGAGAATATGCTGGCTACTTTAACAGAACAGAGTCAGAAGATGGAAGAGATCTCTGACGAGATAGAGGTAACATAGGCAAACACAGGCGCTTTATCTCCAAAACCCCTGGCTTGAAATGGATAAAACTTCACAGCATTGATATGTGGGGGAGTTTTATCACAGAGTATTGGCCCTTTATTTTTTAGCAGCATAATGTACATACAGATTTTTGTCAGGACTTCATCTCCAGAATACATAGACTGAATTTAGCAGTATAAGGTACATGCAGATTCTTGTCCCAACTAAATGTCCAAAACCTTTGGGTATAATCTTATGAAACTTCACAGGATTGATGGTACTAAGTATAGTTATGCATGCCATCAGCATACTTAATCGGGCAAAGCAATATGTAGGGGGTATTCCATCTGGTGCTACTGAAAAGGGCCATCCAAGATTAAGCGCCATCCAGGGTTCTATTGCACCACCCATTTTATTACAGGTCATATAGGTATAAAATAATCCTAGATGGTGTTTTTTAGTAGGACCCTATTCCGTCACCTTAAGTGATAGTTCTGGTTGGTTGTTCCTTTTAGTTTATTTGAACACCTACATTGAGGACTAGATTTTGCTTTATATAAAGCCATTTTATTACAAATTTATTGTCATTGTTTCCTCCTTTTTTCTTGTCCAACTTTAAAAAAGAAATATGACTTATTTGAAATAAATGTATTGAAATTGTAAGTCAGAGAACTGAAATTGAATCAAATCATACAAAAATCTCAAAATGTCATTTCTTGTTTCTTGTTCAGTTTCTTTAACCTCTGTTCACATCATTTCTTTTTAACCCAGGATTTTATGGGATTCTTATATTACACATAATTTTAATCTGATTGAAATTCTAAACACCTGCTGTGACAGTTTAATGATAAATTCAATATTGAAAGATTTTTTTTCAAGTTTAATAACAAAAGATGATTTTCAATGAAAAGGGGACATTTATATTTCTTGTTATACAATTTTAACCAGTGAGTAATCCTAAGAAGGATTATCAATGCACTTGACTTTCTTTGGCATGCCCTGCTTGACTCTTTGTTTTTTTAATGTTGAGTCAAGGTGGTGAAGAGTTAGTACATTTGTACATGTTTTAACCCTGTATCTCATGAATATTCATGTACAAATTTATGACTTCATGAATATGAAAGTTCTGAACTGCATATTTCTTTGCCATGCAGACTGTACAGACTGTACAGTATCTGAACTTCAATACTGTATAAACAAATAGATCTCCTGTGGGAGCTGTCTGATCTGGGTCTGCTTTGTTTGTCACTGTGTTAACCCTTTCCCTCATATATACTCATTTTGATGCCATCAATAGGTATCACATAAAGCCTGATCTGCAGAAAACCACAGTTAAACCTTACCAAATTTAATTACAAAATACTCATTTCCAGACCACTGAGGAGCAGCGAACAGCATAAAACCTGATCAGCCTGCGAGTTACTCGCAGGCTGATCTGTTTTTATGCTGTTCGCATAGGTCTTTTTATGGTGTCCTCTATGAGGGAAAGGGTTAAAATGAGTCTATGAGGTAAAAGGGTTACCTCAATCAAGTTTAAGTCTGAATATTATGATCCTGCTCAAAATTTTGAAAATGTAAAGGGCTTATCTTTTTCATCGGCTTAAAGGAACATAACATTGTTCCTTCTGTGTTATAAAAAATTCTCAGCTGTGGAGATTCTCAGTTTGAGATTTTTCCTGAGACACTGATATGAATTTCTTAGCCAGACTGCAAAACAGGAGTTTTATGAGTAATATAAGTATGGTATTAAACATATCTTTGTTTTATATCAGATTCTAATTAAGTGGCTAATGTCAGTTTATGTCAGCAAAACAGGTGTCAATTGATACAAAGCTGATGACAATACCTCTCTCATTTCGCCTCAGGGAAATTTAAACACAGCTTTATATAATGGCATGCATATTGAATACAGAATTAGTTGCTTCAAAGAACATAAATCTTTGTTCTAGTATCATATATCTGTATATGATTTGGCTTTGTTTTCCAAACGTTAACTTAAAAAAAAACTTCAATAGAAATGTACTGGTTTTTTGCCAGTTTTGTACATATTTCAATTCCAGTATATTGATATGTATATGTTTGTTGCTATGTAACAATGTTTTATCATATGATACATATCAATAGATAGGGCACAGTGGTCCAGAGGTAAGGTTTACTGACATCAGACACAAAGGAACAAATTGATTCTTTCATGGTAGGGGCTCTGGGTGGAAGAAGATTAAGAGGTCTTCCCAGGTGCAAAGTACTGTTACAACCCATGAACAGTCAATAGAGATAAGTTGTAAAAACTTGTTTCCCAATTGACATTAAAGTAATAAAATAAGAATCTTAAAGAAACCTAGATAATCTTTAAATCTTGTAATGTTAAAAGATTAGAGCATTTTGTATAAAAAAGAAAGATTAGTAAATAAGAACACAACATTGTGTGCAAAATCGTAGCAGGTATTGAGCATGAACATTTTTTTTTTTAAGAATTTCTTTTCAGCCCTTTATTCTTGATGACAAAGCATCAGGAACCAACTTATAGTTTTGTTAATTACTTATTATTAGTAAAAAAGGCTGTTACCGGTAGTTGGTTCCCGATGGTATATGTTACAGATGTGAAATTTTTGTGTCACCTGCTGTAAGCCCATCTGTCTGTCCGTCACACTTTTTCTGTCATGCTTCAGCAGGTGACACAATCATGTGTTCCAAAAAACACTTTAACTCTTGTTAAAAATTATAGTTTTTGTAGCTGGTCTCAAACCAGGAACCCTCAGGCTACAGAATTCTACAGCTTGGTTGTTAGATACTGATCTGTAGATAATCAAAATATAAATAAACAGTAGATAGAACAAGTTTCATCAGGGTATTCATAGTAATGTCCATATTAACTTGATGAGCCCTCATATAGTGTTCTTGCTGATCAGGTTTTAAAGTACCATAGTATATTTTAGATGAGATATGTGGTTAGTCTCAATAATCTCAATAGAAAGTAATTTGTTTTCATTTGGATCTGTCTTTTCTATATTCTAACATTGCTATAAAATGGTGAACATCAGGTTTGATATTTCCGTCATCTCCTCTCCAGACTCTACACAGCCAGGCGTGTCAGAAGATCGACTTGCAGTATCAGTGCTTCATTGAAGACATCACCAGTAGTCTGCGACAGCACCGTTATATGACACACCACCGCCTCTCCGAGAACAAGTCAAAGATCCTAGCCAAGCTGCGGACACAGTTGGAGGAGAATCGACAACAGTCAAAGTCCATGGAAAACATACTGGAGGTGTCTAAGAAGCTACTGGATGAGGACCACACCAAGGGGCTTCTGGGTAGAGCGTCAGAGGTGGCGCCACTGATGCAGAAACAGGAAGCTGTTGCGGACAGGTTTGTGAAGTTCCAAATGATCTTTCAAATATGATTAAACAGTATCTAAACGCAAAACTGATAAAAATAAATTATTTAAAACACACAAAAAAACACCAATATTTGGTACCACAGATATAATGCACTGTACAGCAAATAACATAATCAGGGTCTAATTCCACCAACAATTCTTAGCGCTAAGTTATACTTAGATACTTAAGGGAATTTCATCATTCTTGTTTCTCTAATGAAAATACCAGGATATTTCATTTTTTAACAAATATTGTTTGATATTAAGGTAATAATTGATTTCATGTTGTCATGTACTTGAATATTGCATAAAATAAGAAAGGTAGAATGTGTGTCTACCAAATTTAAGAATTTAAGTATTATTTAGCACTAAGTATTGTTGATGGAATTTGACCCAGGATAAAGCAGTATGTATGGTAATGTTAATACATTATATAATAAACAATTTTCTGAGTTGTTAGAAAAGTAGTTTTGTGGCACTTATTTGAATCAAATGAATGTTTTCCAAAATGCATGAGATTCCTATCAATTGAACAAATTGCTCAGGTTTACATGTATTATAAGTGGATAATACTGTTGATAAAATCACAAAAATAATCATATAGAAGTAGCAAACTGCAGCCTTATTGCAACTTTATACATGAAGTCAAAACCTAAATACCCTGCCAAGTTTGATTTGTTATAACAACACAACATTGCAACTTGGATCAATCAAGCAAACTAAAACTTTGGGGTTCATCATTGGACTGCTTTAGTGTTTATTGGTATACATGGGATACCAGTGTGTTGTAATGGTATGTATGTGCTGTTTGTAACCTTGGTAACCTGTTGTGTAGGTTGCAGACGACGCGGCTTGTGTACGCAGAGCTGGTGGGGGACAAGACCACGCAGCAAGAGATGAAGCAGTCCGTGGCCCAGTACAGGAATACCGCCCAGGGGTCACTCAAGTACATGCTAGGTATGAGCTGGGTACTGTCTGCTAGGCTATATAGCAGTAGGTTTTCAAGGAAATAAAGAAACACTGCCAGTATAAAATTTGCAAGCAAATCAGGTTCTATCAAGATAAGAAGGATTCTTTGTAAAACCTTTTTATACGCCCATCTTAAGATGGGGCGTATTATGTGAACACTCACGGCAGGCGGGTGGGCGGGCGTGGAACATTTGTTGTCCGGGCTCTAACTTCAATACCGTTTGTCCAATCCTTTTCAAACTTTCCACACATATGCATGGCCATAATATCTCGGATGAGTTCGATATCCAGCATTATCGCGTGAATGACTTAGAAGTTATGGCCCTTGACATACACAAAATACTTGAAATTGTGATTGTCCGGGCTCTAACTTCAATACCGTTAGTCCAATCCTTTTCAAACTTTTCACACATGTGCATGGCCATAATATCGCGGATGAGTTCGATATCCAGCATTATCGCGTGAATGACTTAAAAGTTATGGCCCTTGACGTACACAAAATACTTGAAATTGTGATTGTCCGGGCTCTAACTTCAATACAGTTTGCCCATTTCTTTTCAAAGTTTTCACACATGTGCATGGCCATAATATCACGGATGAGTTCAATATCCAGCATTATCGCGTGAATGACTTAGAAGTTATGGCCCTTGACGTACACAAAATACTTGAAATTGTGATTGTCTGGGCTCTAACTTCAATACCGTTAGACCAATTCTTTTCAAACTTTCCACACATGTGCATGGCCATAAAATCGCGGATGAGTTTGATATTCAGCATTATCGCGTGAATGACTTAGAAGTTATGGCCCTTGAACACTTGAATAAGAAAAAGAGACATTTTCCTTCAAATTAATGGAAATGTTTCAACATGATTGTTTTAATAAGTAACATTCATTAACTAATGGGATTTAGGAGACAATAGCTTGTTTCTCTGAGCTATTTCTGAGAGTCACCATACTGTGATGGGCGTATTTTGTGGCAGTCCTGACCCTTGTTCAGCATGAAAAGGTTTCTGACTTGCATTCCATAGATAGTACATGTGTGAAATAGCTCTATTAAGTGTTTAGTTCTTTAAATTTCTATGTGCCATTTTCAGTGAATGGAAGGTCACATATGTAGCTGTAATATTGTCATATACATATTGATTTCAGTAGATTTTACTTTAATCATAGATTTAGAAAGTTATTGAAAAGATTGAAATAGAACTAAACTGGAAGTAGCAGTCTTTATTTCAGAAGAAGGTTGCATTCTTGTATTAAATATATCCTTTTGTGTACAGTGAATATTAAATCTTACTTTTATTTTCCAGCTGATGATGCTGAAAAGTGCCAAAGTATAATTCCAGTGATCAAATCCCCAACCTCACCCGGTAAGGAAGCCCCACGGGTCGTCAACAAATGTTTGACCACCTGGGGCTTCAACTCGACCAGTTTCACGGCAGAACCACTCCAGTTTAATTCCCTGTGGTCAGTGACAATTGAGAAAAATGCCAGCCACATGGGAGATCTGAAAAATGGCTATGTATTCGGTGTGGGAATTTCTTTCGAGAAACTGAACTTCAAGGATCAAGTTGGAATGAACACATTTTCGCATGGCATCATATGCTCTGGAGGGAACTTAGTGTATGCTCATAATGGAAAAACAGAACAGCTGATGCCATTGGATTGTTTACCTTTGTCTATCACAATCTACTGTACAGTTGACCAATCAGAGGGTGTTTTACTTGCATACACCTTCACTGATGCATCATGGGGGGATACTCTTCATGGAAAGAGGATACTTGTGGACCAGTCATTGCGGAAGGAAGTTTTCCCAGTATTCACAGTCAGTCAACGGGTCAAAATGCAATTCCCAACATACGTGTAATGTGCAATGTCTTTCTTTTATCAATATATTACAAATATATATTATCATATCACCCAGTCAGCATTTATATTATGAAAGTATGTACCTTGTAATGATTTGCAATATCATGTTTGATGATTGAAAATGGTTGTTATTCACCTCATGTTGATATTCTTATGTTTTTTCCTTCAGAGTTTCATCGAACAATTTCCAGTTCACCCTTTGATTTCACCAGCCGTTCTTTCACTTCTAAATAATCATTACTTCCATTCAGATTATAATGTGCATTTTTCACATTTCTTGAAAGTTTAAACATTTGAAAAGCTAGGAATGAGTTGGTTTTTAAACAAATTCTTTCTGTCAACTAAAAGCTGTAAAATCTGCTAAAAGTTGATCTAAATTAGGTCATAGATGGGTAGCAAAATATTTGATTGAATTCCAGTTTATGTATGAGTTTTCTCATCCATTGTTATTCTAAGATGAATCTTAAATCTGACATGTTAACCTAAACTACATCTTATTCTAACTTAAAGATCATTTCATGTATCTTGCCAATCATTTTTTTTTATCATCATCATCCCATACTTAATAGATGTTCATAAGAATCCAGTCAAGTCGTCACTGTGCTTTTTCTGTATCTCAAGCATTAATCGGTGAAACAGAGTAAAAAGAACAAACTTAGGAAACTCTGGCTCGACTGTTTTCTAAGAAGGATTAACAAATAGGAAAAGCCAAAATTTAATGAATTGGATCAGTTTTACACTAAAACTAACTGAAAAGTTTTTATCATTTGAAACAATATAAGGAAACAAATTTTCAAATTCTAATAAATTGTGAAGCTTTTTTTTTTTTTACTTTACATAACAATTGCTGTGAGAACACAAATAAGCCAAGTTATTAGGTTTTTTAGAGTTACCAAAAGTTGAAAAAACAGTTACTGGCAAGATGAAAATGTAGACAATGACAAGAAATCAAATGCGTTTTGAAATCCATATTTTAACCCTTATCCTGCTGGAACCTTAATTGCTAACCTTTGCCACCAGTAAAGAGCCAGGCCAGCCTGCACATCCGTGCAGGCTGGCCTGGCCTCTTTACTGTTGGCTGACCAACTACAAGTTTGCATCTTGTTATCTCTAAAATTGATAATGGACAGTTCCAAAAAAGATGCCGGCTAAGCCCATTTGAGAAATTCAGCAGGTTAAGGGTTACTGACTGAGATCCTATTCTGTGGATATCAACATTAGGTATTTCAGGAAGTATTAGATTGCCCGTTCATGTGTATTGTTATGTCTGTGTGTCTTTTAAGTATAGAGGATAGTAAATAACTTGTTTTAAAGATAGAATCAAATCAGAATCTCAACAAATTGTCTAAAGACCTTGTGAATTAGTGCAGATCTTTAGAAGAAAAAAATCATATTTTATGGTATTGTATAACACAATAGTCATTTCAGAAGGAAATCAAATGATAATGCAAAGGTGTGTTTAGGTTTAGAGGTGTATTTGTTTTACAGTGAAGTGACTTCATTGTTTGGATCCATCATTTTATAGGTCTACACCACAGTAGGCTGATATCTGTCATTGTTTCTTTCATATGTTTAGAAATCTTGCAGTGGAAATGGATTCTATAAAGTGTATCTCTTATTGACTTAATATGTGTATTTTCAGTTGCAGTGAAAATTTGTGTCCCGCCTTTTCCATTCATGGCTAGGTCAACTGCACAAACAAAACCATGTGTTCTTTAGTGTAAACCAGGTCAACCATTGACTACCTAGTACATTGTATTCCAGTGTAGCTTCTGGATAGGTTTCAAGTCAGTTTGAATATGTATGTAAATAAGAATCAAGAGTTAAAATTGCTATCTGAATGTATTGATTTAGCTCTTTTTTTTAAAGACAAGTGTTTTAGGGAATAACTGGCCTTGTACATGTCCTGCCTTGTGTAGCTCAGAATAACATTCCGTGTAGAGTATCTGTATGGATATGCTGCCTTTGTCACATGTGCCTTGTTGTTCCCTAGCAGTCAGTAGCCAGGTTCCTCGATACCACTAGATTGTCATACCAGACATACTGAGTCGGGTTTAGTGACATAGTATGACACATTGTCAGATATTAAAACTGTCCGGAAAACTGTGGAATGAGGTTTTTATGATGTTTGTTGTTTCAATGATATTAGTCCGCAGGAAACATCTTTTAAAAGGCTCAAGTTCTACAAACTGTTTTTAGCTCTAAGTAATACTAAGTTAGGTAAGAACAAATTCTGCCTGCCATTCTTGTTTTATGAAATTAAGTTAATCATCTAAGTTTTAGTATATAGAAAAATTGGTGCCATTTTATATTTATGGACTCTTAATGAGGCCTCTGAAGTCTAGGTATAGTGCTGAACATGTGTATGCTTCTTACACTTCAGCATCCTTCAGTAGGTTTGACTCTTACAAATAATACAGACTTATTCAAGTGCCCTATACATCCAGAATAAATCACATAAAGGAAATTGTTTAGAAGCATAAAATAAAATTTTACAAACCCCATCAAACTGGAGATATATAAAGGATATTTATGTATAGGTTTTAACTGTTTCTAGCAGACTTGGAAGTGGGTCTCCATTTGTGAAAATAATTTTGTAGCTCAGATTCAATTCTGCACAACATAGAAAAATACTTTGTTTCATATACCATTTAAAGTTCAGTAAATATCATAATAATCATGAATTTGTTTATGAATATTCATGAGGTAAAGAAGAGTTAAGGCCGTTTTCATAAGGACTCCAGATAGACAGCAGATCCAGATAGAGGACTGGTATCCATATTTCATCACGATGAGCTCTGTAGTGTGATCTTAACACATTCATGGTGAACCAGTCAAAAAGGTATGCCTGATCCAAGTTTTGACAATAATGCAAGAATGACAGCACATTTCCCATAATATTTGTTTTCAGATTGATATATCAGGTGTGACTCCGGTTATACATTTGCTATTATAAAGACAATTTATGAGAATAATTATGACAAATTTAAAGACATGACTGGTGATAAGAAGAATTGATCAAAGAACAAAATAGTCTGTATTTCTGTAAAGTTAATAAGGAAAGGCCTAAAAATAAAAATTCTGTGTTTTGGGCAACGGTCTTAAAAAATTTAGGTAGGGTCGGGGTTGAGTTTTTTGGGGGGGTTTTCAAATCCAGTCCCAACAGTGAATGAATCCCGGAAAATGACGGTCTCAAAATGACCACTAAACTTTTTTAGGCCCAACCATGATGCCTTACATTGTCTTTGTAATTAATAATGACTGGTTTTGTCAAAGTCTGGATTTTGTGCGGTCTGATTACTGGGTAATGTTTGTAAATGAACATGTTTATTCAATATAGTCAGGATCTGTCAAAAGTAAAAATTACAACTCATGAAATGAGTCTTGAAAAGGCAAAAATCAGTATGCCAAATACACGATATGAGCAGTATAAATTGTGACATTTTTGTATGTTTTCTTTTTACCAAAAGTATCACTTTTACCCTTAAATCTACTGTCATATTGCAAAATAGGCAGATATTCACTGTGACTTGTTTACTGATAACATCATATAGAACAAAAATGTCTACAAAATAAAAAAACACTTGGGAATTCACCAGTCGAGGAATATATTAAAAGAAAGTTGGAGTTTGAAGTTTTGATGTATATAATGGGTCTAGGTGGAATCCCCTTTGTTTTTTGTTATTTTTATTTTGAAATGCCAGACGTAGGTACCATATGTATAATAAAACATCTAAATATATTCCAAAAGTAAATGTGTTTTTGTTTTATTTTTTTCAACTTTTGAAAAGGCAAATTTCTTAATGGAATATATTCTAGGAATTTTGGCAGCACAATATTCAAAGCAGTCTGTTTTCTATGGATGTTAGTTAAAAGGAAATTAAATGAAAATATAGTCCTGCATTTTTAAATTTTCTCCATGTATATACGAGACTAGTCAGAACTTTAAGAATACTCAAGGACTTCAGAATGCCTCATCTTGAAAAAATGTTAAATATTTAAGTTTGTGTTTTTCAGATGATTTTAGATCATTTAGACATTTAATGAGATGTATATCACCAATATAATGGTGCATGTTTTATGTCCAACTTGTTTTATATCACTAAAGAAAATAGGGGTTTAATGGAGGGATCTACCTTTGAAAATTTTAACTAAAATAATTTTTTATACACGAAGCATTTTGAAGTCCTTGAGTATATATCAAACTCCATGTGCTCATATCTGACAGTGCTTTCCATGAGGGATATCTGTTGGAGGGTATTTATTATTTATTGGGGGAAACAAGTTTATTGTGAATCTAGACAAAATGGTTGAGTCTTTCATATTTTCATATGCATGAATTATATAATTCATTACCCTATTGTATTGTTATTCAGTAAAGGTTTGTATTGTCATTTAACTCAAAATGCAATTGTGTAATGTTGATTTGCAGTTCAGTCTCTACTTAATGGCTGCATTAGATGTGCACCCATAGGGCAATATTGTATCAGCCACTGAATATAAAGACTACTATTGAACATTTTCAGTCTTTTTTTGTCTTTTTTTCTTTTCCTCTTTAGACCCCAGTTCTTATAAAATACCTTTACACAGGTAACGTCTTCGTCATACATATCAGTGTGTGTGTTGAACATTAAGGTAGATTACTGCATTCAATTAACAGATGGCACAATCAAACTGATGACAGAAGGGTAGACAAAACTCTTCTTTTCTTTACAAAAAAGTTTTATTAGACATAAATATTACATCACAACAATTCAAAAGTTCTGTTCATGTATATATATAATTATATACATGAAAAAAGTGTGATAATGAGAAATGGTTTTCTTGTAAATATCATGAAAAAATGAATACAATGAATTTCATTCCAATATTAGATAACATGATGAACCAAATTCATTTAACAGTATACATGAACACATAACTTGGTTTCTTAAGCTTTTATCAGAGACGGGAACATGTTCATTGGCCTGTCGCATATTTGGACTTCTGAGTGCGGAGAAATATCACAAATAGGTTATGTAAGTAGAGCAGATCTAATCAACTGGACACTAATCTGCATTCTGGTCAGATCTTGTCTTACCTGATGCACATCCAAACCGTTTAGATGATAAATTTATGTGACTTGTGCAATGTATAATCTCATTTAAAATGGTTTGCTTAGATTCAGAACAAGGCAAAGAAACAAAATCTGTATATTTTGAGCCAAAAAAGGTATTGTATGACAGAAAACAGTTAAGAAATATTACAAAAAAGAAAAAGAAATCCAATGAGAAACAACCAAATTAAAAAAAAAAAAAAAAAAAAGTTATTTTCAATCTAAAACAAAAACAAATTACCTTTCAGCATAATTTTATCATGCAACATATTTCTGTGTCTAAATATAGCACTGGTTGCACTGCGAGTA
Organism: Solen grandis; assembly: GCA_021229015.1. NCBI lineage: Eukaryota > Metazoa > Mollusca > Bivalvia > Adapedonta > Solenidae > Solen > Solen grandis. The sequence goes on from CM037778.1 coordinate 82,728,937, forward strand.
AATATTAAAATATTTCATAGCTTTATTTTTCATATATTTTAACAAATATTTTTTTTATTTTTCAATGTATAAAATAAATACAACTGATCATACAATAGATTCATCATTTCATTCATGGCTTCAAAAATTTACCCCTGCACTGTTTCAACTCTTCATGTGAATAGTGCTTTTCAAGCTGCCTTTTCAAGGGAGTATGTAAGTCTATTTACTGAACTTACCATACTGCATATCCTGCTACCACAACCTGGTTTTCAGGATGCCCTCATCATAGTGTAATGTGCATAACATTAAGTTTAGACAAACCAGTACTCATATGGATATAACACTGTCAACATTACTTAAACAAAAAACCTGTCATTTTTAAACTGAAAATGATATTTTCTGTAAGCTAATTATATTCATCAGAAATCAGGCTTGGCTAACTATATTTGACATTTAAACTGAGGGTAATCATAGGGTCATGCACTTCTTTTCCTCTGCTTAACCAAACTTAATTTGCCATTTTAAGATTTTATTAAGGTTGTATACAATCAGCCAATGTCCACAATTTTGGTACTGTAGTATTAATCCATCCCTAGTGATCCCTAGTCATAAGAAGTGTCAGACTGGGCATCAATCACAAGTTGTCAATCAGTGTATCTTCAGCTTCCATTAACATCTCATTGTTTATATTCTGGGTGGTATCTGGAGCCTCGTTCTGAATGCTGGGCTGTGGTTGGTCAGTAAGGTCCACCATGTTGGTATCCTGAGCCTCACTCTGGTCCTCCACAATGATTGGGTTCACCACCTCCTCCCCAGCCTCTACTGACTCCAGGGAGATCCCCATGGCTTTCCTGATACCCTGGAGACTCACCACGTCATGGGGCATTGTCTGTAAAAATACCAGGCACAGTCCATAGTATAGGGCATACATGTGAGAATGTCAACATACAGAGCTGATGCATTTTAATGCTAACATATACAAGAGCATATTTGACTTTTTTAGTGTTTGCCAATGAAAACTTTCCGGTAAGAAGCAAAACAAGAGTCTCTGCATTTTCAAGAGGCAATATGCAGCAAAATAATAAGGGCATAAGAGTTATGTCCTCTTGCTTGTAACTGCTGGTGATGGTCATAAATAACTACATATATTCCAAATTTTCTCAAAGTCAAAGGCTTCTGTTTAAACAACAAAAAAAAAAGCTGGTACGAAAACCTTAACCAAATTCCTTAAAAGTGTCATGTACTCTTGCCTACAAGTTCAGGTGATAATCAATATATATGTATTCTAAGCAACACCTTAAAGGGCTCAATGAAAAAAAAGAGGTGGTACGAAAAAAAGTCCTTGAGCACCATATAAGGACAACAGATTCTTAGAGTGACCTTCAGACTTAAGAACTAATAACAAGCCCAGGATAATATCCGAGAATGTAAAATTGGAGGAACTTTTGCTGTATAAGCTCATAAGGACTTCATATAAAATGTCAAATAAAACAAATTCAAGTTCAACAATTAAGATACTTACATCTTTGGCAAGGCTGGTTAATTCTGTAGTAACTTTTTCAGCTGAAAAAATAAAAAGAAATAATAATCACTATAAAATAAATTCACACAGGTAATATTCATCAATTTAACAAGAAACATGTTTATTCAATATGAGTTGAACTTAAACATGTAACTGCAAGATTTGCAGACAAAACAGTTTATCCACACAGCTATTACACATGATCTTACCTAACTGTCTCTCCTGCTCGTTAGGTCCAGGTGTGTTGCCTAGGTGAGGGGGAGGGCGGAGACTCAGTCGCTCCTGTTGCGTCTGCTGCAGATCCTTGATGAGGCCGGCTGTGCGGTCTAATCGTTGCTGAATAGGATCCTCCGTCTCCCCTTCTGTCGTGTCTGCCGATACATACAAGATCATGATTGGTGACAGTTACTATCTCCCCTTACATATAGACAGCATATAGAAAAAGAAGCTGAATTTCAGACATATTTTACATCATCTTCCAGAAGGAATTGTTCTACTCTTCTTACATTAGGTCCGGGGTGTTGATTTTTTTTTTTATGTATTATTCACTGTTAAAACAAGAGTGTTCTCTGGAACACATTTGTCACCTGCTAAAGAATGACGGAAAAAGTGTAACGGACAGACAGATGATGGAAAAGTGATCCCTATGTGTCACCTACTTTCAGCAGGTGAACAAGAAGCTAGAACATTCACTGGAGGTGATTAATACCCATGCTGTATCACCTTGTCCCAACAATGTAAAAGATATCAGAAATAATATGTACATAAGATGAACAATACAAGTAATTCCTACATAGCACTTCATTCTGTAGAGGTATAACAAAACCGCTCTAATACAAATACTTGTGCATAAATGTCTCAATGTAAATGAAAGTCAACATCATACCAACAAGATATCAAATTATTGATCAATAATTAATTACCTTGACCAGATGGCATTTCATCTTCATCTGCATTATTTCCATCTTCACCCATTTTCTGAAAAAATATTAAGAACTGACTTGACTATTTGAGTTTTCCGTCGCTTCAACAGTATTTCGGTCATAAAGCGACGTCCAGCTAATTTCAGGTGGAAGGAAGACCCGAATGCACGGAGGCATCCAGGTAGAACCACCGACCTACCGCAAATTAAGAACTGAAGTAATAACATGAACATTTTTTCAACCAGACAAAATATGTTTACTTGTTCAAACTAATTAGACTTTATACACTTTTCAAAACTTAATTATTACTGATATTCTTAAATAAAGCAAACCTTGTGCTATCACTGAAAGTGATTTACCTGTATACAAGTAACTAATATTGAAGCAATCTAAAAATTATGACGAAATACAACTAAGTGATTCTTAGCTTCCACCCCTAAAATTATCTGTTAGGGATGTTAAAAACTTTGATTAATTTGATCAGATTCTACATGTACATTCTGTATGAGGTGCTCAGGAGGGGAGGAGGGGGACATATTATAATCAGTTTCATTAGACTCTGTAATTAACTTTGGTATCAGCACATGTTACATTATGGGTGTGAGAATTTCTTACAAAACAACTAAAGCTGCACTGTAAGTTGATGTTTCACCATCTACATGACTGAACTAGACAGTGACCTTGGTCCTTATTTATAAAAATGACCATTCATAAGGATCATAACACACACCTTAACCTTCGTTTCAAGAAACATCTCAAACTGAGTTTTTCCTAAAGTCCGTAAATTACATATTTTGTATTGCCACATAAGTGAAATTTTGAAAGAAGAAAAACCTTTTTTCTATTAGAGCATGCTACCAGTAATAATAGCCTGAATGCAAACTTTCTATTATTTAGGTCAATGAAAAAGTGAGTTCTAGATTTTTTTTATGTGACTGAACAGCTATTTTTGAGGAAGTGTTAATAAAACTGACACAAAACATGCAAATAAAAGCAATCAACTCAACTCAAGCCAAGTCTCTGCTTCTCTGGACAGCACCTCATTGCATTCCCATTATTTTTACAACTATTTCCTTTAAGATAAATTTAGTGAGTTTCTCACCTTTTGCAGCTCTACAAGTTTTTCTTTGTCTTCTTTTCTTTTCTGGAAATAAATGCAATACATGAATAATAGGCCTTTATAATTATTTGGGAAGGTAACTGAAAACATTAAAATATAATTCTTTCTTATTTCAGTTTTCAAAATGAACAATATGCACAAGAAATTGAGCAACATATTTTGCACACAATGAAAAACAAACTAATATCAAGAGCTGCCTGTACTGGCCCTGTAACTCATTACTTTCTTTCAAAATTATCTAACTATTTAAAACCAGTTTGAAATGTTCTCAAACTTGGAACCAAGAAACCTTCAAGAGAGAACAGTTAAAAGACTTTAAGAGGATCCAGTAAAGCAATTATTTCACCACATCCTCCTGTATTACGGTTACCTGCTCTATTTGTTTCATGGTGATAGTATGTTGACCCTTGGTCAGTACGTCCAGTAGACTGTCCACAATGCGGGTGCAGTCCTCCTCCGCTGACTCCACAAACTTCATCACACTCTGGGCGTACTGAACGCCCGACTCGTCTCCGTATGTAGACAGCAGGAGGTCCGACTCTTCCTTTGAGATGTTGGAGAAAGATGTGTCATACAGTGGAGCATGACTGCTGAATGGACCATAGTTCAGGTAATTCACTGTAACACAAGGGGCGAGGCATTAACTCACAGTCTGTTAACTCTTAACCACTCTATCACACATTCACACCATGGTATGCCAAAATAAAGCCAGAAAAGATTCAGAGGTTTTTTTTTAATTCTGAGCAAAATATATATAGTATTCCCTTCTTATCTCACACAATACTCAATGATCTGGTTCTATAAGATACCTTAGCATTCTAACAGCTCTTATGTTGTAAAAGGTTAATGCCTCCATAAAAATATTTAAAGAACCACACTGATAATACTTTTTTACTTGGAGTTCTATTTTATAAAGAAATCTGTGGAAGCTTATTATATTGAAGACTAAACCAATTGCTCTGGAACAATACACAGGGATTTACCGGACGCAGGATCCTGCGTCCATATACGCATGAATCACAGACTGTACGCACCGAAAAATAAAGTCTGCGTCCATGTGTACGCACGAATTGTCCAGAATATCTGTGCCAATTCATTATCAAATGTCTTCATAAATCTCTTGGAATTTCCAACGCTATATTTAACTAGTTAAATTTACAAGCCAATCACTGTGCCTTTTAAAATTAGCGTCCAATCATTGAACGCTTCCGCTCACATGTCTTATCAAAGTTAAGCATGGCAAACACAAACTGACTTAAGAAGTTTATGGGGCAAAAGAAAAGATCGCGATGACGAGAAACATGAAAATTTATTGTCAACTGGTCACCCTGATTACAGTTACAATCTTCCTCAAAATCAAAACGTGAGCAGAAAATTCAGTATATGGCTTGAAAAATTTAAATGGCTACAGTTCCGTGACGAAGGCATGTACGTATTGTAATACCTGCATTTCGGCGAAAAGCTCATCAAATCCCTTTACAGAGGGTTGCATAAACTTTCAAAACTCCTTATTAATTCGTCATCAAGACACTGATGTCTACATGAACAGCTTACAAGTCTTAAATATGCGTTCAAATTTCGCAACCGCTATTAAAGCTGATCACGATCAAAGCGTTGAAAATACTGTTAGTGAACTCAATGATTATGTGATTCAGTTGCAGACGGTGTATAACAGAATTTTGAATATCCAGATATTTTTGTTTTCTACAAGGAATACTTGTTAAGGATGCTTGAAATGATACTGTAAGAAAACAAGAATGTCTGTTATCCACCTAGTCAAATTTTAATGTGAATTCTCAAAATTTGCACTTATTAAATTTAATAAATTTCTCAATTTTAAGGATCTGGAATACATACTTTTAGTTAAAGATAATGGCTTTGGTATAGTAACAACACATCCGCGCAGAAAAAAAAAAGTTTTAAAATTTACTTTAACATTCCATGCCCTCAAAGTCGCAAGACTTATAACTCTTCTGGAAAATAGCTAGTGATCCTTAGCAAATTTTGAGTAGTATATTTTGGTGAGGTTAAATAGCTTGGACCCCCTGAAATTAATGATGGACCCCTGTTTTTAAGGATCCTGAGTCCAGTGGACCCCTGAAAATCAAAAGTAGTGTAAATCCCTGAATACATATGTATTTTAGGATTTCATTCTTGGAAAAAGGGGAATAAAAATAAATCTATGCCTAATATAACAAAATTCTTTGTCTATATTTGGCTCTATCTTGGAACAGCGACTTATAACTTTCAATATTCGTTCTACAAAAATTAGATTCTTTTTCCTGTAAAAAATATATACAAGAAGTATATGACAAAAACTTCACATCTTAGCAGAAGATACAATGCAAAAGGACTGACCTTGGTTAATTTTGTTTCTCTTGTCCTCCTTGAATCCAGCGATACTGCCCGTGCCACTGGTCAACTTGCCCGTTAACTCTCCCAGGGAGATAACTCTCTCATTCTCTCCAACTGTCATAGGAATACAAGAAGTGTGTACATTATACCAACTGAATCACTGAAATCAGAAGGACTGATCAAGTAACCTTGGGCCTATCTTACTATATTTGCATAAAAAATCTTCCTAATCATAAATTTAATGATGCAAAATAGATTCTCATGATTTTTTCAGAAAGTATCAATATTTTAGTTATTTGGGACTTTTGTCTACATGAGACATACTGCTGCCTCACTGCGATGCTGTAGACAAATAATATGATACTAAACCCTGTCACATCCTGACACCATGCCAACCAGTCCTGTCACTACCATTATATACCGAGTGCCAAGCAAGGAGCTATACCACTACCATTTTAATGACATTGGTATGTTGTAACCATGGATCAATGCCACAACATTCTGTTTATGGGGTAGACACTACAACCATTCTGTAACCAGGGATTAATTAATGATATATGGATTTTTTTATTGACCATTATCAATCTCATTTTTGTATTCAATATAATCGGCTGATATCATTAGACTTTAATACAAAACAAGAGCTGTCAGAGGACAGCATGCTCGACTATTCAAAATGCTTGTTGGTAAATCAAATGAAATCTATTTCAGTTCTTGCCCTTCACATACCCTGTACATAATAATAGTCAAAAATGATATACCTTGATAGTCTGATACCCCTTAATATTTTGATGATGTCTAAAATCAATCCCATGCCTAGTTACTGAGACATAAGCACAATAACACTGTGCATGCAAAACTTTAACCAAGAATCCAAGTTAGAAAAGGGCCGTAATTTGTGTAAAATTCAGTCCAAAAGCTATCCTCCTTAGTTTTCTGATGCCCCTGAAGACACTCCTTAACTTTCTAGTCAATTCCACAAGCAATTTCTGAGATATAAGCTGGATAGTAGCTTGAATGCAAAAATGTAACCAAAATTCTAAGTTCAAAGGGGTCATTATTTTTAATATATTCCATCAAGTGTTATCTTCCTTTATAGTCTGATACCCCTAAACATATAAAAGATGTTTCAAATCAATCCCATGCCTGGAATCTGATATATAAGCATGAAAGTACCTTGCATCAAAACTTTAACCAAAATTTCTTAGTTTAAAAAGGGGCCATAATTGTAAATTTCATAAAAGTTCCATTAAAGCTATACTAGATATTAGCATAAAGTAACTTGCATGCAAAACTTTAACCAAAATTTCTAAGTTAAAAAGGGCAATTATTTGTAACATATTCCATCAAGAGTTATCTACCATGAAAGTATGATACCCTAAACATATTAAAGATGTTTAAATCAATCCATGCCTGGATACTGGTACTTCCTGGATACTGAGAAATAAGCATTTGAGTATCTTGCATGCAAAACTTTAACCAAAATTTCTAAGTTAAAAAGGGGCCATAATTTGTAATATATTCCATTAAGAGTTATCTACTTTGGTTGTCTGATGCTCCTAAACATATTCATAAACCATTCAAGTCAATACCATGAATGGTTATTGAGATACAAACTAGATGGTAGCTTGCACGCAAAACTTAAACCAAATTTTCTATTGCATGCAAAACTTTAACCAAAATTTCTAAGTTAAAAAGGGGCCATAATTCATATTAAATTCAGTCAAGAGTTATCTACCTTGGTTGTCTGATGCCCCTGAACATATTTAAAATTTTCAATACCACAAACGGTTATTGAGATATAAGGTTGATAGTTACTTGCACGCAAAACTTTAACCAAAAGCTGCAACGCCAACGCCAACGCCGACGCCAGGGCGACTACAATAGCTCTTATATTCTTCGAATAGTCGAGCTAAAAAATGACAATGTAGAATAAAAAAAAAAATAAGAGCATCGCATGCGGATGCCAATGCTTGTTTGTTTGGGGTTTTTTTTGTTGTTGTTGTTTTTAAAGGGAAGTAAATTAGGTCAAAATGGACCTAAGAGTAATGCTTTTGATGACAATGTAGCCCTTGTAATAGTGAACAAGTATATAAAGTTTGATGACAGACGGTTTAATTGCTTAAAAGTTATGGCCATGGTTAAAGTTTTTACAAATAAATGCTAACAATGACAACAGCACTAGAGTGATGACAATACCTCAACTTTTTTTCTATGAAAAACAGACAAAGCTAAAAATTTACAGCTTCTTGAAATATGCTTAAAATTCAAAGTTTAAAAGTCAAGGTTTTTTAAATCTTAAACGTCATTTCCAAATATTCATTTAATTCAGTTTGTACACATCTCAGACTCAGAGGCATTTGTCCTGCAGGAACATCACCTTCCTAACGAATATAAATTCTGGTCACAAATGCAAGTTAAGTGACTATCACATCAATTAATTATAATTACATTGTATTCATTATATATACACAAAATCAATGTACCCCTTCATGTCTATGACTGTAAAATATTATTTTCCAATAATTCAATTCTGTTGAATCTGTATAAAAGGCAAATTGTATGTACAAATTTTCTAGAAAGTTTGAAGCCTATACTTAAAAGACAAATTTTATGAAGATGATATCAATTTTCTGGAAAGCCAAATACAAAATCAATAAGATTTAATCTCCAAATAAAATAATCATTTTGCAGTAGTATCCGAGATAATAAATAGCTCAGGGGTCGTATTCATATAGCTCCTTAGTTTTTAAGGAAAATAATTCCATAACTGGATTAAACCTCCTAAGATGCTTTATAATTAAGACTATAGGAAATCCTTAATAACTAAGGGAAATCTATATGATTTTAAGGAAAATCTTAGAAACTAAGGGATTTTTTTCCTAAGGAGCTTTATGAATACGGCCCCAGAACAACAAGAGCTGTCAGAAGACAGCACACTCGACTATTCAAAATGCTTGTTGGTAAATCAAATGAAATTTATTTCAATTCTTGCCCTTCATATACCCTGTATATAATAATAGTCAAAAAATGATATACCTTGATAGGTTTATATAGTCTAAAACTAATCCAATGCCTAGTTACTGAGACATAAACATAATAATACCTATGCATGAAAAACAGTAACCAAGTATCCAGGTTAGAAATGGGCCATATTTTGTATAAAATTCAGTCCAAGAGTTATCCTCCTTGGTTTTCTGATGCCCTTGAACACACTGCTAAACTTTCTAGTCAATACCATAAACAATTTCTGAAATATAAGTAGCTTGCATGCAAACTTGAACCAAAAAGTCGAAGTCATAAATTGGCCCTAATCTGCATTATATTCAGTCAAAAATCATCTGCCACTATGGTATGATACCATTGAACATATTAAAATGTTTCAAATCAAACCCATGCCTGGTTACTGAAATATAAGCACGAAATTCCTTGCATGCAAAACTTTAACCAAAATTTCTGTGTTAAAAAAGGGGCCATATTTGTGATATATTCCATCAAGTGTTATCTAGCTTGATAGTATGATAACCCTATCGCATGACTGGGTACTGAGATATAAGCATGAAAGTACCTTACATGAAAAACTTTAACCAAAATTTTTAAGTTAAAAAAGGGGCCGTAATTTGAAATATATTCCATCTAGAGTTATCTACCATTGTTGTCTGATGCCCCAAGCATATTCATAAACTTTCAAGTCAATACCATGAATGGTTATTAAGATATAAGGTTGATAGTAACTTGCATGCAAAACTTCAACCAAAAGCTGCAATGCCAACGCCGACACAAGGGTGACTACAATAGCTCTCATATTCTTCGAATAGTTGAGCTAAAACAAGAGGGCCAAGATGGCCCTAAAGACGCTCACCTGAGGACATTTGTGCTGACCAAGTTTGAGGAAGATTGAATCAAAATTGTGGCCTCCAGTGTGTAAACAAGGTTTTTCTAAGATTTGACCTACTGACCTACTTTTCAATCGCTTTTTAGGTCTATTAGATTAATGATCTTCGATAATTCGTTGAAATTTCTGAAGAGAATCGTATACCTACCAAACTGAAACCGGAAATGGAGGGCTGAATAGTTTCCTAATTTTTCATTGGTTAATAATATTATAACCTAAAACGACCGAATGTGTTTTTATTACCAACAATACGATTATCTGTACTTTCATATCTTTCTTAAAGAAAACCTTTATTTAATATACAATTGACACAATATATTCTCTTAGTCTTTTTATCATTTTATTTAATCGTAGATACTGATTTTAATATAAAACATATAAGTATGTAATTTAAAGTAAAAAGTGATTCAATCAAGGGCCAAATTTTAACCATTATCTAGTCATAATCTCTCAAACTAGTAATATTGCAAAATATTTTTTTTATGATTGGTCTATAACTATGAATTATGTGGGTACGGACCACTAGACAATATTTCAAAATTAAGGTCTTTTCCTATGTAACTCTATGTGAAACAAGTGACCACTGGTGCAGGGTCATTTATCACCGTAAGGCTATGATTTGAACAATCTTGGTAATGAACCATTAGATGATGCTACATACCAAATATCTAAGCTCTGGGCCTTATGGATTTACAGAAGAAGATTTTTTAAGATTTTCCTGTATAACTCTATGTAAAACAAGTGACCCCTGGTGCGGGGGCATTTATCACCATAGGGCTATGATTTGAACAATCTTGGTAATGAACCATTAGATGATGCTACATACCAAATATCTAAGCTCTGGGCCTTATGGATTTACAGAAGAAGATTTTTTAAGATTTTCCTATATAACTCTATGTAAAACAAGTGACCCCTGGTGCGGGGGCATTTATCACCATAGGGCTATGATTTGCACAATCTTGGTAATGGCCCATAAGATGATGCTACATACCAAATATCTAAGCTCTAGGCCTTGCAGTTTTGCAGAAGAAGATTTTCAAAGTTTGAGTTTTTAAAATCTATTTTTAGCTCCTGTGACCTACTTTTTCAACCAATCTGAATAATTTGTACAACTTTGATAGAAGGCATCATAAGGATGATTCCTGTGAAGTTTGGTCAAAATCCCTTCAGCGGTTCAGGAGGAGATGTTCTTTAAAGCAAATTGTTGACGACGGACGGACGGACGCACGCACGCACGCACGCACGACGGACGACGGACGACGGACAAAAGGTGATCACAATAGCTCACCTTGAGCACTTCGTGCTCAGGTGAGCTAAAAAGGGGTCCACTTACGAATGCCATCATTATCAGTGTTCAGCACAGTAAGAGAGGTGGTGCCATCATCTCTTCTCCGCAAGAAACTCAACTGAAAAATGATATGATATAAGGTATGGTCAAAATGTCAAAGATAGAAGACTGCATCACTATTCTTCCCTATGTTACTTGCTAAATGAAACTCTGACCAAATTTACCAACGGTTACAGTACCATTACTAATTATGTATTAATGTTTTGTTGTTGTTTTTTTCTTCAAAATATCAGAGACGCAAAAACAAATAGCATGGGATGTATCATTTTTACAAAATATACAAGAGTACATTTCATAATGGGAAAATATGAAAATTAATATCAGTCTTGAAATGAACTTCTTAAAAATTAAAATTCATATTTAGGCTTGAAGATATATGAGAAGATCTGACAACATTAATCAACTAAGAACATCAATTGCCTTGGAGCATAAATTTATCATCTACGATCATCAATTCATCATCTACGATAATTTATCATCTTATAAATGAGATAAGACTTGCTTTAGATTCCGATACAAATTCAGTTTTGCGGTCATAGATGAATGTCCTTACGACATCTAATATATTTGATAAAAATAAGAAAAACACCCCTCTTTTCTCTTTTAAATTCTCAATTTACTAAAAGCATAAAATTGCCCATCTAAAAGAAACCCCTAAATTTTAACTTAATCTGCTTATCCACCTTTTATGCATTATATTTCATCCTGTTGCCAAATAAGTAAGTATAATAACTTTCTCCTAATTAGAAAAAAATAACAGGTCTCAAATGAAATCTCTTGAAGATGGTCACCTTTGCACGTGGTTCCCGCAGGGTCAACATCTCGGCAGCTTCCTTGGCTGCAGCCTTAGCCTGGGCCAGTATCTCGTCAGATGTCATGTTGTCGGGGAATGCCTCAAACCGTCCAATTCTGGGTCAGAAGCGAAGCACATGAATAATATGCAAATGTTCATGTCTTACAGCTAAACAGTGAACATAGGGAATGTCTACATTGCAGGTGCATCTTGTTATTACATCACTCCTTTCTCAAAATTTTACCTTTCCAATTTATTTATTTTCTTTATTTAACATTAATTAAAAAACAAGTTATCACAACTTATATTTATCTCTCTTGATGACTTTGGTGGTTAAGCATGTGGTCATTTTTGCGGGAGGAAACCAGACAGCCTGGAGGAAACCCGTTTCTGGATGGATGACCACTGTACCCTCTCACGAAGGTGACCAGGAATCAAACCTGTGGTGCATTGGTGAAAAGTGAGGCATGTTAACTTACCACTTCGCTATCCAGGCACCCTTTCCAATTTAGACCAAGATGACTGACAGACATATTCTAATCAAGGTAGAATTTAATATGTCATATGAGATGTCTGAGTATTGTTTTAAGAGATGCAAATATGACCTGAAATGTGTTAAAACAATTCAGGAGCTTTCATGTGCAAAAAAAAATATATCTCAAGTAACAAAAGTAAAACGCAGTGGCATCTGGTGTTAATTTCTTTACTGAATCAGCTACATTTACTTTAAATCTTATATAAGAATATTTCTAATTTGAATTACTGCAGAACAATAAGGTAACAATAACATTATCAATGAGCACCAAAACAGATATAAGTATCACACTATATTTGTGACTGAAGCCAGCTGAACAACATACCTGTCTCTGTTCTTTACTGTGATCTCATACTCCTTCTCCTTGGCATTAATGGCCTCTATGACCGCCCCTGTGTTGTCCTGTTTATTGACCCCTAACTCCTCCATTGTAATACTGCACATGAAGCCCAAACTTCTCTTCATACTCAGCAGCTTCTCCTGTAAGACACAATACAACTTACCAATGAGTTCATCCATTTTTTGATGCAGCTGGGGTTCAAACCTAGGTGCCACATTATATTGGCCCCATTATTTCAGCATAAGCACACTTAACAAACTGAAAATTAGAGTTCCATGGTTTAATACCTGATACATGTATATAGTCGTCTGTGTTATAATGAGGAATGTGATATTGGATCTGCACCATTTTGAGTGCAGTAATGCACCTTTCCAATTTTTAGTACTGAAGATATATCAAAGTTTCTCCTTTCCCATTTACCACTAGATTAATGGCTTACAAACATTGTGGGGGCCGCCGTGGCCGAGCGGTTATAGTCGTGGACTACAAATCTCTCAGCCCCTCACCGCTGCGGGTTCGAATCCCAGGAGGGGACTTCGGATTTTTCATGTGAGGAAGCCTTCCAGCTGGCTTGCGGTAGGTCGGTGGTTCTACCCGGGTACCTCTGTGTACTCAGGGTCTTCTTCCACCTGTAATTAGCTGGACGTTGCTATATGATTGAAATACTATCGCAGCGATGTAAACCCAAATACAATACAATACAATACAAACATTGTCGCAAACTGTATAACAAACAAAAACTAGAGTTCTGACAAAGTCCTCATTTGGTATCCTTGGAAAAGGACTCCTGATACTTTTTTAAGTACACCATACACAAATAATTATTTTCAGAAATCTATGAAAAGGACTTCAGGTTACTGGATCCTATTGAGAACCATGAAACCACAAATCTGTAATTTTTATAATTCTAAAAGGGCCGTAATTCTTACCAAAAAAAAAATAAGATAGGGTTATTGTGATTGCAGCTAAGAGTTAACTAATGATGGTGAATTTTCAAAGCAATAGCTTTGATAGTTGAGTTAGATAGTTAGATTTTTTTTTGTTTTTTTAAAAATCATATGAGCAAAAAATGAAGATCTACTACTAGAAAACTTACCTTGCTCATGAGTTTCATTCCACTCTGTAGGAGTCGTTTTGCTTCCTTGTAATAAATGGTCTCAGGTCGATTATAGGTCATGGCATTGTTGCACATTGTCACAAAGTCTTTCTGCAACACAAGCATGTTAACAATGACATCAGCAACATCAGCAGTGTTGTGCCTCCTGTAAAAACTCTTAAAATTTACCATAGCATTCATCATCAGGGATCTGATTATTCCATAGGTAAGATCATCATTTCAGATCTTTTTTTTTTTTTTTTTTTTTTTTTTTTTTTTAAACATTTAAAACTGTAGACTACTGAAATATTAGGGCAGTGATTTTTCTAACCTTCTTGTGAATATGGCAGGGATTTCTTTTATTTGTGATATAGGAAACTAGAACTGTCGCCTAAGGGCTTACTAATACCCCCCCGCAAGTGTTTTTGTCAAACATGGCTTTGGAGCATGAAATCAGAATTCTTGTATGCAACACTCCATCTTAATACGTATATAGAGGACATATGTGCCAACTACATGGAAATCTAGTGATCCTTTGTAACACATACCTATGGATATACCTATGTCTATGGATAAATATCATTAAGATTCACTGAAATCTATCAATGGAAGAAAATTGTAAAACAAATACCATCAAAGGGACATATCTTTAAAACAGGGGGGGAGGGGGGGGGGTAACCCAATGTTATATAGAAAAAGCGCTACTACAATGTCTAAGGTTGAATGACAGCAAGTTTCATTGAAATCCCTCCAGTAGTTTAGGAGGAGTAGTCTGCAGAAAATTGTAAAGCAAAAATCATCAAAGGGGCATAACTTGGTAAATAGGGGAGGTAACTCAATGCTATATAGATGTCTAAGGATCATTGCCAGTAAGTTTCATCAAAATCCTTCCAGTAGTTTAGAAGGAGTAGTCCGCAGAAGTTTGTAATGCAAAAATCATCAAAGGGGCATAACTTGGTAAATAGGGGAGGTAACTCAAATGATATATAGATAACGCGCTGCTACAATGTCTAAGGATCATTGACAGCAAGTATCATTAAAATCCTTCCACTAGTTTAGGCGGAGTAGTCCACAGAAGTTTGTAATGCAAAAATCATCAAAGGGGCATAATTGGTAAATAGGGGAGGTAACCAATGTATATAGATAACGCGCTTACAATGTCTAAGGATCATTGACAGCAAGTATCATTAAAATCCTTCCAGTAGTTTAGGCGGAGTAGTCCGCAGAAGTTTGTAATGCAAAAATCATCAAAGGGGCATAACTTGGTAAATAGGGGAGGTAACTCAATGCTATATAGATAACGCGCTGCTACAATGTCTAAGGATCATTGACAGCAAGTATCATTAAAATCCTTCCAGTAGTTTAGGCGGAGTAGTCCGCAGAAGTTTGTAATGCAAAAATCATCAAAGGGGCATAACTTGGTAAATAGGGGAGGTAACTCAATGCTATATAGATAACGCGCTAATACAATGTCTAAGGATCATTGCCAGCAAGTTTCATCAAAATCCTTCCAGAAGTTTAGGAGGAGTAGTCCGCAGAATTTTGTGTCTACAGACGGACGGACAGACGGACGGACAGACGGACGGACGGACGGACGGACAACCTGATTCCAGTATACCCCCCCCTAACTTCGTTGCGGGGGGGTATAATTATGAAATTATGATTTTTGACAGAAACCTAGCCAGATGCCTACCTTGTAATCCAGGACGGAGTCATACTGATCATTCTCTATCTTGGAGAGCATGGTACTGAAGTCCATTGGTTCCTTGATGATGGAAGAGTAGCCTGGGGCTATCACATCATTTACAGGATATGCAAAAAATCCATGCACATCTTTCCTAAAATATATAATAAACACTTATTTCAGATAATATAAATACAATTTTCATCACAGAATAAGGAAGAGAAAAGTGCACTTTCAACAATATTAATCAAATTTTATGATTACATCTATTATCATATGCTTTGAGAGACATTACATTATATATGAAACAACTGTTATCCTTAATACATACACTGTATATGTAAATTTAGTTTTAATCTTATTTTTCATTTACCTTGATAAACAATAACTAGCATTTTTGGCCTTGCTAAAAATAAAAGAGTGATGATATGTAAAAATTACAAGAGTGTTCTTTGAAACACATGCGTTACCTGCTGAAGTGTGACGGAAAAATTGTGATGGACATACAGACGGAAGGACAGACAGAAAAACAACGGAAAAGTTATCCCTATGTGTCACCTCTACTGACAGCTGGTGACACAAAAAGGAACAAGTCCTGATATTGCATTGCAGACTCTCCAGTAACCAACATCAATACCTACTTCAGAAGACTGCTATGTCCCATACTCTGCTTATAAACCTGGATTTAAAACATTAGTTTACATCCATGACAAAAAATAAGCTTTTTTTTTTTTTAATTTTCAAAATGACCAAAACAGAAAAACATTGTGAGCATGAAACTCTCTACCTACTTTTGCAATGTTTTCTGTATGTAAAGCAGACTCTCCTTCAGTATGCCCCGCTCATCGTCCTTGTTCTCCATGATCTGTCTCAGTCTACTGGATTGGATGTCCTGACTCGAGCTGCTCTCCTCGTCAAAGTCAACCAAGGGTTTCTTGGCTGGGGGCTCGTATATATCATCTTCGTCGTCCTCTTGGCTCTGGGACATGTCCCCATCCTCCTCGACTGTCTCCTCATTTTCAAGCTTCAGTGTATCCTCTCTCTATGATAAAGATAGAATACATAATACATATATGTCATGGTGCAATAACTCTTAAATAGGATAGAACAAGTGTAAACATACAGTAGAGCTTCGATCATTAAAAGTTTATGGGACTAACCTAAAAAGTTCGAGACATCAGGACTTCTAAAGTTCAACTTACGTATGGAGCTATATCAATGGTCAAACTGTTTAGAATTTGAATTCAAGACAAGCATTCTGAAAGTATTGCTTAGGAAAAATTAAGTCCCCTACTGGCAAATAGAAAACTAAGAACCTCAGCCCCTCTTCACACTGCAAACAAATCAATTATTTGATCAATACTTTTGTTGAAAGTCAAAACTACAATAATATCAACTCTGAGTCTCCTAAAGCCTGCATAGCTAATCTGGTGCATTTTGTACATGAATGAAAAAAAATGTCATTAACAATTTCATTTAGGGTTAGCATCTTGGTGAGTAATAATCTGGCAAACTTGACCAAACTTCAAAATATTTGTATAAACTGAAATTATGTGAAATTTTACCTACAATATCTACAAGCGTTTAAGTCTGAAAAACTGTATTTTAAAGAAATTTTCTACGTCCAACACCGTAATTTCGGCAAAAATCAGTGGACCAGAACAAAACTCAAACTTGACCTGTAACTCATGGTGGTAGACTGACATACCAAATATTAGATCAATATCTGCAAGTGTTTAAAAAAATGTCCGGAAAACTGCTATTTTAAAGAATTTTTTTAAGTCCAAGGCCCGTAATTTCGTAATCAGTGGACCAGAACGAACTTCGCACTTGATCTGTAACTCATAGTGGTAGACTCACATACCAAATATTAGATTAATATCAGCAAGCGTTTAGAAAAAAAGCCCAGAAAACATGTGTGACTGATGGACGGTGTGCAAACCTATAGACCCCTTCGGCGATATGGGTAGGGGACTAATAAGACTTTTTTTTACATCAACATTGAGTCAAAAATGTAATTTCATACAAATGCACATGTAGTAGTGTATAATATGAAATACATATTCCTTTGGTTTCAGGTGTGTTAGAAAGAAAACATCTATTCATAAGCAAGGTATGCAAACAAAACAAAACGTTGTTCCAATATAAGATGGGTATTAAGTACAGAGTTATTAATTAATCTATGTATTTGACATCCAGTTGCCCAGGTTAGGTACCAGGTCTTTTGCTTAAACGCATGTCATGATCAGCATAAGTTTCTATGAAAGAAACAAATTCAAACGATGCCACAGGAGTGTGAATTCAAAATAATGATATGGCACCTAAAGTTATAACAATCAAAGCATTGTCACACACAGAGGGACAAAGCCTAAGAAGACCATAAGATGCAGCTTTCGTGTATTTAGCAACTGTCATGGGGGTAAGTAGTCAATTTCGTCGCAGCAAATGCAGCTCTAAAGGTGTGAAAATTATCATCCCCCAAACAAAGTTGTGAAAATAGCCAATTGGCTATTTAATCATAAATGGGTTTTTCTTATGAATATAAAGAGAAAAAGTCAGGACTGGCATTTAACTTGGACACAATGAGAAAATCGACTCATCAAAGTTCAATACAAAGACATTCTACTGTATTTCAAACAATTTATTTTCTTTATGTAATATTTTCTTAAACCAGTTGTTATTATTTGATATATTTATTTTCTTTCATTGGTTGATCATTGGGAATCAAGATATGATTCAGGGCTCATCCTAGGGGGCAATTTGGGTGAAGAAGACCCTCTCATCTCGTAGACTTCGCTCTTTAAGAACATCAAAGCAAAATCCACTTCGCCGCCAATTTCTGGCAGCGATATTATCCATTAGACCCCCACTGTGTGTTAGATACCAATTACTGGACAACTTCTCCTATGGCGACAACACGGGTATTAAAATATCAACTAATCAGCGCTCGGTTACCTACCAGCTTTGACTTCAAATCCACTTATGCATACATAATTAGGTTCAGCACCTGGCCGACCCGAAACAAACTAGATGTAAACAATGATTAGCAGTAATTTAGCAAGGAATGATGCTATGTTTGTCAAAAATTGACACTGTCTGTTGAGTGAGTATACTAACTGATGAGGCAACTATTATTTATCATCTGCAGATCCTTCTAACTTCATAAAGTTGTACGATACTTTCCCAAAAGTTGAGCGAATCAAAAAGAAAGAGGCCGCTCTTTTCTCGAGTAAATGGTAAGAAGAAAAAAAGTGATAATTTGTCGGAAGATATACCCATTTAAACCTATTTTTCCTTTCATTCTTTTTTCTGAATTTTATGTTCGACCATAATGTAAAAAATTTCTGAGCAAACTAATGTCACTTACATCATTGATAAAGGGCGAGGGCAGTAAACGAAAACTTAATAGCATTAGCCTGACTCTCCTATGCAAAAATTTTCAAAATCAAACCGTTTAAGTCATTTGATTGGAATGAACAATACATACTCAGTCTTGTTTATTTCCTGTCAAGCCTCACAGTTGAACATCATTAGCATGACTATCAGTAGTTACCACGGTAATTATGTTACAACTTACAGGTATGCTTTGGAATTAATGACAACTATACTGGTAATGAAGGTGGCCTCATTATTAGATTGGTTTTTGATTCTTACTGTTTTTATGATACAGAGCATGATGAAAATATTGGTGTTGAATAAACAATAAAATATTAAGTTGTTACTTTTATTTTGCATGTGTGAGTGAATATAGTAGTAGGAGTGAATGATGGATGGTATGTAGAATATCAACACACACACACACACTCACATAAAATATTTACATGCACTATCTCTCACTTCTCCCTAAGATCTCACCACTTCTCCCTCTCCTGTGCTGAGAGAAAAGTGACATTTCCCCATTTTCTGAGCCTAGGATGAGCCCTGTGATTGATGAGATAGGAAAAAATTGAATCAATTCAAAATATGGGCAACTTGATTTTTTTATTTTTTTCCTGCATTATATTTGTGTTTTCATGTTCATGCTAACCATGTTTTGTGATGTGTATTCATATTCCTACATTGTGTATTTGTTACAGCTCTATACTGTGTCCAAATCTGTACCTACCTCTACATGTCTGGATCTTTCTCTCTCCTTGTCTCTATCTCCAGACTTCTTTTTCTTCTTCTTTTTGTGTTTGTGCCGTTTCTCATCATGTGAGGACTGTCCATACAGGTCAGATGAAGGATCGGTCCCACCAACTTTTAGCACTATCTTGAGAGATTCTTTTTCTCTTTCTTCTTTAAAAATGAAAACACATTATTAAAAAGTATATTATAACATAAGCATTCTTTAAAAACCTAACCAAAAAAAAAAATCATACCTAAAAGATTGCAGAAGAACAAGAACATGCTATATATTTATGAACTCATAATTATTTTCTCCTGAAAATTACCATTATTAACAATACTATGTATTCTGAATTAATGTTAAATAATTGAGAAATGAGATTATCAAATGAACTGCAGATTTCTCAACATCAGACTGAATGCTTAATTTTAATTTAAGCACAATCTTCACCGTTAGGTTTCAATTCCTATCAAATAGTTTGTCTATGACAATCCCGTAACTGTCTATGTTACCTTCCTTGTACTATAAGCTCAGGGGTAGGTTAGAAATAAACGTGATACACAAACACTGTTTTGGATTTTATCAAATTTAAATTCTCCAAACTGGGTGAGATCTATCTATCTATCTATCTATATATACTGCACAAACTCCCCTTTCGGGTATTACTGGCAGGTGCGCGTCTGTGCAAGGATAAAACTGTTAAAATAAAAATTTTGTTAGGGTGAGAAAATTTTCTGAAAAAAAGGTGAATTGGTTTAATTTTTTATAATAAATTGGCCGTGTAAATACCTAACTGAAGATATTTTACTATCCGATACTAAACAATGTTGCAGTAAATTCACACGACTACGTGTTCCAATGATAAAAATAATGCAATGATTTGTGCATCTTTTCGCGAAAACTTATGACATTTTTGTAACTGCAGAGTTACCTTCGTATTCTTCATCGTGT
>CM037778.1:82749688-82771768 GCA_021229015.1 Solen grandis
ATTTCGTACATAGGTAATACCCCCTTCACATACACGGATTTTCTTACGAGTCCTTACGGATTGCCAACTCGTAGTCAATCGCAAGCATCCGTAAATAGCTCGTTGGTATCCGTTAATAACTCGTCACAACTCGTAGACAATCGTGAGGATCCGTGAGAAGAGAGGCAAATTTTTTGACATGTCAAAAATTTTCTTGCGATTGTTCACGGATTACATTTTCCGTAAAGAACTCGTAAATAACTTGTAACAATCCGTAAGTATCGTAAACCGGTCGCAACAACACGTAACCCTCCGTAAACTACTCGCAAGAATCCGTAAATGTCTCGTTAACAATTTGTTTTACGATTTGTTACGGTTAGTTTACGATTTGTTTACGGATTAATACGAGTGCTTAATGATGAGTACGATTTCATTCACGTCGTGCTACAATAGTTTTACGGATTGTTAAGAGTTATTACGAGCACTTTACGTATAGTTA
Source organism: Solen grandis (assembly GCA_021229015.1). Classification (NCBI taxonomy): domain Eukaryota; kingdom Metazoa; phylum Mollusca; class Bivalvia; order Adapedonta; family Solenidae; genus Solen; species Solen grandis. The sequence continues at coordinate 82,750,167 of CM037778.1, forward strand.
CGAGTACTTTACGAATACATACGTATACTTTACGATTTAGGACAGGTATTGAAACTGCAAAATCGAACAGTTCCTTTCAGTTGTTATCAAGACGTCAAAGAAGTCAGATCTCTAATATAGTATACAAAATCTACAAGCATGGCTCCAAAGAAGAAGTCATTCAACAGGAAGAAGAGGACGCGCTCACCCTCCCTAGAAGCGCAACCGCAGCTGCTAGAGCCCGCTGAGGTAGAAGAGCCCGCTGAGGTAGAAAAACGTCCGCGTTCCCTTGAACCACAAGCGCAGCTATACCCTACTGATGCAGAAGACACTGCACGTGAAGTTGATACAGTAGCCAGTGAACGTGACTCCTCGATCTCCAGAAGTGAGGCATCGGACGATGGTGCAGCTACATTTACTGCTAAGACCACTGCATCAGTAAGTCACAATTATAGTAATAAATATGGTACTGTGTACTTGTTGTTTTACATGTAATATTTGTTTTGTTAAATATTAAACTGATTTGGTAAAGCAGTTTCTGTATGCCTAACATAACATGGGTACACCTGCTCTTACTAAAATATATAGTGTATGCTTTGTATAGTATAAAATATGATAATAGTAATTGTACAATTATTTGCTTTATGTGTATCAAGATATTGGCCATTTTTTATATTTTCAGAAGCACAAGAACAGGAAGCCTAAGAGTAAGATGGCCAGGTCCCTAACGAATGAAGAAGAGGATTAGGTTATTGAGTGGCTGAAGTCGAACCGATTCCTCTACGACAAGTCCAGTTTCGAGTTTAAGAATCGTCAAAAGAAGGAACGCACATGGCTGGAGATGGAACAGAAGATGCGATTAAACCCTGGTGACCTCTACAGATGGTATACTTCGTTGAGGACCCAGTACGTGAAAGAGGTGAAGAAAAAAGAAGATGCAACACGATCCGGCGCCGGTTCTGTAGATGACATCGTTACGCCTAGAATCACCTGGTTGATGGAGAAGTTTGAGTTCGTCAAGCCGTATGTCTGCCAATCAAGGGCCACCAGAGGGTCTAGGATTCAGAAACCTCACCGGCACTCTGACTGCAGTGAATCATCAGAGCCGCCCCAGACTACCCGTGAAGGTACACCACAGTCGGCGACATCAGCGACAACAGCCACCATCTCCGACTACCTCGACAAAGTCTCGCAGCAGCTTGCAGTGCCGAAGAGTGACATAGAGAAGACCTGCGACTTCCTCAGCATACTCATGGCAAAGATGACACCTTCGTGCCTGGAGGATTTCACAAATGAAGCCATCTGTAAAGCGATGGAGTATGTGAAACAGTCCAATCAGGAACGCCGTCAAGCTCAGCAACCACCGAAAGTCAACGTTGTGCTGCCGCCACAGCCTCCATTCACATTAACAGAGCAATTTCAGCAAGCAAACCAGCCAGCAGCAATGCAATACACTCCGTTGCAAGCACCACCACAACTCGCCGCAGCTACCAGACCAAGGCCGACAACGTCATCCACAGGGTTGAGGCAGCCTCAGCTGACTACCGACTACATCATGGCACGCAACCTGGCAGCGTCTAACCCACCTGCTGATGTTCTGCAACAACATGGACGGTATGAGTGGACAGAGTTTCAACCGAGTAACCTGCAACCTGTCCTGTCGGGTCAGCTGCAACCCACCACCTACTCCATCCAGGTCCTTAGTGTAAGCCAGGCACCCAACACTACAACTTCCACTTCGACGGATACTGCAGCAGTTTTGACCGATGCTTATGAGACAATGAATCCTGACCCTTCCTTCAACCTGGCCCACGCCCAGTGAACATTTAGTAAAATAACCATCTTGAACAGTGTAGTATTGAACTTAAAATTTTTTTGTAACTTGTAAAGCTTGTAAACTGTTTTGAATATTATAAATAGATAAACATAGTTTTTATTATTTTATAGTTCATCTGACCGAAGGTAATGTAAGCTTTTGCCATTACTTGGCGTACGTCGTCTGGTGTCTGTCGTTTTGCGTCTGTCGTCATAAACTTTTAAAAAAATCTTCTCTGAAACTCCTGAATCGATTGTAACCAAAATTGGTATGAATGTGTCTAGAATATAGTTTATGAATTATATACCCGTCGATCAAAAAACATGGCCGCCGTTACTATAAATACAACATAAGGGTCAAAACACGTGTTATTGGCTTATATTTTCAAAACTATGATAGATACATTTACATTTTCAATTATTATCAATAATATTATAAAATACAAATTAAAATACAGTACAACAAGTCCCTTTAAAGTTTCATAAATTTGAGTCAAATCATGTTCTCCTGCCATTCCACAGCCCCTGCTTCGGAGTTTAAGTATTCTTTAAGATAGTCCCTTTGTGCAGTACCAGCAGCGTTGGCAACATTTCTCTGATAACCTGCCACTCCGTCAGCAAGTTGCGCACCCTGTCTCCATTGTCCCTCAACTAGGTTGTGATTGTTGCCTTCTTCATCAACATACTGGTGTAGCTCAGCACGTCGTCTGATCCTTAGTAAGTTGTGGAGGGTAGTGCAGGCCAAGACGATGATATTTACGGTTTCTGGTACTTGTTGCATATTTCCAAGCAGAATCCGAAATCTCATGGCAAGAATTCCAAAAGCATTCTCCACAACTCTACGTGCACGAGACAGTCTATAGTTAAAGATGCGCTCGTCATGATCCAGATGTCTTTGTGAGTATGGTTTCATCATCCATGATCTGAGTGGAAAGGCATCATCACCAATCAGAAAGTAGGAAGTGTCTCTGTCAGCATGTGGAAGGGGAGATGGTGGTTGAAGGCCCAGAGTTCCTTCTTCTAGCATTGGTCGCAGTTCTGAGTCCCTGAATATCTGGCCATCAGATGAACTTCCATATGAACCAACACTCAGCCAAATAAACTTATAGTCCGCATCCACTACAGCCATCATCACCATGGAGAAGAAGTTCTTGTAGTTGTAAAACAACGATCCAGAGTCAGCAGGTTTCTTGATTCTGATGTGTTTGCCATCCAACGCACCGCAAGCGTGTGGAAGGTTCCAAACCCTTTCAAACTCGGCTGATATGCGCAACCAATCTTCCTCTGTGATGTTGTCTGGCATGACTTCTTCTTTGTATGCTGAGTAAATTGCTTCGCTTCAGGTACGAAGAGTGAAATGGAGTTTCGGGCTACACGGAAGGCATACATCAGGTCTGCATAATTCGTACCAGTAGCTAAATGCCTGAGTGTTACAGCTAACTTCAGTCCAGGCTCAATTGGCTCCCTGAAATAGACACATTGTACGCATATTTAAAATGCAATAACAATGGTAGCTTTATATCAAATATAAGCAAATTTAATTTATACAAAATTATTAAGAAAATTTACAAATACTAGTATGTACCTGAAAGACGTTGACTCTTTCTTGATAGCAGGGGTAACCCTGTCAAGAATCTCTCCAAACAGTTCAGCATCAACTCTGAGAAAGTTCTTGTAGCCAGCAGAGTCTTCTCGGTTCAGCTCATGCAGGAGATGATCATACTGCCCAAAGAGGGTCCTGCGGGCCAGCCAGGTCCTGCACCAAAATCTTCTGCGAGCTGGACGCCTCCTCCGCCTCGGCCAAGGAATATCTATTTGCTGCTGGGCATCTTCCTCTTCCCTCTGAGCTAGTGGAAGGAGCAATTGTAGAATCTTAATAACGCAAATGTTTTGAAACGTAGCATTCCGTAATATACTCGTAACAATCCATAAAAAGCCCGTAAAATGTCGTAACTTGCTCGTATTTATCCGTGGTTACTCGGAACAAATCGTAGATGTTTGCCGTAAATACATCGTAATAACTCGTAATAAACCGTAAATGGCTCGTAATTACTCGTAACCACTCTTAAATCGCTCATAAAAGTGGCCAAATCGTAATGATTCGTGTACTTTTACGATTTGTGCCATACGTAAGGATTCATAAGAAAAATCCGTGTATGTGGAGGTAGCATAAATTAGTATTACTCATAATTTTAAACCAAAACTTAAGTGATCGTTCTTTACACAAAAGTGATAACGGATACCTCCCGAGCTCGCCATAAATATATATCAATATTTGTCTAATTAGACAATACAATGTAGCGTTCCGGTGTATATTTTTAAAAGAAACCAGTTAGCAGTTGTGACAAGGATTAATCAAATGAAACAAACGTCACAGATACATGACATCCGATTTCCTCCTTTGAACCTTTACCTCATGAATATTCATGTGCATGTTTATTACTTGATGAATAGTAATCAACTGAACTTTAAAAGGTATTTAACCACTGGATTATTTTTGCAGTGCGAACTGTGTAGAATCCTAAGCTACAATATTGTACAAGCTAATAGAGAATGATCAGAGATTTGGATCTGCTGTTTTGCAAGATCATCAAAACATTTCTATATGAGGTAAAGGGTTAAGTAAGATTGAGGTCATTCATAATGACTGAGTCGTGTTATTTTGTGTGCGAATAAAAACAGCGGCTGGGAGGTCCGCAGCCAGTGTTTGTATGGTTATATATTCATATTCATTAGAAGATTACATGTATATGTTATAGAATTGTGGTACTAGGACCAGTTGAACTAGTACAAGGATGATGAGACCAGGCTTGAATTCCACAAATAATATTAGGGCTTAGTAATACTTAAAGTAGCTCGTTCACTGATGGCCATTGACTAAGATTTCGATTTTTATCTATGTGTGTATTGTATCTATCAATACCTATCAAAAGATATGTGGTTACCAAATGCATCGTCTGTGATGGTTTCTTCATCACATGCAATCACCTTACGAATTGTATGGAACATACATTTAGAATTATAAAACCTTTATTTAGAATTTCTGTTTTCAAGTGATGTCACATGACTTATAATATTCACCCTTGGCACGTGCCCTCATTTCACAGGCTGGATTTAGGTATTAATTGGACCAAGACCACAGTTTAGATGGTTTTACACAGAAAATAGTTACCCTTATTAATGACTTATTCACTGCTGTGCTGCATTATTGTAATATTTTTACTGAAAGACATGCAGTAAAGGGTTAATTCCTATTGGACACAGCTAATTTTTTATAAAATGCCCATTTTGGAGGCTTTTTTTACATAACAATCTTAAATGCTGAACATCGCCAAGAGGGGAATTTTTGAGAAAATTGGCGTGAAATGACTGACACATGCTTGGCCTTAAGTTTGTCAAAAAGTAGACAGATGATTCGATGTTTGTAATTTACAGACATATTTTACTTGAACAGATCTAACAAACAAGTTTTGATGTCAATTTTTTAAGAAAATTTCATTTTGGTAATTGCTTAAAATAAAACATATAGTAAAATAATTAACTGTGGTGTTAAACCTGATGTGTAGTTATTTCAAAGGTAAAATGAAATTTAAACGATGTGTCAGCTCAAAAGTAAGTTGTTTTGTTTTTTCAAATCCAATGTGGTCTACCAACTGTCCGACACAGTGACCACACTGTCCTGGCCATCTGGTATGGCCAGCCTCTCGTGCAGATCTATGGCGCCCTCGGTTTCCGTCATCTGTAATATACAGCAGACGACATAAGAAAAATGTTGTTACTTCTTCAGGTTTGGAGATGTCTCAATAATAAAACTCGACATGTCTTATCACCATAACCGGAAGTAGCAAATGACATATTGCGGAAATTTCATGTGAATGTGTTTAGAGTTATGGCCTTTAGAAATATCTCTCCATATAATGATATATACAGAAAGTTTGTGGTGCACGCGAACTTGCAATATTTCAATTGAATATGTTCATTTCTTAAATGTAATTGTATACAAGGCCGTTTCTTAGCGGTATATGATACTTCTAGTTTTTAAAGCTATTCAATATGGAAATGCAAAAAGGTCCAATGAGAAATCCGTTATGTATGAAAATAAACTGACTGTAGAAGAAGGTGCATGTTAATGGACCAAAAGGGAAAAACAAAACAACAACAAAACAAAAACAAAAAAAAAAAAGAAAGAAAAACGGTGTCGTGACATTACATGAAATACAGAAACAACAACAGTAACCGCATTGGAAGGGTATTAAACCAGGTTTCAAAGGGTTTCACCTCCTGAAGGTATTTCTCTTATACGAACAGTGTAAATTAAAATATCCCATCAGAGTGAGATAAATATGCAACAGTAGGCACCTACATCAGAAGAAAAATCTACATAACAATATATCTGAATTGAATTGAATTGAATGCATACATAATACATCTATAAAGCTATAAATGCTGACAGCTCATTCCTTCACCAGACCTCCCCCAGTATTGGAATTGTCCTTATATGATCAGCAAGCACATATATACGAGATCAAACCAACTACGCCCTTGATACTCAGTTTCCTCTTTCAAAAAAAAATAAATAAAAAAAAAATAACTTTATAACTTTGTAGAGTTAACTATATGGCGACCGAGCTGCTTGTTTACATAGCTACAGTTCCTTGTCTTTCAAATTCCGAAAGTTGAATTTAAGGTCCATCGTGCAGTCTGGAATTATGTTCTAGGTTGATCCCCACCTAAGTTTTAACACCATATAAGGCCAGGTATGGTAGGGGTGCTTACCTCTTTAGACACTGTGTTTTTGTGACTGTCGTCTGCTGATGTGACGGAAACGAGGCTGCTGAGGCTGAGGTAGAGGGGTGAGAGGAGGCGTCGCTCTACTGGCTTTGACCTCGTGCCACCTGGAACCAGCTTTCATAGTTATATATGACAAAAACCACTACTTATATACACCTACATAACATGAAAGCCAGAATATATGTCATAAACTTTGTAAACATTGCGCGCGCACGCACACAAACACTCGGGCAATGAGCAAAATGTTTAAATAAATGACATTTTATAAACGGCATTGCATGACTCCCATTTATTAAAAATATATGTAGTAAAGCCAGCCTGTGATCAAATCATATCATGCATGCTACATTATTTTTTCCGAGAATAAACATGTTTATACAAGTATAGTTTTCATCTAGCCCGAGTTTATCGATCTCATTAAGCAATACTGCATGTAATATTTCTAAAAGCGTTCCTTTGAAAATAATTTAAAACAGTACATGTTACCTACCTGTGACACAACTAACCATCAATCCTACAATCACTGTAGTCAACACTGCGAGCGTGCTATACCACAAGTACGATAACTGGTAAAGCTGGTCGAGGCCGCTGAAAGAATCGAAGAATTAGAAGCAAAATACAATGGTGAAAATTCAACATGTTCGTTATTTTATTTTTTGATAAAATTTTCCCAAATTTAACTCCGATGCTACAGGTCCAAGCTTCTATAAATTAAAAAAGAATAATTCTTCATGAGTTATTAGAAGTCATTTTAATTTTGTAGCCAATCAGAAGCTCTGATTCAAATTTATCAGCGATTTATTTCAATAAAACAAGTATCATGTACAAGTAGATCTATTCGACAAAAAAAAAACTGTTTCCACAAATATATATTAATTTCTAAATCGGATATTATCTATTATCAAGTCAATTACAGATAATAGAAGCCTGCGCTTGCTACGCTCGCTTCGGTATTCTGTTGTCTGTAAATATGTCTTGATAGAATATTTTTCTTCTGCAAGTTAATTTCAACAGAATTTATTTCTACGGTTTTGTGTTCATCCGCAGAAATAAATACCTGCAGAAATAATCCGTAATACGGTATTTAAAAAGAAATAGATAATGTACTAAACAGATTTATTTATGTAACAAATTCAATTGATTCACAAAGTTCGGGTGACTTCTATGTCGGATAGAATCTATCAAGACATATCTACAGACATAAGTAGCCCACTCTTGCTACGCTCGCTTAGGCTTTCTTTTGTCTGTAGAGATGTATCCTGTACCGAGAACATTATCGTTGCTCATTATATATCTTGTCTTCATTGCCTGCTGTATCAGGTAAAACGTGGGAAAGAAAATTTATATTCTACCTTAAAACTTCCGGTGTCGTCTGTGCAAGTCCAGCACCAGATGTGTTTAAAAAGTTTGCTGCTGTTGTTGCCGTAGTCACTAGAGAAAACGATGACGCCATAACACTTGTTGCCGGGACTGGGCTGTTACATGTGTTAGGAGGAGCGTGGTCCGTGCGGTAGAGTATGGAGCCCACTGCCACCCAGCACGTGACGCACAGGCTGGATATTACACCTGCCGCTGCCCCCTGAAGTGAGGCAAGGGAACCATTGCGAACATTCTCTTTTTGCTTCTATCCTTTATCGTTTACTAAATTTGGACGCACGTTATACTCATTTGCAGACTCTACTCGTATCCAAAGGGGTCTGGCACAAAAAAGTGAAGCATATATCACTATGTAATTCTATTGTTATTATTATTATTATTAGGGCTTTCTGTCTCAAGCAGAAAGTCCTAATGGAACTTTGGGACTATTTTCTTATTATAATCATTCTTTCTTCTTTTTGTGGTTAAAAAATTAAAACAGGTTGCCGATAGGCTAGCTGCATAAAACTTTATCAGTAAGCACTGTGGCTTTTTCATCCTTTTGAATGCAACAATTTCCATCTTCATATGACGTCAAGTGACGTCACGGGTGAAAAAGGGCTACCAAATTTGGTTTGCACTCTGCAGCGGTCAGTTCTGGTTCGATTGACTTGATATTTTCACAGAAGTTGTAAGGATGTAGATGTGCACCTATGTCATTCGAAAAGTACGAGATTTTATGTCAAATCGAGATTTGAACTTTGGTCCTAAAAATATAATTTATTGTAACAAAGGCTCCAGATGATTTAGAAGCATGAGAATTGGACAACATATGTGTCCTGGGGTCTTCTTTGTATTCTGTGAAATCTAGTCATCGTGCTTGATGACATCCGTTTCCGGAAAATTGCAAAGGTCAATGTCATATTTCAATTATCGTTTTTTCTTCGGCCTTAAATATTTCTACATATATATACACAGAATGTGTATATTACATTCTAGTTAAGCAGGATTACATACGTTTTTCAAGATCGAAAAGGTCAAGGTTCTATGGTTGAACCAGATTTCGAACTTTGGACCTGAAAATAAAGTATTATGGAGCATGCAGATAAGCTAGAAACTTGAAAATTGGGCAGAACGTGTATCCTTTTGATTTCTTTCAGCTCTGACAAGACTGAGGAACATATGACGTTAAATGATGTCATGGTGCGTTAACAAACTTTTAATTTAAATGTTACTGTTTTTATAGCACTGCACGCCTTAATTTTTTTATTTTGAACGACTTGCATAAAAGTTTCACTGATTATGCAAACAAAGCATCTCATTGTCTTAAGTCGCTTCCGTTTCCGAAAAATTGCAAAACTCAAGGTTATATTTTTAATGTCAGTTACGTATTTTAAGTGTTTTGAAGCTTCCTGTGAAGTGAGCTGGAAACATGAAATTTGGACAGCTTACACGTACTGAAGTATATTTTCTATTTTGCTTTTAAAGCTTTAAACAAAATTAATCGATGTTGAAGCTTTGCAGGCCATGCTTTTTGACTAATTTGTATGAAATTTTCACTAAAAGTGCACATAAGCTCCTTTGGTGACTAATCACTTCTGTTTCCGGAAAATCGCAAAGGCCAAGGTCATATTTTAATTATGTTTTTTTTTTTTTTTTTTTTTTTTTTTTTTTAGCTATTAACATCTCAAAAACGAATAATATTCTATAGAGACAATATAGTAAAATTTGTTATCCTTTGAAAGTCCTTTCAAATGATATTTAGATTTTGATGGTCTGGGTTGAATCAGTTGAGTTATGGCAAATGTTACCCCAAGTGCTTACATTTGGTAGAAATATAGCCAATACACTGTAACAGCTGTGGAAGTAAAATGATTAGTTATTGTAGCTCTAGAAACAGACTGCACTATTTCTCACGTTTTCGACGGATTGGTGGTTGGTTCATATAAACATTTGGTTTCATTTCTTTGTCGTCTTTCGGTTTCAAATAAGAAATTTTGGGCGACAATGAACATCTTTATGGGAAAGTTTGTGTTTGGGGTTGCAAAATAATAATTAAGTAAGATATCCGCGATACATATCTTACATATACTTTTTTTATTAGTGGAGTGTATTCTTATAGTAAGACTGCACTAATTCTTATACACATATAACTAACACATAATTAATCTATTAATTAACATGTATGTAACTCATTCGTTCCGTATCGACGTTGTGTAAAGATTCGAAACTGTTTATACCATGACATTTATATATAAAAATAAATGCTGTTGGATGAAGTTTTTTAAAGAATCATATAAGGCCTCATTTTGTATTGCGTTGTAACTTTCCAGTTTGTATATTTGTCCTTGACATCATTATGTTTCTCGGTGACGTTGACTCTTTTCTTATGAAATCTTTTATGGCTCATAGGATCGAGATACGTTTCACATTTCTTTAAAACGTGCAGTCACGGTCACGATTACGTGTAATTTGATTATACACAGCGAGGGTATGTTACAGTGTCAATGTATTCATATAGTGCAAACTTGATCTGCAGGGGTCTCTGGGGTGTGAACAAATGCATACGGATAAAGATTATGGTATTGGTGTTACAAAACAAATCATGAAATAAATACACATATTTGCGACTAGCAAGGACATATATTTCAACATGATATAATGTATGTTCATTGTATTTGCCTCCAAAGATGTCATTACCACATGCACTGATAGATCATCATTGTTCCTTTAAATGACTCAAAAGTAATATTGGAAGTGGCATGTCTACTTTAGTGCACTGATTGTACAAAAATGAATTTATTGTTACCAGAATTTTAAAATATGTGTTAGCTTCGTTGTTTAATATAGAAACAACAACAACAAAACCATTAACCACCACATACAGCAATGCAATCTTTTTTTAACATTTCACAGATGAACTTATTTAATTTCAAGATTAGGTTGCTATCAAGAGCCAGTAAAACGTTACCCTAAGATATATAACTTGAAATAAACAGAAAATTTACATGAGCATGCAATATGTGTGGGTTATATTTACATTACAATACCAGAGTATTTCAACCTCCTTTGGGCAGGGAAGCATTGAGAAACCTTGAAAAGTACTCTTACGCGCAAAAGTATTTAAGTAATATGAGAGCCTTGTTTTGCAAGCGTCTGCATAAGTTTACGCAATGTCATGGTAATGTTTTTAAATAGCAATCTTCACATAGATTTTTTGAAATATCACTAAACCCTTACAAGTATAATCATTCCGGTATGAGAATTTTGTTTTGCAAACGTGTACCAAACGATAAGTCAAGGTGATGTCTGTCGATAGCTAGAGCTATCACTAAAGGTAACTAATATCCCCGATTCTCACCTTGTCTTTGTTATATCTGACCATGAAAGAAGAGGGCCATGGTGGCCATAGAGTATCATTAGCCTAATAAAAACCAGGTCATTTGATTTTACCCTGTAACCTTCAGCAGCTTTGATTCAAATTTCATAAACATAATTCTAAAGAAAACTGGTCAATCTTTATTGTGCAGAACTCATTTTTTCAAGGAATCAACAGTATTTTAGCAATGATAGTAGAACAAATTTGTGCCCAATGAAATTAAATTCTGACTTTTTGTTTGTTAGAAGAATTTGCAATTTTCTATATAGAAATGTCTCATTTTCCAAGGGATCAACTTTATTTAAGCAATTATGATGGAGCACTATGAGTTGACCATATGTACCAAATAACATGAAGTTCTGACCCCTGGGTGGATAGAATAATAATTTTGAAATGTTCTGTATGGAGTATAAAAGGAAAGGGGTCAAGCCCCTGGACTCCTCATTTTTCAAGGGATTAATTTTAATTCTTAAATTTTGGATGAGCACTATGAGGTGACCGTTTCTGTCAAATGATAATAATTCCTTGAAGAAGAATTTTGAAATTTTCTGTATAGAGTATATGAGGAAACTAGCCGATCTCCTAGGGCTCTCTTTTTTTTAAAGGGGTGAATTTTATTTTAGCTTATGGTAGAGCACTATGATGTGACCATTTGTGCCAAATGACATGAATTTCTTACCATTAGTTTTAGAGGAGAAGCATGTTTATTTTTTTAAATAAAATTCTGTTGGTTGTCAAGGCAACCAGAGTTCTGAATGGATCAAATTTATTTAAACACCTTTGGTGCTGAGTTTAATCAATAACTACCCTGTGGTTTCAGAGGAGAGTCTTAAAGTAAATTGACGACGCATAACGACGGACGCAGGATGATCACAACATGATGTACTCTGGTGAGCTACGAAAGTTTAGAGCGCTGCATATGACCCGATATAGAATTGGAGTGATGATAACGTATCATGAAGCTAATACATGAAAATCCAAATGATGCAGGTAAGTAATCAAGGAATTGTGAATATAAATAATGTTTGCAAAGAACAACAGGAATTGTCCGTATGACAGCGCACTCGACTATTCGAAAGCTTATTAGTTACACGCTTTATTTCAATGAAAATTTCTAAGTTCAAAAGGGGTCATAATTTACAAAAATAAAATCACTCAATCTCATAACAGGCGTATTTTCTTCAATTTTTCAAAGAAAATATATATCGGGATTATGTTTTGCAATTGTCTTTTTATAATCCGAAATTAGAAACTTTCAAGGGAATGTCAAACTAATTTTCGAGCTCTACCCTCTGATGACTCAACATGTATTATAGTAAAATGAAATTTCAAAAACTGCTAGACACATGCAACTTTGTCACCATGCATAATCGGACGATAACATAGCACATGTAAAAAGAATATTCAGCTGATCTGGTTTATATTGATTTACAAAACAGAAAGCCCTATCGTTTGTTCGGGACAAACGAGATCTAGTTATTATTATTATTATTATATAGTGGTATATGACTCACCTTTCGTGCAAGACCAATTTGGAAATAGTGTAGCATAACAACGATCTCTGTTGTTTTTTTAAGTGGTTGAAATGGACCTAAGAGTTATGGCCCTTGATGGGACTGTAGCCTTTTTTGATAGTGAACACAAACGCAAAATTTGATGAGAGAATATCGAAGTTATGGCCAAGATAAAAGTTTTCATTCTTTTTTTTTTCTTTTTTTTGTAGGGGGATACATATTTTGTCAAAATGAACTTATTATGTTCATGTTATGTGCAACAGCCCTTGATATGAATGTAGCCTTTCTGAAAGTAAACAAGTATGTAAAACTGATGACAAAAGGTATAGTTATGGCCAAGGTTTAAGTTTTTTACCACGCCGCCGCCGCCGAAGACAACACCGCAGACAATACCTCGACCTTTTTCCATTAAAAAAAAGAAAATAATAGAAAAACAAGCTAAACAGGGTTTTATGTTGAGCCAATATTCCATCTTACCCAGGAGTTGATCACAGGGAAGAAGAGAGCACACACAAACAGTCCCAGAAGAGGTCCGCCCACCATTCCAAATATACTCAGCGCCACCTGGAGGATGAGGCTGCCGAACGACTGAGCAGCGAAGGCTAGTGCTATGGTGACAACGCCGAACACAAGAGCTGAAACAAGGTGTAGTCGCCTTTCAAAAATTAAAGATTTCGGGAGAAAATTCATAATTAGGAAGATTTTATGGACCCCTGATGGCCGAGCAGTTGCATTTACTGCCCCGGTTTCTGGAGTTGGCGGCATCATGAAAAAATTGGGGGAGTGGCCAAGTTAAAGTCGCGTATAAACATATGGTAAACTAAAGCGAAAGCAGCACTACATCTGTCTCATGTAAACCATAGGGGTCCGTAGTGATGCGTGTCAGGAGGCAAACTTCGAACCGTTATGATGTCGACAGTGTCCCAAAATAAGACCAGGATACACCAAGGGACACAACTCTTACCTAGTGCTTTAGAGATGATAGTTGAAGTTCTCTCCGCCATTTTCCGCCCTGTCCTGTAGCTGTACAGGGGTTTGGCAATATCAGTCAGGAAGGTGAGGGCGAGAGCGTTCACTCCTGACGACACCGTGCTGAAGCAGACGACACTTTTTTAATTATCAAAAAGAAAAATTACGCACGTGCGTAAGTCTATCTCTATGCGCCTTGTATTTCTGTGACCTTCGTGCTCAGGTCAAAATTAACAACAAAAATGTATATAATCCCTCTGTTGTAAGAGCTCATTTCTAACAACTTATATGCCTATTTAATCTTCTTAGCGATTCCTGGATTGGACCAGTACTTTGCAAAAAGCAAGGTCTTTGACCTTGCGCGGATACAGTCTTCTGTTCACTAATTAATATCATATACATGTATATATAATGCAACATCTACAACAACAACGACAACAACAAACTTAACAACATTTATAGCAATTAACATACAAGGCTAAGGTGGACAAAACTTACAGAGAAATATAGTATTTGGAATGTTTTGAACAGCAATTATGATGATGATGATGATGATGATGATGATGATGATGCTTGGACAAATTAGAGACCTTTTAACATTTTTAATGAATGTGTCCTTTAGTTTTTCAAAGAACTCATGAATTTAACACCATATGAAAAATTGAATGTTTCCTAGGAAATCCATAAAATTCGTATTGATACACCACGCCATTGATTCTGTATATGTATTCACCGTTCCGCGTAATCTAGAATTAACATACATCATTATATTTATTTAATGCCAGTCGGGCCAGGTGCTTTTCATTAAAAATCATGTAGGCCCTATGCATATTGTATGTAACATATACTGTTAAACCTACTGTATGCATTCCTTTTAACTCGATACCTCTTTCTCTCTTCTGCCACACATCCATCCTACGTGAAATTAACTTAATAACCATTGATGGGAATGACTTTAAACTTCACCAAACATGAAGGTTATTTAACTCATTGTTTACATTAAATGTTAATTAAGAATTTTTAAACAGGCAATTTGATAAAAAGTGCTTGCACGTGATATATAGATGACTGAACATCTAGTGATAGGGCTGATTTTGAGACTTAAGAACACATAAATTGAATAGATCAATTTAATAGTTAATCTGAACCCACACAAACCAACTGTCTAACCAGGCTCTCTTAATGAACTAATTAAAGAGACTTTGGTCTAACTTACCACTATTGGTTGCCATAGATACAAGTAACCACGTCAGACTGAGCAAGGTATTTACCTGAGGGAAGCGCTAAAGAAGCAGGCTACCATGAGGCCCGGGAACCCGTGGTAGTTTCCCAGTACGTCCATCACGAGCCAGGGGATCAGCTGGAACAGATGCACGTGCATACTGAATAAGGCCCGCCAATCCAGTTACCAACCTTAAATATTATTTATTAAGATTTGAACAACGGAGCATTTAAAATCTTTATTTTCCCGCTAAGTTTTGAAGTGGACATATAATTAATGGATGCAATCGTATGTTTGATCAGGGATCGAACTGACAGCCTCCCATCCTCAGCCTCATGCAATTCTGAAAACATACCACATAACCAATATGGCTAGTGTATGAAATGGGTTATGCATAGACTACAAAAACAAGAAAATGAGTCAGATAAAGGTAAACCTACAGCAGATAAGGGAACGTTTGCTTTCATAGTTACAGTTTATTAGTGGGATTATTGTTAAAATTTGCTTAAAATTCTTAAGCTGACAATATATGGGCACTATCCTTTTTATTCTACGCTGTATTTTACCTTTGTGTTCTAGCTGACTATCAACTATTATTGACTATTAAATATGATTTTTAGGGTTATTTTGATGAATATGTTAATTATTAACAAAAGGGGATATATAAATTTAATGCCATTCTGTATTTGATGAAATATGTTATTCTTTTATTTTAATCATGTTAATTTGTTAGTTTAACATAATTATACCGTCCTCGGTGGCCGAGTGGTGAGAGCGTCCGCCTCGGGAGCGGAAGGTCGTGGGTTCGATCCGCGGCAGCGACATACCAAAGTTGCAAAAAAATGGTACTGTTATAGCTCCCTTGCTTGGCGCTCAGCATATAAGGGTAGTTGCAGGACTGGTTGACCCGGTGTCAGGATAATGTGACTGGATGTGGTATCATGCCACATGTATATGGCATGATACTGCAGTAGCAGCACTATATCTGTCTCAAGTAGACATCGTCTCCGAATGACTGATGTCGGTGGGACGTAAAAACCCAACAAACAAACATATTTATACACAATTAGTATATCAGTATCAGAGTTAGATATTTTGTCGTGTGTGTATTCATGATGAATTGTATAAAGAAATAATAATATTAATAAAAAAAAACCTTTACATATTGCTTCTATAGACCCCCAACAGAAATCGATCTCTTCCTTATTCCCCAGAATTCCGCCTCGGAAACACAATGCAGCTATACCAGAACCATATTTTATTACTTTGGTTTGTCGCGGCAAGGGATCGAACCCACGACCTCCCACTCCCGATGCGGGCGTTCTAACCACTCGGTCAGTTGAGTACTTGTGCCAAACATCTTTTCATCTATATATTTATAACTGAGACGGCCTCCAGTCTGAGTACGTTCAGAATTAAATCTTTAACTGTTTTTATATCACTTTAATTTCTCCTTCCCAAATCAAACGAGTACAAAATTCTATGTGATTGGCTTTACGGAAACGGACGCGTCCTGTGTGTTCAACATAACATAATTTAAGGATTAAAAAGTCTTTCTCGAAAATATATAACAATATGATCGTCTCTGATTATCATGAATGACAATTGTAACAAGAAATTTGATAGGTTGACTATCTCGTTCCTCCGAGTTATTATCTCGTTCCCTCTACTTATTATCTCGTTCCCTCGAGATAATAAGTCGTTCTCGAGATAATAAGTCGTTCTCTCGAGATAATTAACTCGTTCCCTCGACTTATTATCTCGTTTCCTCGAGATAATGAGTCGCTCCCTTGATATAATTAATTCGTTCCCTCGACTTGTTATCTCGTTCCCAAGACTTATTATCACGTTCCCTCGACATAAAAAAGAGATGTGCGTGTCACCTCTATGCAACCATAATTTAGGGTCATGTACCAAGGTAAAAATACATTTAGTATTATTTGCTTACTTCACTTACTGTTTATTAAATTCTAAACGCCATATGGTAAAAGTTTTTATGTATCACTTATTTATTCAACAATAAAATCTTCAAATTTTGAAGCAAGTCCCATAACTGTACTTACAATATGTTACAGTACGCTTTTAAAGATTCAGTATGTTTATAAACACAGTGGGAAAAAAAACCTCACATTTGCAGGTATAAGTATGTAAGTTTTTTTTTGTTTTTTTTTTTGTTTTTTTTTTTTTGTTTGTTAAATTTCATTATTTAAAAAACGCACTTTTTTTTACTTTAGTCCAGTTCAAATTATAAATAAGGTCATAACTTATCTACTAGTAAGTTACAGATGGTAAAAAACACGTTATTTGTTTTTGTTGTTTGTGTAATATATTGTATTTTTGGTATATAATATTGTTCTTGTGATTCTTAAGATCATACATTAGAGACTCAAAACCTCAAAATAAATAAATAAAAAACACACAGAGAACTAACGACGTCATGCATGTTCGACAGGCGTACCTCAGGTGCGTCTGCCAGTCAGCCCCGAAAGGCAATGATAGCAAACGCTGATATATATGGCTGTCATGGCCACGGGGAAACTCCTGCACGTAGAAGCGCGCGAACTGCAACCGCACCAAGACCGCAAGTTCGCCGAGTACGTCACGCCGGACCGGGAGCTTGACCGGAGCCGATCGTGTGTTCCCGGAAATCAGGCGGCAAAGTCCGGCGCGGGACGCATGGGACGCCGTACTGGAGAGTCTCAGTAGCTGGGATTACCAGAGAACCAGCGCAGACTGCCATTGCATTTCACTATATTATAACCTGCATGACCACGGATCTCCCTACACATGCCACATTTCATGACACTATATATATCATGCACTGCGTTTTTTAACTTCCAGATGGGTTATATGCAATATTATTCTATGATAATAACACTTCACCAAAACAATGCATTCAATCGAAGCTAAACAGCATCTTAGACATCTTACAAAAAAATATTTGGATGTACAAAATAGGTATGGATTTAAAAACAAAGGTATTGCTTAACTATATACAATGTATATTTAATTTTTAAAAAAAATGTATATTATGCTCAAATTCTATTTTTAACTATGCATAGTAAACGTATGTATAAATAAATCAAAATTAACAAGGCGTGCAATGGTTTTTTCAAATGAGCTGAAACGAAAGTAACTGCTTAAACCTTAAACATTGTATATAGACGGTAGTGCATATAAGGTTTGATATTACTAAAGCGAAAGTAAGAATGATATTCCAGGTATCATATATTTCTCTTAGGGTTCGGCATTTCTATATGCAAGGAGAACTGAATGTTTTGTTTAATTTTGGGCACAGAAACGTTTAATAAAGAATTAAATACTAATTAGAGCTATCCCTTCCCAGATTTTAGCTATGAAAATATAGATCCGCTCTTCCCGTTCATAACCAGGTCAACTGCTCATAAATATTGTTACAAACAAAACCATGTGTTCTTTTGTGCAAAAGAGGTTAACCATGGTTAGCGTGTTAGTCAATTTTAATATATCTGTAAGCACAATTTAATGATGGATGAAAGGTCCATTCGAATGAAAAATAGGGAGGAGACAGTGTACTCAACTTGATTACGATATTTCTCAATGTAACGGGAGACACAGGAAGTTACCTTATTGTTTGAGAAAAAGTATATGACACTGTTAAAAGAAACCAGATATTCAACGGTAAAAATAATGTCATAGAATTACAACACTTAATTACTGTTCTATTTCGTGGGTCACCGCTTCTAAGCAACAAATATTTGGTGCAGTAAAATATCCTAATGCCGCAGCATGCCATAATTTGTGTGTTATAACTCAGTATGTAATGGTTAAAGTTCAGATAATGAAGGGTAGCCGATCGGAGCGTCATTTAGGGGCTCATTTTAATCAGACTGGTTCAAGCTATAGGTAATCCATCATAGTCCATCAAATGCTTAAAAAGACTTCAGTGCAGATGCAAGCATCCATTGACTAGGAGTTATAGGCTCTTTTGCTCAAAGTCTATGAAGGCTTGCATTTACGATAAAATCCCCACCATCTCTCGATGAACCATGATTACAATGATGGATGACCTTGAATAACCTCACTATACCTGGTCTCTCTTGGTGACAAGGCAAAGCTGAAGCGGATCGTTGTCATGGTAACGTGCGTGTAGGACCAGGCCGACAAAGACCAATAATGAGGTGAAAATGAGACTCGCCGGAAGTTGTAAATACAATGCTCTGGTTAAAATAAAAAATAATTAAATAAAAATTTCAAAAATAAGGAAAGTTCATGTCACATGATGTTTTTAATAGATGTACTTCACGTGATCACTTTACGTGATCAGAATCTGGCATAATTAATCCGTAAATTTAGTATTATTTTTTATTTAAGACTAATCGAACTATGCATAAAATATAAATGTAGCATACGATTATTCAAAGTTATGACCCTCGTCATGTAATCAAGTGATGTCAGGTAGCGTTTCTTACCCTGTTTGATATACAGGGGAGGGGGGGGGATCAAAACAAATCTGCGGCTCTAGTGCCAGCGTGTGTGTGGGGGGGGGGGGGTAGTGACAGGTTTCCAGCTGAAATCAATCAATGGTGCATGTATAAGAAAATAGCCCCATTATTAAGTCACATGCACTTATAAACATTGAATATACCAACTCTAAATGGCTAACCAACGTACAGTTGCGCCTTTTTCGTGGTTTCCATGCTGAGATATCGTTGAATCATGGCGAGGTTCGAGCCATATATTGTCATTGACGTCACGAACCCGCCGATGACCAGTGTCCAGAAGGTGTGACGTTCAAATGGACTCGGATCAAAACTGTCGGGAATGAACATGTTTGATTAGATATACATAGAACATGGTTCAAAGGAAAAAGACGAAGGAGACAAATATTGTGGTAACTGCTAACAGACCAGTAATGTTTTGCTGGCTTTTTCATATATCTCTCAGTCACGTTTGCTACTAGTATATATTCCGAAGAACCACCCGAATGACGAACCTATGGGTTACATGCACATGTACAATCCTGAAATCCCCTCAGCAAAGTTGCAAACGTTAATTGTCGCTGCAAGAAGTCGAACCCACAACTTAAGACTTAAGACCATTGCCTGCTGCTGAAGTTGTGGTGGTTATTTCATGATTCTATCGAGCGCAAATCTTAACAAATTTCTATCACTAGAAGACAACAAACCCACTTATCAATATGGATTCGACTCCCATTTAGGGCCTTCTTCCAGACGACGCCGACCCCGCCTTCTTCCATGGATCCCTTTATAGCGATTGCCACCACCCCCGCAAACACAATCAACATTTGGAATGCATCGGTCCACATCACGGCCTTCAGACCGCCCTGTAGAAGATATGTTGCATTGTTCATTGACTTAAAGAAGATCTGATAGTGACTTGAAACAAATGTGAATGTCTTAATAAAAAAAATGACTTTGGTTTACACTTCGGTTAAACTATTTCTTAGGTCATGATCATTCATTTTGAAGATTTCATAATATTAAAAAAGCTTTTGAATGGAGCTTATCAAAAAATATAATCAAGTGATTCCATCTTATTATTCAACAAACGTTGGTAAAACTGCGTTATCATAATTTGTGAAAAGAATACTTTCATCAGCTTAAGTCAAACGGGAACTATTCAGATATTTGGTGGGTTACCTAATATGTGCGTCAGCCTCGGGAGCGGGAGGTCGTGGGTTTCGATCCCCGGCCGCGACATACCAAAGTCGTAAAAATGGTACTGTTATAGCTCTCTTGCTTGGCGCATATTAGGGTAGTTGCAGGACTGGTTGGCCCGGTGTCAGGATAATGTGACCGGGTGTGGAATCATGCCACATGTCTACGGCATCATACTGCAGTGTGGCAGCACTATATGTGTCTCAAGCAGACATAGGCTGCAAATTGCAAATGACTGAAATACTGTCGGTGGGACGTTAATACACACACAGTAAAAAAATATATACATATATGTATACATCTTTACGACATTTTATGTCCTTTCTTCCCTACAGCATATTTTCAATATATAATTGAATACCTCATTACAGTAAACTTCTTGATTTGTCTGGGGGAGGACCCTACTGGTCAGACAACCATTCCTTAATATGAGCCTCTTTGAAATCGATGTATTATTTTTAGACAATACAGTGTATTTAACAAGGAAAGATAAAAATAAGGTTAATAATGATAAAATTATAGCAAGAAAACTATATCTAAGCCCGTTTGGCTATCTCACTCAATGATAGAAGCGTGTTAAGCACATTCAGCTAACAAAATTCTTAAATGTAAAAATCCATTCAATGAATCTATAGGAGAGAGGACTATTAATTCATTAAATCAAAATAAATTGTGAGACGGAAGACTTACAATGGCTGTGTAGAACGTGCAGACCGCCCCGATAACGAGAATAGATATCAATATGTCAATCCCCATCACTGAAAATAGAGAAAATGTAAAGCAGTTGGTGACGGCGATGACCAATCATCAACATCATCATCATCATCATCATCATCACTTTATAGCAGTTAGGCA
Organism: Solen grandis; assembly: GCA_021229015.1. Taxonomy (NCBI): domain Eukaryota; kingdom Metazoa; phylum Mollusca; class Bivalvia; order Adapedonta; family Solenidae; genus Solen; species Solen grandis. The sequence goes on from CM037778.1 coordinate 82,771,707, forward strand.
GGTAGTTTAAAAAAAAGAAGAGGTCTTTTACACTAATTAAGTGTTAATCTTACCTTGATTAA
>CM037778.1:82771868-82821868 GCA_021229015.1 Solen grandis
AATTGAAATACTGCGTTTGTTGATAATAATCACGAACAATGACGCAAATCTGTTGAACTTGACAATTTGGAAACGACGGAAGTTTGCTTTAATTGCAAGGGAATGCAAGAGTTAAATCATTATTCCCGTGCAGGTTGTTCTACATTCATTACTTGAATGCGATTATTGAAAACAATTGACGTTAATTTGAGCTCAAGATTGAAATAATGTCTTAGAAAGATTAAATCATTTGATTTTTTTCTTTTGGTGAGTAATCCATATGGCTTAGCGGTTTAATTAACTACACACGTATTTCGGAAACAAGAATGCTGGAATGTGTGCCTTCCTAATTAAAGGCTTTAAGTTTTACTTATTGTTTTCTTTTGTGAGGTTAAACGTCTCACCAACAGTATTTCAGTCATTTCGAGACACTGATTTATTTAGTTGGTAAGCAAGCTTTAATTCGAACTCTTAAGTTGTGCTTGTGATATATATTTTTTTTAATTTTGTATATATTTGATAATTAAGTTATTATTTTTACTCACGTCGATAAGGATAGTTCGGGGGGGGGGGGGGGGTTGGGGGGGGGGGTTGTTGTTTTTTGCACAAAGAAGGTCATGAAAAATAATTGGGAACAGGGTTCGAACACGCAGCCTACGGTTCAAAGTCAAGTAGGCCTACGCTACCGCTGGGCCACGGGGCCCATTTCGCTGGGGTTCAGTCATACGCAATGAATAAATATACTGAGTTCGATTCACCCTTGCAAACTTAGAATCATGTCAGACCAGAAATCACCGCGAATTTGATGGCATTCAAAACTTAAGTAGAATGCGTAATTTTCGGACCTGGCCGACGGTCAGCTTCCCCGTTCATTGTAGAGAACATAATTAGACCATCACTGAATAGAGAAGCGTTTACCAAGTCATCTACTAGACCTCAGAACTATGACGGAATCGATCAGGCTTTGGATCATATGACGTCATCACATGATGTCATTTAATATAAGTCAAGACATAAGAAAATATGGATGGATTTCAATTAATCTCAAGATATAGTTGACTTGAGTTAAATTTGGTTCTGTAAATGAGGGAATTAATAAAAAGTAGACCAACGAAAGGATGGGTGGATATTTTTTCTTGCTCGAAACCAAATGCATGTATACATACATGTACATACATCAATACATGTACAGTGTAATCATTTGGTGTTTAATTAAAACAAAAGCACAACGTCTTCTCACACTTCCAATGCTGACAGCCCTCATACAAATGTTCTTATTAAACTCGGGAAGAACCCGTCTGTAAATATCAACAATTCAATCCAGGAGAATGTAAATGAAACGTAATTAAATTTTCTGCTTTTATTACAGACTCCAACAATAGCCAATGCACTCGAAAGTTTCTGTGAATCAAACCGACACAAAATACATAGTTTGTAAGACGGAATCCGGCAAATAGGAATGGAAAACCGAGCGGAGAACGAATCGTTAATGACACTTGAGGTTTGTAATTAATTGGGTCCCCCGAACCATTTACAAGTCTGAGGCTTTTCAAGAGAATAACCAATAATAAAATGTCTGAATGCGAGAGGCAATTGATTGCATGCCTTCTTTTCCTCCTATTCCTTCTTCTATTTCTTCTTCTGGCTTCCTTTTCCCCCCTTTCCCCTTCTTCTTATTTTGAGATAACCTTCTTTACAAAATTTCTACTGTATTCTTAGTAAATTACGAAACTAAGACAATAAACAAAGACTCTCTAAAATACGAAACTAATACCACAAACGAAAGAGATATACAGGGACTGACGAAAAATACGAAACTAATACTATGACTGAAGAAAAATACGAAATATACGAAACTAATACAGTAAAAAATAAATAAGAAATAAATGATAAACTTTGTGTTTTTGTTGGATTTATCAAATCAAAACTAATAGTGACTGTCGAAATATACGACCTTCCCCCCCCCCCGCAAAGAAAAAAAACAACAAAAAAACAAACAAACAACAACAACAACAAAAAAAAACATGAATTGTATTTAAAGCCACTTGTGCAGCCGCCGTTCATAATAATAATATCGTGGCGGCTGTACACACTTTAACACTTTTTACGAAAGAGGTAAAAAAAAAAGAACTAAGACGAAAGCCTGATCTGTTAGTGACAGACCAAATATTTCATCGTCGTTCTAATCCGGCTTAACTGACGTGAAACTTCTCCCAAAGCCTTATCTTTCTTTAACCACTCACAAGAAGTCCGTCGCTGACACACAGAAGTGACGTTTCTTTTATTTACTGGCGATTTTTTTTATCTTCAAGCTAAGAACTCTACTGTTTTAAAAGACGAAGCGCTGAGACGCGTGTTTTGCGATAATATAGTTGAACCTGTTCGCGACCAGCATTTAGTGGTCAGTTTTAAGTACCACACTAGCGATTTGTTTTATGTTTATACTTAATTTAGCTACCATCTCTGTTGAGCGGTCACTTTCTCGTGTCCCCTTGACTGACCGCTTAAGACAAGTTTGACTATAGCTCTTCAAATGGGACTACTTATGCCTGATTTCAGGTTTGCTTATTGTACAAGACCTGAATGTATTATGGACGGAAAGTCAGGATTTTTTTCATCAAAAGTAGGCCAAAGGTCAAGGTAAAGGACAACTGCATAATGAAGAGAGACCTATCGACTGTCCAAATATTGTGATGCACGTAGAAGTTATTGCAGATTAACCAAAAGATAAACCTTGTGACCTTGACCCTGGATCTAAATCTGTCCAGACGCCATTTTTTCATCAAAAGTAGATCCAGGGTCAAGGTCACAGGGTTAACTGTTTAAAGGTCCACCCACTTCAGCAAATCCCAAAATAAATTTGAAAAAAAAATCTAATGACGGACAAAGAAGTTATTGCAGATTAAAAAGACATCAACCTGAGCTAACGACCAACGCCCGTCCGGACATCATCAATTTTTAAAGGCGAAAACCTGTCCAAAAAGAAAGGTTCTTCTCATAAAAGAATGTTACTGACCTTAAGATTGTTAAGTTTTCTAAAATATAGTTAATATACATGTACATGCATATCGGTCTGGCTCCGATGGTCTAATAGATTGCTTCTGAACCGAGAGGTCGTAGGTTCGATCCCGGACATACCAGCGTCGTTTAAAATAGTACTGTTATATTTACTTTGTTTGTTGCTCAGCATATAAGATTAATTTCAGGACTGGTTGGCTTGGTATCAGGATAATGTGACTGGGTGTGGTATCATGCCACATGTCAACATGCAGAGTGATTCGTGTATCGCAATACTGTATCTTTCTCATGCAGACAAAGTCGCTTCGTAAGCGGGAATGAATAAGCCTTTTTTACGCCTGTTATAAAAGACCACGCCCCGACTGCATTAATGACATTTACTATGGCTTTGTCCCACGTGACACAAAGATCTACACATCCTGTGCATCCTAAATATCTGACGGATGACAACGTGTCAAACGCAATACCAGACAATTGGATGCAATCCGCCAGAGACCGCTTATTTTGTCCGCCATTATGGATCAACCAGTCTATCCCAGATACGACTGGTTTACTGATTGTAAATCTTGCCAATACATTATCTAGCCAAAGGCGCAATTAGAGTTTGTATTAGCAGTCATTTGTGGCACCTGTACAATGCGACCAAAGCCTTTAAAACAACCATCTTAAAGATACAAAACTAATGCGGAGAAAGAGACTGGGGTTGCCATGGCAGCCGATATCTGGTACATTATGTGACCTACCTGATTGTAATGGTACACGTCACCTTTGCTCTTGTATTTTGTTCTTTTTAGGCTATAAACCTGTTGTATGTTTGCTGCAATAAAGTGTTGTTGTTGTTGTTGTTGTTGTTGTTCGAGATATTGTTAATGATTATATCATACACAAATATAAGGAGCATCGAAACATTTTGTTACTAAGTTACAACACATGTCAACGAATTTATTGCTCAACCCACGTACACGTGAGCCCCAATTAGCGGCCATCTTTGGCCAAGCAGCCATGCTTTCTTCTAAATGATTTCTACTGACTTGTCGAATCAATTAGTTTTCACCGTAGTAGACTTTAAACGGAGTGGTCACTCAGAAAATCAAATGCGATATCAAGACCTGAATTGGAGGCCATTTAGCCTAAGTCTAGTTTCAGCTTATTCGTTTTACGTCGATTGGGAGACAACTCGATCAGACATCTCCTCTCAGAAAATGACTAATCCGAGACTACTGTTTGTCAAGGTATCAACACACGTCTTTATGAAGTTAAGCGACACACCTCACGATTTTAGAACAAGAATCCGCGATTATATGTAACCAAATCTACTACCTTAATCGGACATTAATTTCAATAAAAAAAATAGTTCTACTGTAAAACGGCACAGTTTGGCATCAATGGGACATGCAGAAAGTACGCCCGTATAATCTAACATTGTATCAAATGTATTCAAAACAGCCACCATGTACAAAGACAACCAGGGCAAAAGTTTAATTCCGTTTCGTTACTATAGCACCCTCATTTATTTCTACATGACCTCACAGAAATCAACAAAACGAAATAAAACACAGAATCCTTATAACGTAGTTAAGCACGCCAGTGAATCTACGAAGCCGAGGTATTCCAAATACATATACTATCCCAGATTTCCCTGAAACAGACGCCTTCATTAAATGCCATCTAGCGGCCGTGGTGTTCTGTACGGCTTCCATAAAAAGGATGCTTAGACGTGAAGCAGCGGATTTTTCAGGATATATCGGAATCAAACGTATCATTAACATGCCACTTTCCTTTATTTACTCGAACAAAGACACAGGCAAGAGTATTATTGCACGTAAACATGACATTTTCCCGCTTACCTACGCAGGATAAGGTCCTATAAAAGCAATGTAAAATTGCAGTATTAAAATTAAAGCAATGTTTTCCAAAGGCCTGGAGTAATTAAGACCGATCTGGAGCCCAAAATATATTGGTTTGTTTCCACAGAAAGCAATTGAAGAAACTGTTTCCATTTAGGATATTGCTTCGAGATGCAACAGGAACTATTTCTTGATGACATAAGTGGTTGTGACTGCGCAGGCTAAATTACAGACATAAGGCTTTCTTTACTCGCATTTAAATAATTACAGTGAAGGTAATTTGTGTTAAGTTTGTAATTAAGAATCAACGCACTCTTACATATATAATACTACTTTATCTCTTGATTTCTTTCTAAACAGCAATATTTTCTTAAAGTAAGAAAGATGCTGATCCATGCACATTATGTTTCCAAAACTCTACCAAAAGGTATTACCGACGCCATGTCATGTTCTATGACATGTGCTCAATGTTTATATTTGAATGAAACTACGGTTAAACAACAACAACAAAAATATTTTTAGCAAGTCACCTTTTAGCAACAATAACAGTAAGTTAAACCTCCAACTGTTACTTGCTAGGCGTCTAGATCGTTTCATCCCGAAATGAGACGCAAACCTCCGTAAATCAACGAGCAATTCCCGAACACCTAAAGCGTAATAAAAAAGTTTCTTGTTTTCACTAACCCGACCGACTCAATTTTTTTTTTTTACCGACCCTAAACTTTTTTTCCGTAGCATTCGGGCTATTACGGTTGCAAAAGGCGGGTTTCGTCAATTCCTCTAAAAAAAAAAAAAAAAAAAAAAAAAAAAGAGAAAAAAAAATGGGGGAAAAAAAGAGAAAAAATAGTCGACCTACTGACTCTATTTTTTCAGAGATGTTATTGAAAACATACAGCTTTTTTTTTCGCCTAATCTACCTGCTGTTGTATAATTCCATATAATGAGGGATATAAATATACATTTGAGATTTCCCCAGTCACTGATTGGTCAGTTTAAATCAGCGAACTTTACCGGGTAATGCCGAATCCCCGGTGAAATAGTCTATATGATCGAAAGACCGTCGTAGTGCCGCTTTACTCCATCAAAAATTACAACAACAACAAGCACAGTCTAGTATTCACCAACTTTATTGTCAGAAATAGAGAACTGTACATTGTGATTAATTAAACTTTTTCAATCTCGAACAGAAATTAATTTCATATGACGTATGCGGATGCAGGGCTCTTTCATTTGTGAGAAGAAAACAAATTGCATTTACTGTAGGAAATAATGCTTTAATATCAAATTGACGGCTTAAAACAAACGAGTCTACGTATTAAATCATTCGGATATTCAAGTCAGGGGCGATTTATCTCTGCGAAGAAAAGCACAGAAAAGCTATACAGAGTTTATTTAATTAATAAAATAAGGCGTTGTCATGAGATATTCAAGAAAAAAAAAAAACTCTTTCCATACTCCCCCGCCCTTTTATTTACTCTAATGGTGTCTCCGAGGGTCAATGATTATAAACGTTGCTTGGCCTCTGATTGTGGATTCAAGCTTTGGACCGGTCACTTAGATTTTTTTCATGCAAAGAATCATTCCAGCTAGCTTGTGGTAGGTCGGTGGTTCTATCTGGGGTGACTTTGTGAACACGGGGGTCTTCCTCAATCTTTTATTAGATGGGCGTCGCTTTATGACTGAACAACTGGTAAACAACGAAAAAAATGGCGACATGAACATTAAACTATTGTGTGCTTAGAAATAGCGAATCGTAAACGGTGGACGAGTGGTTAGAGTGTCCACCTCCGGAACGGGAGGTCGTGGACTCGATCCCCAAACGCAACATGTCAAAAATCATTAATAATGGTTATTTATTTTACTCCCTGCTTGGCGCTAAACATATTATTCTAAAAAGGGTAGTTCCAGGATTTTTTTACTTTTTTAATATTGTATGTTGACATTAATTTTACTTAATTTATCTACACGAATAAAAGGCATGAACATTTGTAATCAGGAAAACACCAGTCGACGTTAAAGGCAAATATTTATTCAAAATAGTTTAAAGTGAACAGTAGAATAATTGATTTTCTTCGGGGACTTATTTTCGTTTTTTTCGTTGGTTCTCCTTTTCCACGAATTTTAATCCCCACGAAGACTGTTTAATTCAACAGATCTCACGTGTTCTAGAACATGAATCCAGGAATATAATTTACCAATGAAATCGACCTTATAACCGCGAAATTAAATGTCAATGAAAATTAATGAACTAACATTAACTCTTTATACACCGATGCTAATTCTGAAGCCTTTTTTTTTCCAGAACAGATAAGAAGGTTGCAGGTTCGACCCCAGGCGTCCACGTTCCACCGTCGAGATCAGTTGAGACTGAAAGCATACTGCTCTACACTCAGCATAAATAATTCAGTACAGGGTAGCCCCAGGGCGGATTGGCCAATGACGGGAATCTGTGAACGTCGATAGAGATTATCGGAAGGTTTACAAACAAATTTCTAAAACAACGTTAAGTTAGTAAGTATGTTTGAGCTCGAATCAATCCTCTAGACAGGTCCTTCAGCGAGGCCAGAATCCAAGACATTTCGGATGAGAGGCTTCCAAGTTGAGAGTTGCTGAAAATTCAATAAGCATGTTTCTTGGACGAGTGTGCAGCCTTGCTTAAACGGATTATGAGAAATGTAAATAAATCTGAGGTATTCTGAATTGAGCGTAATATACGTGAATAGGCATCGTTTCTGAGCGAGGGATCCAAGACTGGTTCTAGTTTTCTGAATCTAATCTGAATAACTAAGAAGCTGCCGCAAAGCGCTGTTCTTTTATCAAATGTTGAATCATTGGCTCTGCAATGGTGCGCTTCAGAAAGATGGAGCTGACTGAATAAATAAAGCAAAGTGGATTTCAAAAATGGATTTATATAGATTTCTGATGCTTTCTAAAAATGACATTACATGGAAAGTCCATTTAGAGAAAGATGTGATGACATCGCGCATGCCACTATAAAACGACGGTCAATTCGTGCAAATGAAAGGGAGATACTTATACATGTAGTTATCTATATTGTGTGTTTATTTGCCTGTTTTGTTGAAAATTGCTGAGTTAAATGAACCTCCAAGATAAATACATACTTGCCATATTTCAATATTTCTAAGAAAACATTTGACGTTATCACTGGCCTCGTGTGATCTTACAGTATAAAATGAAACCTGTCTGAAGCGGCCATTCAAGGGGACAAAAAAAGTGGTCGCTTAACAGAGGTGATCTCTAAATGCAGAGGTTACCACTAAATATAGTTTGAATATATAACAGAATGCTACAGTTTGGTAATATTAAAACCGATCGCTAAAGACAGGTTGGCCGCTTAGTACAGGTGGCCGCTAATACAGGTTCAACTGTATTTATTTTTCTTAAGTAGATAGAGTTTAAACTTAATCATTTTATGTCGATTTGGAAACAAGTTTTTACAAGATATACTAATCCATCTCAGAGGTTCCTGGTTTAGACCAGGCCCAGTGTTCCCGAAAATAATACTTAAACATTCTCCGTGCGTATCTATAAATATCTACCAATGAAAATCGTTAAAATACTCATTCGGCATTGTCATCACTTTGTGGGCCAAAGGTGAGGTTAGACAACTACGCCGAAAGAAAAGGAACTATAATAAAAGATGATAAATACCCCCGCATGTCACTCTATCTTCATGTGAGTGAGCAACGTGACGTGCAGGACGTGACGTCATGCGAAGGACGTGACGTGAAAGACGTGACGTAACGTGGTTCTTAATATAGCCCTAACGTCTAAGAAGCAGAGTTAAAATATAGATCCGATTCAATTCCCAGGTCATTCCTATTCAGCTTCAAGCAAACCCATCCCGACATACAATCATATACAGAAGCCGACTTCCATTCACAAGATTTGCTGTGTATTTGCATCTATGCATCTGATCATTCCCCGGTTCTTGATTTTTCAGTAGTTTATGACTTTCGATTACAAATGCCATACAATCGCTATTCAATATTCTTCGGTTACCATGACAACGCGACATCGTGCATTCAAATAACAAAATATAACCACTGCTGGCACGCATATTTTAACATGTTACCTCATATAGACGTGTGTTTTAATGCCTTGGCAAACAGAGTAGACTCGGAACTGGCGGCGCCTGGGAGGAGCAGTCTGGTCAGGGACACCTCTGTTTGTTTGTACAAATTGTGGCTCAGTTTCTAATCAGTCTACGCGGGAAAAATCCGTTTTTTTTTCATATACCACATAAAGTTTATAAAACCATGATCTCCAAGTAATCGAATTTGTACTTGAATATTCTCGAGGTAAAGTTAAAGGTTCTAACCCCACTCAAATCTTAAACAAGTAAGGGGCACATTATGACCAAGCCACTTTTTCCTGCGCCTATCACCGCGTGGGTTCGAATCCCGGCAGGGTCATTCGGATTTTCATGTGAGGAAGCCTTTCAGCTGGTTTGCGGTAGGTCGGTGGTTCTACCCGGATGCCTCCGTGCATTCGGGTCTTCCTCCACCTGTAATTAGCTGAACGTCGCTATATGACTGAAATACTGTCGAAGCGACAGTAAACTCAAATATTCAAGTCAAGTCAAGCCAAGTCAATTTTCCTGACACCGGGCCAGTCATTCCTGGAACAATCCTTCTATGCTGAGCGCCAAATGAGCTATATCAGTACCATTTTTTACGACTTTGGTATGTCGCGGCAAGGGATCGAACCCACCGGGAACGGCCATTCTTCCGTATATGTAGATGACATCATAAATTACTAATATTTAATATTTTAATCAAATGACTCTGCGCGAAGATATCTTAATCTTAAATAAGTTAGGTGCACATCATCTACGCAAATGACAAGGTTGGCATACCAGAATGTACACTCCCGCTACATCTTGGACCACTTAAGATAACCAAGGTACCCTAATGAAACATTAGGAAACTTGGTTATCTCCGTGAAAGACCATAATGTCCGAAATGTAGCGGAACCATTACAGGGACTTTACCTTACATTCGTGTACCCCAAGAAACATTCATGCAAAAAAATAATTTTACCTATATGGACAGAGGGACTCTGACGTAGACCAATTGATAAGTTAGTAAGGAGGGGTCATTTGGCCTAAAGCTCGCTGAATCGCTAAGGGATCGCTAGGTGATCTTAGTGACCAGATTGTGCTGCTCACTTGTGACCCTTGCCCCATTCCCCTCCAATCCACCAACTTTTTAGCTGTGAATTCCTGAATCTGCGACTGGCAACAGTGCATTTCCAAGAAACGTTGCAGAACTGGACCGCTTTGATGTCTCGTAAATCGGAAAATAGCCTGAAAGCCCATAAAGCCATTATGCTCGATCGATTTAAACTATATTTTCCAGAAATACAAAAATGAACACGAAGGATATTGACAGATTATATGGGATGACCGTAGAAACGGAACTTTTGTTAGTGTTTGAACATTTCTTAATATATCAGACAACGTTCCGATGGTATTGCATTTCGTTTTTCTTTTTTTTTTTGCGGGGAAATGGCACCGGCGGGCATCCTAAATCAATGTTGTGTTCAAGCAAGATATACGAGACATTTGGTCTACAGTCTACCTCAATCAAGACCGGCTGTGACGCTTGCATGATTGGAAATTTGTAAAAGTGCAGCGACCTACTGTGTATCTTTGCCATGCGAATGTGTTATTTGAGCAAGGTTCTACGTGATGGTAGCCTAGACATTGGGTTCTATTCTATCGGTTGCCCCAGTTCCATAAAGGTTCGCCGTTTCTTTCGGTACCATCAGGTTAAAGAAATACAAGAAAACTGTGATTTTCAATGGAGCTATTATCCACGGGGAGTTTACCCGAAGAATGTTTTCCAAGGAGCGATTTTCCAAGGCAACGTTTATCCGACCGTGACTTATCAGCGTATGTCTTTTTTTTCAAGCCCAAGTGCGGTCCACATAAAAATACATAAACTTGGTAAGAAGAAGAAAATATCCTCAAATATTCTAGTAGGTCACTTTCTCCAGTACATTTGTAATCGCTTGAAATATCGTAATTACATTCTATAATGAAATTTTTTTGTTATCCTCAATACAAAACGTGCCTACGGCGTGATATAACAACCTTCGATACGACACTTACCTTCGGCGTGATATAACAGCCCTCAATACGACACGAGCCTACGGTGTGATAAAAGAGCCCTCAATATGACATTAGCCAACGACATGATATAAAAGCCGTTAAAACGACACGTGCCTACGGCGTGATATAACAGCCCTCAATGCGACACGTACCTACGGCGTGATATAACAGCCCTCAATGCGACACGTACCTACGGCGTGATATAACAGCCCTCAATGCGACACGTACCTACGGCGTGATATAACAGCCCTCAATGCGTCACGTGCCTACGGCGTGATATAACAGCCCTCAATACGACACGTGCCTACGGCGTGATATAACAGCCCTCAATGCGACACGTACCTACGGCGTGATATAACAGCCCTCAATGCGACACGTACCTACGGCGTGATATAACAGCCCTCAATGCGTCACGTGCCTACGGCGTGATATAACAGCCCTCAATGCGACACGTACCTACGGCGTGATATAACAGCCCTCAATACGACACGTGCCTACGGCGTGATATAACAGCCCTCAATACGACACGTACCTACGGCGTGATATAATAGCGAGGCAGCATTTCATCTTCCTCATGAAGATGTTCCCAAATGTCTGAAATACTGTTGGAGGGAAGTTAAACCCAAGCTAACGAACAAACAACATTTGGAAAATGTCATTTGCGAAATCAATGAAAATTGATCCCCCGTGAAAGTATATGAATTTAAAACACGCTTGTTTTCTCTATCTTTACTCTCGTATTATCAAGCTGGTCATCATGAATATTCATGAAGCAAGATCTAATTTAGAACATTAAGCATACGTGTAATTCGGTATCCCTATAAATAAACAAAAATACGTTAAAATGGCTTCTTGCATGATTGGTTAGCTTCCCGGTGTTAGAATATGATTCTACATTTCCATAAAATTGCATTTGGGAGATCGTAGAAATATTCAACGCTGCGTAGAGTGCATGAATAGAACCCCATTAGGGGATATATGAAAACGAAATTATTCCGTGTGAAAGTTACACTTGTGTTGATTTCATGGCATCACCGACTAATGCACCGCTAACAGGGTTTTTATGGAAACTGGAAGTTGATGACAGTCTGATGTAAATTTGACGGTGACTTTCCACAGAGAACCTCGGAATATGCATATATAAGGAGTTTACAGTAATTGTGAGAAAAGCTTTTTGCAAAACTCAGATTATTAAGTTTTGTAAGTTCTCAGAATAGATATAGGACATGGAAAATGGGATAAAAAGAAGTGTTCTCATGATTTCGGCACTTAATGGGCGTATACAAATAACATACATAAAAGGGTTAAGATAAAGGGAAATATTTTAGGGTTATGTTGTCTTCACAGTCATTATTAATAATTAATTGAATTTCATTTTATATCATTTTTACAAAATCAATACAACGAGCAATGGCTTTTTGTCCTTTTTGAAACTCTCTGGAAAAAATATGTTCCGGCAGAATGCCACGTAGGGAACCTTTATCCCTTTCCTTTGCAATTTGTCAGATTAAAAACAGAACATAATTTATCTTGCATGAAAAAAAAAAAAAAAAAAAAAAAAAGAGAAAAATGGCCTTCAATTTTGAACACATGTGCCTTAAAACATTTACATAACCATAAAAACCAGTGGTGGAAAAAATAAAAAAAATATGGGAATAGAAATAAAATGCTAAAGAGAAACGGAATATTGCTCTCGTCGTTTCACACATCGTTAAATAACCCACGTATGTGTGAAAAGCATTACGGGTGATACGAAACAGGAACCGGAAGTACCATATGCGTAAACAATATGCGCAGTAAATGCAGAGCAATGTTTACACTTCAAGTGCATGCAAATAAACATTGGGTTGAGAAATGTCCTTGATTTCTGAATAGAACCACCCTGAGAGTTTCCTCATGCATATATTCAGAAGTAATTATGCAAATGTTTTATATTCAAAACTACTTTTAAGATAAAATACAGAAACACATGTTTTAAACGCTAATGTGAATTGCAAGAAACTGACTTTTAATGTAATCAATCTACATGTTTGCATTTTGTTTATTTCAAAAGAAATAACGGTGTGGTGTACACACTAATATTGAATATAAGCATCGAGGTTAGGTAGATGTTCTAAAGACTAATTTTAAATCTTAAAAAAAAATTAAAATTTAAAAAAAGAGAGAAAAAAAAAAAATAAAAAAAAATAAAAAAAAAATAAATAAATAAATAAATAAATGAATAAGTGAAGGGATATACACATAGAAGTTTTAAAACTTCCTTCCCTTTGCTGTCATTACAGATTGTCCGCTGATGTTTGCGCTCAAGGCTGAAGGAAACAATTTCAGTTACAATGTGGTGTTCGTCATGTCCAATTTCAAGCATAAAGGCAATTAAAAGAGGATTTCCTGTAACCGCTACCTCGAATACATGTACTTAAGGCTTGAACTGTTAGACTTTTTTTTTCTTTTTGTTTTTATTTTTTATTAGCTTATTTTTTTAAGTCGACCGGTAGACGAGATCTATCAACTTATACTGATCACCTTCGACGTTTCCGTCGTTGGACCAGTACTTTGATCCCTTGAAGGTCATGAAAGATTCACGTCCAAGGTTCGAACCAACAACCCTCTGACCCGGAATAGTGTACGCTGTCCTTGAACTACAACACCGTGATTGTATATCTCGAAAGGGCTGAACGTATTTTTGATAACCTTTTTTTATTGTTTAATTGTTCGTCCAGGTACACAAGTCATTAAATCATTTAAATATCACCGGAAATATATACATGTAAACATGAGAGAGAGAGAGAGAGAGACAGAGAGAGAGAGAGAGGGTAATGAAAGTAAAGAAATGTAGCATATTCCTGAATGAATTATTTGACCGTGTGGTCGACTTGTTCAAGTCTTGTTCTGTAACTTTGCGATATAAATCACAAAGATGGTAAAATAAGAGGATTATAATGATTAACATGATCAGTAAACTATCAAGATAATTGTAAAATAATAATAATGATAATAATAAAAGTAATACCAAAATAGATAATTATAATAATATACTCATAATGTAGATATAATAATAATAATAATGTTATTTTATTATTATTATTATTTATTATTATTATTTTTTATTATTATTATTATTATTATTATTTATTATTATTATTATTTATTATTTTGTTATTTATTATTATTATTTATTATTATTATTATTATTATATCTACATTATAAGTAGTAGTAGAGATAATTATAATCAGGATAATGATGATAATACTGATGTTATAACAACAACAACAACAACAACAACAGTAAAAGACTAAATATTGACGCCATTGATGAAGATTATACTGAGACAACAAAAATCATCATCATCACCATTATCATCGAATGTTAACACGTACCTGCTCGACTTTCACTGTCCGCTGGCTTTACTTGGATAGGCCGATTCATCTGAAAAGAGAAAAAAATCAATTAGTTTGGTTTATATTTTCTTGTCCAATTAGAGAATAATCTTACGTTGTTTCGCAGTATAGCTTGAACGTATTGGTATATTTTTGACAGCTTTTTACATGGGGTCGCTTATTACAGATGGAAGCTAAGCACAGTTTGTGCATTAAATTACGGAATGGTCGCTTGACACAAGTGACAACTAACATACGTTCATAATTAAAAACCACTCGCCAAGAAGAGAGAGAGAGAGAAAGAGAGAGAGAAAAAGAGAGCGAGAGATGTTTTTATACTGATTAAAGTGCATCGAAAGTAAATTGGATCACTAAAAACATTTCTGAACAACAATATCTTTCATCAAAACGAACTTTTTTTTTTTTTTTTTTTGTATTACTCACTGCTATTTTCCTCTATTTGTTTTGAATGTTTTTATGCTCTCTACGTAGAGTGTTTGTCCAATTCTTCAACATTTTTACTCATTTAAACATTTCAGAATATCTCAGATATCTTGGTTTTGTCTCTTTTGATGTGGAGCTGCACGCACAGTGACGTTAATTTCTTCGTTACAAGCCAAGATTCAATTAATTCGCCACAAAATTTGAACTGCGCGGAAACGTTCTCGCATTATCATTGGATACAATATGAAAATAGACACTTTCTTATGATAATAAATGAAATGCTTAATTTCACGCGGGTATATTTTGTTTTTTAGAAATATTTTGGTTTGCGGGTTTCATTTATCAAACTGACTTAAGGACGCCATTTTATAATAAATCTGGTACCGTTTCCTGGTGCAGCGTTTCTCTTTAATTCATGATTAATCTGATGTATTTAAAATCATATATATTTTGCTTTCAGGGTGGCCTAGTGTTGCCGTTATGATTTTACAAACGCTTCACGTTTTTGTTAAATACAGTTTATATGTATTGCTTGTTTATTTGGTTGCTATAACCACTGGGATCTATAAGTAATCCCTTCTTGAATTTTTGAGTCACAAAGACATGTGGGCAAAATAAATAGATAAAAATAAATAAGTAAATAAACAAGCAATAACGCATGTTACAGAACTTCCCGTTTTTAGCAGTACATTTGTACTGAGTAAAATAATCGCACACGATACCGTTCATACTTCCTTAACAACACACGTGTCAATTACGTCATCAACCTAATTTGCATACGTTTTGCTAGATTACGACTCCAAAAACCTTTTACAAAGATAGAAAATCGAAAGAAAGGAAAAGAAATCAACCCTTGATAAGTATGTTCCTATCAATCTGATAGGCTCAGAGAATGCAATCAGAAAATAAACAAGTTTTTTTTAATTCCTTATGGAAGCTAAAAAATTTTTTTAAACCCTTTAATTGAAAAGTGTAGATGTTATAACTTTAAAACACAAAGATGTAAGCCTATTTTCATCTCCTTAGCAACGAGTAAGTCTGTATTTATTCTATCTCGGAGAAGAAAAAAAAACAACACACACTCACACCAAAGATCGAGAAGAAAATAGTTAAAATAATGGCTTTCTATTTTTACTAGTTCCTAAAATGTTTCACCAGCGACCAAAAAAAAAAAAAAATGAAATTTTCCAATTTTAATAAAATTATTTTCTCCCCACCCACTCCTTTTTAATACATTTATGTGACGTTTTATTTGTCTTTTTTATTTATCTATTTACTTTTTTTATTTTTTGTTTTAATCTAACTTTTTATTTTTTGTCTTTCTTTCTTTACCTACTCATATAATGTATTTATTTATATATTGTATCTGTTTATTTATTTAAACTTTTCATTTTATTATTGATACTATCATTACCACTATTGCAAAAATCATCATTGTCTTTCAACATTAAATCCTGCGTGAGTGTATCAAGAGCGGCCAGGGAAACTTGGTCCTCATAATAAACAAGTTTTAGCCGTCCGCGTTATAACGGAGAGCGTTGTAACGGACTCGGACAACATCTAAACATGAGGGAGTTGTGAACATCATCAACTTCTGCCATTTATACAATCTTGCTGCACAAACACTTCTGAAAATGAATTAAAAGTCAATCCACTTCCCGGAATTCCACGGACTGCACGTGATTAAGAATGCATGTTTATAAATAGAGCCGGCTGGAAAGGCATTTAAAAGTCAGGAGTGAGACGAGATATACAAGCACGTGGAATTCGTGTGATTGTTTGTATGACCTGGATGTCGGAGATATGAACAGAGATGTCGGGAAGATTTTTGTTCTCTCAGGAAGATTGATTGTCACCGGCGGTTTACCCGTCGGATTAATGGGTGTTTTGGAGGCTGAACAAATTGTTGTCAAGTGGCTGATAAATCATTACTTATCATCAAGTGTAGAGTGGCTGTAAAAGATAATGATGGGTGGATGATGATGATGATGATGATGAAAATCAGAACACAATATTATTCTTTATCATGCAGTAAGATAACAGGCGGAGAGAGAGAGAGAGAGAGAGAGACGTCAAAACATAACCTAATATCCATAATAATGCATTTTCATATGCACGTGCATTTTTCGTGCCTTCCCGAGTAATTCGTCATGAGAGAGTCTGGCACTAGAACCGGGAAGTTATGCACATTTAATAAATTCCAGGTTGAAAAATAGACTGTTATGATAGGAGAGGAAAGCTTGTTTGATTAAAGACAACCTAAAATCATCTTCAAAAGTGATTATGTAGGAACCCTCATTTCTGGCAGTCAATTAACAAATTATCGCAGTTTACAGAGAACATATAAACATGAGGTTTGTGAAGTAATGCCTGCAGGTGTTGCACGAGCGGGTGTATTCATTCTACAACTGCTAAAAAAATCGGATAACCAATTCCTAAACTGTACTTACATCTTCTAGCTGAAGGCCCCAGCTTTACTTAGGGGTTAGTAATACATACGGACTGCAGAGTTGAATTTCAGACACAAAATGTAGCGTTAAGTAATAAATAAATACTAAGATGTCAAAATTCACTTAAAAGTCTTAGTGCTAAGTAATGGGTTATTAATAATATTAAGTAATATTTACATACTAAAAGGTCGAATTCGACCTACAAATATTTAGCGCTAAGTAAAATATCAATACTAAAGGGTCGAATTCTATCACCAAAACTTGGCGATAAGTAATGCATTTATACTAAATTCTATCTTTCGCTTTTGTTTTAGAAGAATTGTTGTTTTTTAAGTTGACTTTCCACATGTTTTTGTTTCTTCTTCAAAATGTTAATACGTAATTCTTTCCTATTAAGACGAACGTTTTCAATCTTACATGAAATAAAAATAAAGCCAGTGAAAACTACATTATAGAATCTACATTTTACGAATTAGTAACATACGAAAGATAACACCAAACTTAAAGTTTTAATGGGAAAAAATTTTAAAAAATTAAGATTGTAATAAACATTTTGAAAATGTATACGAATTATGCAAGTATAATAAAAAAAAAGAAAACTCATATAAATTAAAATTACTGAGAGACCGATTTCCACCTACACTATGTGGCGCTAAGTAACATATAATACCAAAGGGTTGGGACCCATCAACTAAACTACGCTAAGTAACAATATACCAAAGGATCGGGACCCAACAACTAAACTAGCGCTAAGTAAATATAATACCAAAGGATCGGGACCCAACAACTAAACTAAGCGCTAAGTAACATATAATACCAAAGGATCGGGACCCAACAACTAAACTTAGCGCTAAGTAACATATAATACCAAAGGATCGGGACCCAACAACTAAACTTAGCGCTAAGTAACATATAATACCAAAGGATCGGGACCCAACAACTAAACTTAGCGCTAAGTAACACATAATACCAAAGGATCGGGACCCAACAACTAAACTAAGCGCTAAGTAACATATAATACCAAAGGATCGGGACCCAACAACTAAACTTAGCGCTAAGTAACACATAATACCAAAGGATCGGGACCCAACAACTAAACTTAGCGCTAAGTAACATATAATACCAAAGGATCGGGACCCAACAACTAAACTTAGCGCTAAGTAACACATAATACCAAAGGATCGGGACCCAACAACTAAACTAAGCGCTAAGTAACATATAATACCAAAGGATCGGGACCCATCAACTAAACTAAGCGCTAAGTAACATGTTATACCAAAGGATCGGGACCCATCAACTAAACTAAGCGCTAAGTAACACATAATACCAAAGGATCGGGACCCAACAACTAAACTAAGCGTTAAGTAACACATAATACCAAAGGATCGGGACCCATCAACTAAACTAAGCGCTAAGTAACATGTTATACCAAAGGATCGGGACCCATCAACTAAACTTAGCGCTAAGTAACATGTTATACCAAAGGATCGGGACCCATCAACTAAACTTAGCGTTAAGTAACACATAATACCAAAGGATCGGGACCCATCAACTAAACTTAGCGTTAAGTAACATATAATACCAAAGGATCGGGATCCATCAACTAAACTTAGCGCTAAGTAACATATAATACCAAAGGGTCGGGACCCATCAACTAAACTTAGCGCTAAGTAACACATAATACCAAAGGATCGGGACCCAACAACTAAACTTAACGCTAAGTAACATATAATACCAAAGGATCGGGACCCAACAACTAAACTTAACGCTAAGTAACATATAATACCAAAGGATCGGGACCCAACAACTAAACTTAACGCTAAGTAACACATAATACCAAAGGGTTGGGACCCATCAACTAAACTTAGCGTTAAGTAACACATAATACTAAAGGGTAGGGACCCATCAACTAACTTAGCGTTAAGTAACACATAATACCAAAGGGTTGGGACCCATCAACTAAACTTAGCGTTAAGTAACATATAATACCAAAGGGTCGGGACCAATCAACTTAACTTAGCGCTAAGTAACATATAATACTAAAGGGTCGGGACCCATCAACTAAACTTAGCGTTATGTAAAAGTCAGTGTAATCCGGGTATCATTTGATAATACATCAAACATTCAAACAGTCAACTATGTACGCCTCAGTATTTCTTAAAACACACGCAGCAGGATTTACAAGAACTCGAACATACAAAATATGGAACAGACTGGCTTCCCAGGGGAAGTAATTACGTGAACAAGGTGTACCCGGCTCCAAACTTGTTGGGTTTGATTGACCCAGTGGAACCAGACGCCGGTTCCCAGTAAATGTTTAGAAACCAATCAGGGCCGACAGTACGTTTATGCTAACCAGATGGTCAGTCACGTGAGTATTTGGATTACCCCCAGCAGCGCGAGCTGTCGTCTGCTTAGGTCTGCTTTTTTTTTAAAGCTTGTTTATCAAGTTTCAAAATCCAATAAAGGTGAAAGTAATGATACACGAAGTGCACTGGCCAGTTTTTTGTTTTCTTCTCTCAAAAATATAAATATATGGTGGCATATTTCTGCCAGCCACTTATCCACTTAGCTATGTCGAAACTTTTCTGAAAAATTGTCACATAGTCAGTTAGTATCTGGCAAGTAGAAAACTTTCGTGTTATCCTCTTAGGTATCTTAACAGAACAAAACTGTCTGTTAGTGCCCACTACTGCCAGCCATATATTCACTTAAGATAACTGGATATATCGCCTTTTTATCAAGTTAGTCAGTTAAATTATGTGGATAACAAGCATTTTTTCACATAATTTTCTGCAAAAAGGCATGATATTCAGTTAAAATAAGTGAATGTGTGATTGGCAGTAGTGGGCACTAACAGACAGTTTAGTCCTGTTAAGATACCTAAGTAGATAAATTGAAAATTTGCTACTTGCCATATACTAACTGACTATGTGACAATTTTTCAGAAAAGTTTCAACATAGCTAAGTGGATAAGTGGCTGGCAGAAATATGCCACCATATAAATACTTTATATTTTCATTAATTAATTATCGACAT
Source organism: Solen grandis (assembly GCA_021229015.1). NCBI lineage: Eukaryota > Metazoa > Mollusca > Bivalvia > Adapedonta > Solenidae > Solen > Solen grandis. Next base: position 82,792,160 of record CM037778.1, read on the forward strand.
CATCAACGTCATCATCAACGTCATCTATCATCAACATCATCTCTCATCAGCGCCATCATCAACGTCATCTATCATCAACGTCATCTAACATCAACGTCATCCATCATCAACGTCATCTATCATCAGCGTCATCATCAACGTCATCTATCATCAACGTCATCTATCATCAACGTCATCTATCATCAACCTCATCTATCATCAACGTCATCTATCATCAACGTCATCTATCATCAACGTCATCATCAGCGTCATCAATAATCAACGTCATCTATCATCAACGTCATCATCAGCGTCATCAATAATCAACGTCATCTATCATCAACGTCAATCATGGTCATCAGTTCACGAAAGAATGACTAAGACAGCCTCATTAATTCTTATTCAATTATTTCATCTTTCAAAGTCGGCGATGGAATTAATTACCACGGAACGGTCGCATGTCGTGCATTATTAAAACTTTACAAATCACACGCGCCATTTGTAAATGAGAAAACGTTTAGCTTTCTTCTCATTAACTTTTGACTTTAAAGAATTTGCAGACCATTTATATACCAGTTTGTTTCTTTTTCTCCTTTTTCAAATATATATGTCTATTCCAGTGAAATGCTAATGGAGTAATACAGTTACACAAATGTCAAAGTAAACTATTTTCTCCCAATCTCGACATTCGAAATGCATAAAGGTTAACAAATGGATACCCGTACATACATATTGCCTGATTTTTTTTTCACTAATAATTACATTTGCATAATTACTTATTGCGAACACTTCGGGAATTTCACATTAAGACATGAAATGGAACAGTTACAATTTTTTTTTTTAGGAATCCTACCAGAATATTTGATCGAGGAGTCACATTAGAACAAGAATCCTTATCGAAACGAAATAATTTAAATTTTAAATTTCGTTTGAACAATTCTTTCTTTGTTACAACCGGGAATATACTTTCTTAGACATTATCAATTCTACCATCAATAAATATACAAATAATTGAAACAAGGGGTGGTGGGGGCATTTTAAGTGGCCATGCTTATTGAAGGTTGATTGCTTAGTAAATGTTGGTTGCTTAGTAAAGTTTGGTTGTTTAGTAAAGGTGACCGATAAATACAGGTTGTTGTTGTTGTTGTTGTATTTGGGGTTTACCGTCGCTGATAAACACAGGTAATTACAAACAAAGACCGTAACCAGTTTCTCCGTCTCTTTCTCTCACAAACACATCCTCCCATTAATCATTTTCTTCTCTCAATCAAATCATTCATCCACACATTCTTCTCCCTTACCAATCAATCAATCAATCAATCAATCAATCAATCAACCAATCCATCAATCAATCTAACAATTTATCTATCTACCTACAACCCTCTCTCGTTCTTTTCTCCCCCTCATTATATCTCCTTGTCTTTCCATCCATCCGAATAAAAAAAAATATATATTAAAAAAAGAATCCGAAAAATGTTCCCCCAACACACTTCGAAATCAGTGCAAACATATTATCCTTCCATTCCAGCTAACTAAGACACATAAGAATCTGCTTTTACGGCCTGTTCTCTCTTTACATCATGGTAAAACAAACCCCGTGGCAAAACCCACAAAACCTGCAGCCATTTACCTTAATTATCATTTTCATTAATTGGCTATCTACACCAAAGTTCATCCGGGTGTTTATCATAGACACAGAAAATCGCAAAATCATTATATTTCGTGAGCATTTAATTTCGCTACATATGTACTAGAGATAATTTTGTGAGTACAGAATATCGTAGATCCATGTTCAAGAAAATTCGAGGACTAAGAAATGATTTTTTGTCGTTGGGGTAAATATTCGTGGATGAAATTCTCCATCCAAGAAAAAAAGTGCCCCGCGAAAATTAATGGTTTAATTGTATATAATTAGAAACGCTGAAAAAGTTCAAAGTGAGAGCATTGTCTTGCATCTTGTTCAAGAAAAACGATCAAGGGTAAAACACAAAGCAGGGAATTTAAATCAAAAACGTGCCTGTTATGCTAATGAAAATTAATAGGTTTAATAAAAGTTAAGGAATTTAAGTTTGGGAAGATGAGAAAGAAAACAGAGGCGAATACAAGATTTTTTTGGTGGTGGTGGTGGTAGGGGGCGGGAATACTAAAAGGTAGATATTGAAAATAACGTTTTAAACAAAGGATTGGGGTAATTAATTAAATAGGAAATTGGCTCAGATGAAATAGACGCAGGAAATATAACGAGAATGGGAAATAGGGAGAACAAAAAAGTAGAACTTAAAAATTAGATAAAAGAAAAATTAATTGAGACTGGTGGTTAAAAGAAAGAATGTGATGAGAGAAACTTTTGTTTTTTGATAAAAAAAAAGATGGAGAGAAAGAATGAAAAAAAGAAAGTAAACGATAGAAAGATCTGGTAAAAAGATCAGGTTTAACTGTATACTAGTATATAATGAAAATATAATTCAATATGAATTCTTTTTTTTTTTTCATACTTTTTTAAATGATTTAAATGCAGACGTGAGTGACAGAAATGTCAATAAAATCTGTCAACGCTCTTTAAAACACTTGAGCCACATAAAAAAGGGTGCTTTAAAAAGAAAAACCCGAGACGTGAAATCGATAAGCTTGGTTCTGTAACATTTCATCTGTCAAGTACAACAATTAAAAAAAATGATGTCGGGAAATTGGGCACATGATTATTGATTCATTCCTTTGAAAAATAAATTGAATATCACTTTTGAAGGAAAAAATCCATGTGTAAGAATATAGTTAAAATATGAAAGCTTTCTTCCAGGAAGTACTATATTGAAGGAATGCCTTTAAAGAAACATGATTAAGTTGGTATTTTTTATTTATCCAAGTTTAGACCCGAATTTCACCAGCAATACTTAGAGCTAAGAAATACTTAAATACGCAGAGGAGAATCAGAGGAGAATCTCACCATTTTTGATTCTCTAATAAAAATATCTAAAGATTTGATTTTTTTAGCATTATATAGTGGACGAGAGGGTAAAGTCGCTGACTTTAACACTCACTCAGTCCCTCACCGCTTGGGTTCGAATCCCGGCAGGGTCATTCGGATTTTCATGTGAGGAAGCCTTCCAGCTGGCTTGCGGTAGGTCGGTGGTACTACCCGGATGTCTCCGGGATGCATTCGGGGTCTTCCTCTACCTGTAATTAGCTGGACGTCGCTATATGATTGAAATACTGTCGAGGCGACGGTAAACTCAAATAGTCAAGTCAAGTCAAGTCAAGTCAAGTCAAGTCAAGTCAAGTCAAGTCATTATATACTTAATAACGTATGTCAAATTAGGTAATGTAGATCTCTAATATAATGCCAGCCATATTTACACCTACAATTGAACCTGTATTAAACGGTCAACTTGCATTCAGCGGTCAGTTTTGATATACCAAACAATTGCATTATGTTATATGTTTAACCTTCATTTAGCGGTCATCCCAATTAAACGGCCACTTTCTCTTGTTCCCTTGACTGACCGCATAAGACAGGATTGACTGTATTGCTGATCAATGGTGCTCAAAACAAACCAGTCTGTTTATCCTATAACAAGTGTGTTGAGTTGTTTCTTTTTCTTTGAAAAAATCTTCTTTTTTTTTCTAACATCGTGCGCAAGCTTTTTTGTGTTAATTTTCTTCTACGAAGCCAAAATAATTACAACTAAATCTGACTTGAAAACTTTATTACGAATTCTAAAGTTTAAACTTGTACCCTGTTTATCAGTTAAGTTTTTTATTATCCTCTTTTCTGACTGATTGCAAAACCCAGAAAATTCTAGATTTGTTCGCCAAAAGCAATAATTAAAACCACTTGCCAAATGAGAAACATAAAAATTTACCGCTATACTCTAAAATTAGTTAAAAAAGTGTCAAATTTTCGGGCATCGATTATTATTTTTTTTACGAATCAGGCATAATATATTTCATCTCTAAAATGTTAAAATTCCATGAACATTTTATTTTTTATTTTTTTAATAGCTAAAGGGTTACTTTAATGGGCGGCACTATGTGCCATCCAGTTATTTCCTTTCCCATGGAATCGATTCAGTTTTCCAATGGAATAATTCTCACAGAAAAGTCCAATCAAATATTTCATAGAGATTAAATCGCCCGAAGATCCTGTGATTTTTAAACAACCGAGGTGAAACAAAATTGATTTCCAACTGTTAACTTTAATGACATCTCTGACAAAAAGATTAAAAAAACAACAACAAGAGGGCCAAGATGGCCTTAAAGACGCTCACCTGAGAAAAATTGCCTTCATTGCCTGTACAAGTTACTAATTATAGCATAGTTGTACTGAATACATAATCCATGAGATCATTTATAATTCCAGGAACTAAACAGTGCCTGTGGCCAAAATTTGAAGTCAAACTTGACTGAGAAATTATGGCTTTAAACACACAAATTTAAACATTAAAAGGGACATAACTCCTGACCTAATTGACGGATATCAGCCATAATAACTTAGCCAAAAAATATGGATATAAAAAATGTCATAGAGTTGGAAGATGATTACTTCAGAACTGAAGATGCTGGAGTGCAAATAAAGTGAAATATGACATTTTCTTTTAATACCAAAAGGGGCATAACTCTTGACCTAATTGACGGAAATCACCCATAATCGAAACTGGCTGAGAGATTATAGTAATATATATTGTCGTTAAGTTTGAAGATAATTACTTAAGAAATGAAGATGCTGGAGCGCAAAGTGAAATCTGGCAATTTTTAGTATTGAAAGGGACATAACTCATGACCAAATAGGCCGATATCAGAATTAATCAAACTTAGCCGAGTGATTATAGCAATAAACGTTGTTATAAAGTTTAAAGATGATTGCTTAAGAAATGAAGATGCTAGATTGCAAACAAAGTGAAATTTGGCATTTTTTAATATTAAAAGGGGCATAACTCCTGACCTAATAAGCCGATATCAGCCATAATCAAACTCGTCCGAGATATTATGACAATAAACATTGTCATAAAGTTTGAAGATGATTGTTTTAGAAATGAAGATGCTAGAGTGTAAACAAACTAATTGTGGACGACGGACGGACGGACGGACGGACGACGGACATTCATCGATCCTAATAGCTCATCCTGAGTACAAGTGCTCAGGTGAGCTAAAAAAAAAAACATGGCCGTTTTTTTTTACGCCATAATGGTTCTCTACCGCGTTTATCTATGCTTTCATATTTTTAAAACGCACCTTGTTTTTAAATATCCCAACTTTTGCCGGTAAAGTAATCAATTATCTAGCCACTGAAAATCATCAAATTTTAGGTGACATTGATTTTCGTGTGTCTGTCGTTAAAACAATTTCGAGGGTTCGTATGATAATCATCCTAATGTATAAAATATGTTATAATCTTAAAATCACCAACATCATCATCATCATCAACATCATCATCTTCATCATCATCATCTTTTCGAAAAAATATCACTGAATTATTGATGTATTTGTGGACTAAATGTATTAAATTTTAGCGCATACGCGTGTGTTTAGATGTATGTACCGAAAGGCACGAGATTTAAACTATAAAGAAGATAAATTAATTCACTGGCTGACAAAAAAAGACTAATTCGATCAATCGGAACGACTCGGCCAACTACGACAAGTAATTTCATATGAGAGTGACCGGGAAATTGTGATTATTAATTCCATCTGGAACCCGATTTCTTGGATAAATTAATATGCTGTATCTGACAGATGACGCCCGAGGTATTCCGGAATTATTTCCAGCGATAAATCATGCGTTCCCCCTTGTTTTAATCCATCTACAGTCAGAAAAATGTTAAATCATTCAACCACAATGGGCGTAAATCAAGAGGAATAGTAGAGCAGTAAATTGATCGCCATGTCTTGATTATAAATCTGATTTTGATAGACTAATTAGCGACCCGTCAACAATTTATTTATTCTGAATGTGTTCTTCGGCCCTTTTCATGTGTGTGTGTGTGTGTGTGTGTTTCACCTTCATTTACCTATCGTGTTCCCCCCCCCCCCCCTCTCTCTCTCTCTCTCATTCTTTGCTGGTGATATATTTAACAGTTTATTATCTGTTTATTATCTTAAGTCATGCTTGTAAATTCAATTGGTACATTATTAAAGAAACTTAAGTTCTACTTCACTTCGTCTAGAGTTATTCATTAATTTAATTGTAATATATATTGTCTATTATAAAGATAGTCGTTACAGATAAATGACCTTTATAGACAGGCAAACATCATTACAGACAGTGGTCGTTATAGACAGGTGATTGTTATAGACAGGTGAATGATATATAGACAGGCTTCAAAGTATCGTGTATTTCTTTACAGAAAAAAATGAGTGAGCTTTCAATTTATCTTCATTATCGATGGAAGCACCAATGAACGAATAACGTTGAAGGGTCTTAAAAACTCTGCAATCCAATAATTGAAAAATCAAAGGCAAAGAGACGCTCGACAAATTGTTCCGGATAACTTATTTATTAAGTCGGAACTCTTTTCTTACGCGTAGGACGATCGCTCGCGGTCACGCGTGTTAATATATGAGATTTCATGCAGAATTCTCCCAATCAAAATACCAGCGTTCTTACCAATTACTTCTCTTGACAGCTCCTCTTCATTTAATAGCTGATTATCTACGCATGCGTGAAAGCCGGGAATCAAATAAATCAAAACCTTGATGATTTATATGCCCCCCCCCCCCCTTCATCATCATTTTGATTACAGAGCCTAAAAGCGAATATGTTTCTAAAGTTTGTCTTTCCTTTCTATCATTATACCTCATTGATTTAAAAATGAGGTCACTTATCGATTTCAAACATTAAGATTTTGTTTAAGGTATTGTACAGCAGAAGGATTTCGATGTAGCTGCTAAAAAACACATGTTTTTCTAGTTAAACAAAATCAAAAAAAATACTGTCGGTCAGTTTAGAGTGACTTAATATGTGCGGTCGCTAATACAGTTGGTCGCTATTAAGGATAGTCGTAGTTGGTCGCTATTAAGGATAGTCGGAGTTGGTCGCTTATACAGATCCACATGTTTTTATACTTGTAATGAATTGTTTGCAATGATACATTATTTAGAAGTTCTAAGTACAGACGAACGTAAGACGAACGTATTAAAGTTTGGTTGTGATGATAAAATATGTGTAAATACTTGTGATTTATTGTTTGTATTGATACATTATTTGAATTTTTAAGCATTTTTATTTATTGTTTGTAATAATACAATGTGCGTTATTTGTAAATACTATTTTTTGTAATTGTTATATATACACAATGTATATAAATTGCGATAGGCTCTTCATCTTTGGAGGAAATAAAACTGTCTATATTTATATCAAATACTACTTTCGATGAGTAAAAGAAAAAACAACGACAACACATTACCATGCAGAATTGATTTGATGAAAAAGCATAATTTAAAATGACCTTAAATTCAAAAGAGAATCTCATATTTGATTCAAATTTAGTAGCTCGCTTAATGAGCAGATATACTTTAGTAATCAATTTCATTTTTCATGATTTCACTACGAAATTCCTCCTAAATCTTAATTATAAAAAAACTGCATTTCGGAATATATTAGAACTGTCCGAATACTGTGTTACTTACTGAGTAGTTATATCCGCCGGTTTGCACGTAACAAGGGCGTGGCAGAAGCATTACGTCCGACTGTCCGTCTGTCTGACTGACTCACGATACAATCCCTGGCGTCTTATAAGAAAGTAGCTCACTAAACCCTTCTTAGACTACCGCTTAAATTATGTTCAGAACTATTTCCTCTCGAAACAAAAAAATATATATCGATATCAGAAACCTACCCCAAAGTAAACAGTTTTTAAACTCATTCATAGACTTTAAACTTATAAAACAAGCACTCGTAACCTTTATCTTTTTATTCAATTTTTAACATGTACCGTTATTCAAGTGGTAAAACAACACAAACTAGAAATATACCAAACGTAATTATAACCAAGTTCAAATTCCTTATTCGGAATGATTCTTTTCTGACGGTACCGAGAACGAATAAGAACCAAGTAAGAACTACTTTGTTTTTATATATCGTGACACTGCCTTTATTGCCATGGACTCATTTTAACAAATCACCCAAAACCGCGTGCAGTTCGAAAGACAAAAGACCTAGAACTGTATATGAACTTAAAGATGTTTAAATAATTGATAGGTCAATTTAGGCTAATTGTTGTCCCAAGACGTTCGATATCAAGGATTATACAACTTTTTTACTCCTTCTCTCCCACTTAAGGTCGTACATCTGTACATTGGATTATAAAATATTCAAGGAGAATACCCGTCTAACACTACACAGAATGTCATTTTGTATACTGAACGTTCTCTTTGGTTAATGGGAAACATGGCGGATCTTTTAAAACAGGACGACAATTATGGACAAAGACCTAAGTTAATTTTACTACAATGTTCTATATTAACAATTCCTGAAATTTCAAGTTTGTGGACTCAAACAAACCTGGGCGAGATAATTTCAGCCTCGAGAAAAAATTCTGGCTGCAGTAATATATAATGGGTAACGTAGCTATTTTTTATGTCAATCCAAATTCCATGCGTATGGATATCTAATGACAACAGCCCAAAAATGCAAAATTACATCTATAAACAATGATTGAACTGTGTCCCACAAAAAAACGCATTCAGACCATAAACCTCTGAATATTTTGACATCTACCTGATATCGCAAGTCACATTTGACAGAAAATGCATTTTATCTCGTCTCTTTCATTGAATTTTTCACTAAGCAATTGCATCTAACACTTTTTTCTGTGCAAGTGTTTCCTTAACTAAAGTTAGATAACTAGTCTGACGCAATCTTTTGAACATGATGTCCCGGGTTTAACGTTGCAAAAACACTATCACTGGTTCCCTGCTTGGTGCTCAGCACAATATACCGTTAAACCTGAATAAGCGGTCACCTGTATTAAACGGTCAACCTGCATTTAGCGGTCAGTTTTAGTTTTATGACCGACTTTCTTTTAACGACCACCTCTGTTAAGCGGTCAGTTTCTCTTGTTTTCTTGACTGACCGCCTAAGATAGGTTTGACCGTATAAGACAGTTCTATATATGTACATTTCTAAGGCGTGATACCACAGTGTAGTTACTATCTTTCTGAGAGACTGGAGACACAGATCTATGCCGATGAGTTGACACAGTTATACTGTGTCCCCTACCCTCCTTAAAAAACAAAAAACAAACAAACAAAAAAAAACAACAACATTTTTTTACATAAAGTTATTAATACAGTCAGACAAGTTTTTGAGATAGTGAAATTATTAAGTTAAGCATCTAAACCACAATTAATCTGTCTGAAAACATTGTTTTTGTGCGCATTAAATCTCAAAGATACATTCTGCCATGTTTTTGTGCGACATCACGTGTTCGGTGACGTCAATCGTGGCAACCGACATAATGTTTTCGGAATTACTCACTCGTTTCTAAGGAAGTCTGAACCATCTTAACGATACAATCTTAGTATTAAAACTTCCCGCAAACTTCAAAATCGTCGTATTTCTTTAAAGCACTTTTTACGACATCGGTCAAAAAAAGGTCGGCTGGTACCCATCTATGGTAATGACGCTACGTCACGCGAAACAACAGATAAGGATAAATAATTGACAGGAGCTCGTGCTGATGACAGAAAAATGGCGGATTTTCAAAGAAAGCTTGCTTAATTAAGTAGATCCTTCTAGAAACAGATATTTATGTATAGATTGATAATTAAAGATATCTCTAATTAGAGGACAATTCCCTTAGTTGCTGAGAGTATCTGTTGGAAACTGATACAAGCGAAGAAATGACGCAAATCTAATAGTAAAACCAACTTAATCCAGGCGCCATTTATGCTACGCAGACGAATATAGAAGAAATTTCTCATTTTAGTCTTTAGGGGATTAAAAACGGGAAATATAAATCAGTTTTTATCGAGGAATCATGTTAGTTGATAGCAATATAATTAGGATTTCAGATTTACAGCTGTTTAACAATATTTTCAGGGGATAGTTTTTGGTTTAAAGAAATTAAAGAAGAATTATTTGATTTCTTGTACAGGAAATTATTGTAATAATCCATGACAATTATTGCAAAGTATCGTGTCAAGCTTGGATTCCACAAAATCATGCTTAGCTAAGTACATTTGTAATACTTTATATCTTAAGACATAGTTCACCTTTTGCGGATCGATTCGGACCAACCATACTTAATTACTTAGTGTAAAACTTAAATACTTAGTGTAAAACTTAATTACTTAGTGTAAAACTTAAATATTAGTGAAAACTTTGATTACTTAGGTAAAACTTAATTACTTAGTGTAAAACTTAATACTTAGTGATAAAAACTTGATTACTAGTTAAACTTTAAATACTTCAGTGTAATTGAATTAACTTAGTGTAAAACTTGATACTTAGTGTAAAATTGATTATTAGTGAAAACTTGATACTTAGTGTAAAAACTTAATACTTATGTAAAATTCAATACTTAGTGTAAACTTATTCATGAGTGTAAAACTTAATTACTTAGTGTAAAACTTAATTACTTAGTGTAAAACTTAAATACTTAGTGTAAAACTTGATTACTTAGTGTAAAACTTGATTACTTAGTGTAAAACTTAAATACTTAGTGTAAAATTCAATTACTTAGTGAAAAACTTGATTACTTAGTGTAAAACTTGATTACTTAGTGTAAAACTTAATTACTTAGTGTAAAACTTGATTACTTAGTGTAAAACTTAAATACTTAGTGTAAAACTTGATTACTTAGTGTAAAACTTATTACTTAGTGTAAAACTTAAATACTTAGTGTAAAACTTGATTACTTAGTGTAAAACTTAAATACTTAGTGTAAAACTTAAATACTTAGTGTAAAACTTAATTACTTAGTGTAAAACTTAAATACTTAAGAGTATAACTTGAATACTTAGGGGCAAATTTCAACACGTCTCTTATAAAATAAACATACTTTAGAATCTTTTCGTTGGGGGGGGGGACATATTTACGTTGATTTCGTAGATGGCCTTTTCCAGGAATATTAATCCCCACACAAACTGTTTATCTCATAGACCTCATGTTTTTTAGAATATGGTTCCACGAATATATGTACCAACAAAATTGATTAAATCACATATTCCACGAAATTTAATGAAAACGAAAATATATATTTTACAGTACCCGAATGCGGATCTGGAGCAATACGTTTTTATTTAACATTTGTACAAACAGTTCATATGAAACGATTGTTTCGATGTATGCAAATATAAAAGAAAAAAATCAACACTAATTAAATATACAATATCATATATATCAATTAACATTAATCTTTTTAATTTATGTATAAGAGGAAAGAAAACACAAAAAGGAAACCATATGAATTTATAGTTGTCTTACTGCTTGGCTAATAAGCTACTACTTTGTCAAGATGACACATACATTGGCTCGATGAACTGGGTGTTTTTTAGAATAATGTATATTGATTTATTCTTGGTGTACATTACATACAATATCACGTGACACTATAATACAAAATATTATTTAGCGGTTTGTAAATTTAGCGGAATTTGCGTCATCATCGAAAGTACAGGCTTTGCACGAGGAAATCGAGTTAGAACTCAAAATATCGTCTTGATAGTATAATATCCAAATATGAACTGATATGTTCCCCTGTAAGAACAAAATTAATCTAGATAAATAATGAAGTCAATAGTATTATGCATTATTGTAAATAATATATGAAATATAAAAAGGATTTAAGGTATTCGATTTTTCATTAAGCTAGACTTTAGGTCGCCCCATTGACTAAAATGTTAAATTTCATTGTCCATTAATCTCGACTAACAATTTGTAATGTCACTATTATAGAGTAAACAAACATAAATATTTAATATAATATACTTTCGCAATAATTTAGCGGGATGTCGTAGAATAAGATAACATTTACATCGAGAAAATTAAAAAAAAGTTTTTATATTAATCAGATTTATTATAAATTTTATTCAATAAATTTCAAAACATTTCTCAACGCTTCAAGGGCCAAGCGAACAATTATTTCATTATTCTTTTCAAATTTCTTTCTCTTTAATGAATTAAATGAAGAAGAGGCGACAGAAACTGAAAATATAGGAAAATAATGGAATAAAGCGAGCGCAAGAGAGGCAGAGAGAGAGTAAGAGAGAGAGAGACGAACGGAAGAGAGAGAGAGAGAGAAGAAAAAGGAGAGGGGGGGGGAAAGAGGACAGAAAAGAAAACAGAGAGGGAGAGAAATAGAGAGACAGACTGAGGGGACATATATAGTTAGAGACAGCCAGAAGGATAGAAGGGACAGACGAAGAGAAAATGGCAGAGAGAAAGGAATAGACAGAGAAGAGAGAGAGAAAAAAAACACACACACACAGATATGAAAAAAACAGAAGGTGACCGAGAGAAAGAAAACAAAGAAGGAAAAAAACAGACAAAGAGATAAGAAGAGAGACAGAGATGAAGACGACGAAGGTCTCATATGGCCATCTTTTGTGTGATATTTAATTAGGGACATCTAATCAGATATTCAGGATATATCCGACTCACCGACTATCCCTGAAGAGAAACAAGAAACTCCCCGTGTTTTTCATTACAAAGCAAAATTCGAACCCTGTTCTCACACGTATTGTTAGTGTGTTTATTTATTGCCTCTGTTAGGTTTCCTTCACGGAAATCAGGAGGGAAAACCATTCAGGTACTAATTTCTTTGAAACACCGTAAGTATCAAATTCTGCTTTTCTTTGTCTTCGGTCTATTTCTTTTCCGTAACCTCTCGCGACCTTAAGGAATACGCCACGTGACAGCACGTGACCGCACGCGACTGGCGCGTGCCAATTTCAGAAAAATAATTGGTTTTCGTGTCGCAGAATCAAAGAGGATACTGCCATTCCCATAAGAAGGGGCTGACCCCAGATTAACCCAGGGGCCATTGACCGTCAAAATATGGATGGTTTTGTTGAATGGTCTACTGGACAAGAAAACAAAGACACTTTCATTTACAGAATAGAAAACAAAATGTGAAGAAAATGGGAAAATTTATTCTGGAAGATCTATACGTGTTTCAATATATTTCTGTTGCTGAAAACATGTTTAAACTTAATATTTTGCCATATGAACTTAAAAATGTACTTTTAAATGTGCTGCTGATGATTATGACAACGGTCATGATGATGATGATGATGATGTTGATGATGATGTTAATGATGATGATTATAATGATAGTGGTGGTGTTGGCAAGGTAGAAGAAAGAAAAATAAAACGAAATGAGAGAGAAAAAAATATTGGGAGGGGAGAATTGGGGGAAATCAGGAAAAACATAGATGAGGATTTCTATAAAATCAACTGATCCTCGTTGAAACTGCAACAGCAGCGGTGGGTTCCGATTATAAAAAAATGACCTCTTAATACGAACGGCACTCAGCGGAGCACGTTTGTCCGCTTATGATAGAACTGTCGTAGACATAGTTCTGGGGAAATCAGTTAATTTTCCAATTTCAACCCAGTACATTTTCAATGAAAACGATAAAAGCTCAATCGATCCCTATGCCAGCGTCTCCTTTAAAGTGTTATGCGGGCATTTTAATTAAATATTTTTTATTTTTTTATTCTAACCCCCCCCCCCCCCCCCCCCACACACACACACACACAAAAAAGTGCAAAACAGTGCCTGAAATAGGTAAAACTTAAACTACCTTTCAGAAGTTAACGTTACTGATATCCATGAATACACCCATCTGTCCATCTATCCATCCATCCATACATTTAACACCTATATTAACATCTATCTATCTATCTATCTATCTATCTATCTATCTATCTATCTATCTATCTATCTATCTTAAGACATATCATATCCATCCATCCAAATCTCCCCCCCCCCCCACTCCCCCTCTATTCATATTCATATATAAACATATTCATATATAAACGATTCTTTTTATTGCCCTCTGTTATTTCAGCATATCGGATTGTTTATTCTATTGTCTATCTTAAACAAACAAAAAAACAGGACTCTAGAAAACACTAAACACTGAAGTCGCTTTAATTAATAAAGTTTAATTTTAAACCATTTTTCTCATTTTTTGCCCTACCGTCTGCATACAAAATTGTGTCTCTTCCGTCTTCATTTCATTTTAAACCAAATCAGTTCCAATTCTGCAAAGCTTCTGCTTTGTTTCACCATAATTAAGATTCAAGCTTCCCTTAGATGAACATAAGAAATCGATAATCATAAACATTTTTTAGGCTTTGTGATTTCTCATTAAAGGCGAAATAGCGTATTTTTAGGAGAGCGTGTTCGTTTTTTATGTTTTAATCAAGTTAATTTAGTAGTATTATAGAAACATGAGCAATTTCTTCAAAATTCACGCGAGGGTCTGTAAGATCATATGGGGTGTTCTAATCTTGTAATAAGTAGGAATCGTACTTTTAATAGTTTCATTATATTCCGTTGACATTTAATTTCGTGGGTTTATATTGGAGTGGAATAGGGTTTTCATTTTCGGGGGTTAAAACCTCCACGATGACGAAGAAATGGACTCTAACAAACGTTATATATAATTAGTATTACTTCGATAATACATGGTATTTTCAGAATTATTGTCCCTTAATAAATAAAAAATAATGTCTCAGTATGTCCAAATTGACCTAAAGAAAGATGGCCTATTTTTCTTTTCCGACACCGTCTCCTAGCGCTTTCATTGGTCGATTCGCGGTCACGTGGTGGTTACATATATTTCTATATAGGATCAGTAGAAATCCATAAAGGGTCAGTAAAAACGAAATAACGCTCAAAATAAAAAAAAAAAAAAAAAAAAAAAAAGTACAAAATATATAACTAAGAAAAGTGGTCGATGAAACAAATCAGTTATTGGGTATGGATCTGACCCCTTATATTTCCATGCAGGGTCAGTACTTAACCCAAAAAGAAATAGTATTTGAATTATCTGGAAACCGCCATTCTATTTAAAACATATAAAGCCTAGTGTATCACGCCGTAGGCAAATTGCATGAAGAAAAACAATACATTTAGAGAAAAAAACTTATGGTTGAAAGCTACATTATATGATTCTGTTTTTGAATTTTATAAGGAAATTCATATTTCACTGTAGAAAAGGGGAGAAAATCACTGTTTTGGTTTCCAGGGGAGACATGGATATAACTCATGAAAACAAACATATCAAGGGGAGGTAATCAAAATAGCTTCAGTCAGTATAATTATATCTTGCCAATATGTCTCTTGGTTTTTGCATAGCTTGACATATTTAAGCGTAAATTGTTTAAGTTATACACGAATGGTATTGGTGGAATTGGTGGATATTTTGGTGGGGAAACCTAATATCACGTTTAAAGCAGCTCGTTCAAAGATGATCAGTAGATATTTAAAAATAATATATTCTACCTCGTTAATGTTGGTGAAGTCTCTGTTTCCTGAAAAATAAACTCGGTAAGTGTAGGTCACATTGCACAGGAAAACGCTACCGTCGTAATTGAAACTTAGAAAAAAAATCGTTTAAATATAGAATAGGATATCCCCGAAGCAGGTGCTTGCGGTACCACATGACATGTTCTGCAAACGGCGTCTTCCCCAGTTCAGGGTTAGTAATTTCGTAAGGTCATCCTATGAAGTTTGCGCATGCATGAAAAGTGAATGTGATCGGTCAAGTGACTACAAATGAAAATAGAAAATCTATATATAGGTTTTATCATTTTAAATATAGTCCTAATATCGTCTGTGACGGTATTGCTTGTAATGGGGAAAACCACCTTTTTTTACGACAAAGGGTGACTATACGACTGTTGATGGGTATTGACAGACGTAATACAGATATCGTTAAAAATCAAACTCATATACTTTCTGTGACTGAACGTGCTGCTTTAAATCCAAGTTAAACCCAGATAGAACGCCGTGGTTTAGCGCGGTATCACCTAGTGCAACCAATTATGAGTTGAAAGCGATACATCCTGTCCCCATTACCTGCAAAATATAAACCCTTTAGCCCGATTATAACCCGAACGTCGGCTTAGAGTCTTCAACAAACAGGTCAGTATATAATCATGTTGAAATAGAAAAAAAAGTCAAAATCCTTATCCAGGAGATTCCTTCGATCCAGTATCACCAATATTGGGTAGAACTATTTTCTCAAACAAGACAACTAAAAGCATATAAATCTCTTTCAACTCCGACTGAAATGTTCTGGAATTTCGATCGCTCAGCTGTCATAACTCCTCCTAATAAATGTGCTTTTAATTGAACAATTTCGCCAAACGGATTTCGTTTAATGAAACTTCGTGTACATATCGTTACTCTCTATCAAGTTTAATTAAAAACAGGGTTCCTCAAAAGCCTGTAATTTACGTGAGCTATTCGGTCTCAGTAAACGCTTGCATATTCATTTAGAAAGCGTCCATAGGAAAAAAGACCCCTCGGTCTTTTCTTTATGTTTATCTAAAATTCATTTTTTCACGAGAATTATCCGGAGTTCCTTTAATTGGTTATAGCAGTGATGGTGATAAATATTGATCATTTTCCTTCTTACGAGATCAATGGATGATAGGCATATCACTCATCGTAGATGATAAGATGATATCATTTTGACTGCGATAAAGGGTTAATTCCTGCACATCAGTTTTAAAGTAAAGTTCAAAGTTCAAAATATGATAATCTTTTAACTAAAATCAAAGCTTTATTTTTCGACGTGTACAATGTACATAGTCAATATAAATAAAATAACCACATAATCCATTTGGTCACATACAATAAAGACAATTTCTTGTCATAGAGGATGAACCACATAATAGGTAAGCACACACACCCACACACACACACGCACACACACAAAATATGCATATATTTTAGTTGTTGTTTTTCTTCCTTTTTTCTTTTTTTCAAAAAATATTTTTATGGCTTATAATTACAGATTTGTGATAATCTACAAGTACATTCGATCGTAATCACAAAGATTAACTTGTTATTTAAGATATATGTAGTAATAATGAACTGAACAAAATTGTTCCCTTAAATGTATGTTAGCAAAATTGTATGTACCATGGAGGTTCCCTTGTCAAGAAACAAGGAAATTATACGACAGAATTAAATAAAATGCATATCAACAAATTATTAAAATATATATATATATATATATATATATATATATATATATATATACACACATATATATATATACACACATATATAATAGTAGTAGTAATACTATAGGTTATAAAATCGGTTATGGAAGTCACTTTAGATATTTCATGCCCACTTTCGTTAAGTAAAAAAAAAAAGAAAGAAAGAAAAAAAAAGATCAAAACATGCGTTTGAATATCAATGTCATTTTCAAAACAGTTGATACATTTCTTGCATTCTTTTGCTTATATTTCTAAATAATAATTATGTATTTATTATATGTATTAGTTCCATATTCAGATAATGGATTGCACGTGTCACAGTATACCTAAAACCGTAGCCTTAACATGTGTGCATGCATGCGTGCGTGCGTTCTTATATACAATTCTAAATCAATTGCAGAAAAAATGGCTAAGGTGAATCTATTACAGTAAAATTAAAATTCATACAAAAAATAAAAAAGAAAGAAACAATATTGTAACTAAATTTAGTGAATGACATGACCTGGTATAAGGCTTACCAGTTTAGAATTCATCGATTCGAATATTTTATGGAAATAAACTTACATTTCAAACATCGAATTCAAAAATTATTGCATAGTGTAAAATCATTTATTTTCGTTGTCATTAAATTTCGGGGAATATGTGATTTAATCAATTTCGTTGGTATTTATATTCGTGGAACGATGTTCTAGAAAACTCGAGGTCTATGAAATAACAGTTTTCGTGGGGATTGATATTCATGGATAAAATAGCCCACGGACTCAACGAAAATTTGTCCACCACGAAAATTAATGATTCTACAACAGATAAACTTTACATATAGATAAACTTATACTAACTGCTCTCAAACGTTCCTGGGTTGGACCAGTACTTCGCACATAGGAAGGCCAAGAAAAATCCTTGCCCCAAATAGGGTTCGAACTCAAAACCTTCAAATCCGCAGTCTTAATTGTTACTACTGGACCACAGCGCCATTTCCTCAGGTTTACTAAAGATACATAAAAGTAAAATAATTATTATACTTCAACATAGAGATTTAATGATGTTTTCCACACACAAAAAAATAATAATTTAATGGTTTTCTTTATTATTTCCCTCTGGAAAACCAACTTATTTTTTCTCATTTAGTTCTATATGAACGAAAATACCGGAGTAATTCTGCAAGGCTTTACCGTTGATTCCAAAGTATGTATTATATTTAAAGATTGAATAACTGCAGGGCAGAAGGGATGTTTTAAAAGTCCTCTATAAACAGAATAACTGACTTAACATATGTTTGAAGATGGTTGAGGAAATTTAACCACTTTCCTGGAAATTTCTGAAAATTGTTGTCGGCTTCATTTTAACAGCTGTTGAACGGATGCTGACTGAGGTAAGCTTAGTGAGATGTTTCCAAGGTGATTCAAGAATGTAAACGATCAATTAAGAATTTAAAGTATCATATGAATTCTCAGTTCTTTGAAATATTGAGTATTTTACAATAGGAATACTGTGTAGCAAAAGAGCAAGTTTTATTAATAAGACATTTAAGTATACTCATTTGCAAAAGAAAGTGTCTCCCCAGGGCTAACATAGCACTGCTTTCCTAAATGTACACTTAAGGGCTTTAAATACGCATCATGTATAAAATTTCGATATTTCACCCTTCTTTTTTTCAGGTTTTTGAACAGGTTGGTCCCTTTTTTAAACTAGTATTTTATTTAGTGATAAAAGAAGAACAGAATACAAAACATGCCTCAAACTATTACTGAAATATGCCTCATCACATTTCTAAGCAATCTGCAATAGTTTGCAAGAAAAGGAATAAAAGTGTTCTTCATTTTCAAAGATGATGCGCTTTTAAAAGGCCTTAAGTATATTAATGTTTCGTATACAAGATTTAGCATTGTATTACTACTATAATGTGCATCGTTTATTGTGACAATATCGATTTTTGAAGTGGTAAGTTGTGGTCCAAACATTTTATATTCCTGAAAGAAACGGGCATCTGAGGACACACTTTCTTTTGCAATTAACGGTCACCTGTATTAACGGTCATCTGTATTAGCAGCCACTTGTATTAAGTGGTCAACCTGCATTTAGCGGTCAGTTTTGATATTACCAAAACACCCGTCTTGTTATATGTTTGATCTTCACTTAACGACAACCCCTGTTAAGCGGTCATGTTCTTTTGTTCCCTTGACTGACCGCTTAAGACAAGTTGACTGTACTTGTTACTCAAATTGCCAAAGAAGATTTAAAATTTCAAGTTTGACATCTCTGTCTGTATCTAATGTAATCCATCCAGCATTATATTATAATCATGGTCCTTCAAGTGTTTAAAAAAAGACTTCAGTGCAGATGCAAGCACCTATTGACTTTGAGTTATAGACTATTTTGCTCCAAGTCTGAAAAGGTTTGCATTTACTATAAAATTCCCACGATCAGTTGGTGGACCATTATCACAATTCAAGGATGGGTGGGTTATTTGAATAATGTGACGTCATACAGCTGAAAAAAATAAATTCTGGTATTATTTTTGCCAAACATCGTCACCAAGGTGCTCAAAATCTTTACTGTCAAATTGGAACAAATGAAAACACAACTGCGTTGCTTCAAATTTATGTTTATGCAAGCTTTAATGGCTCTTTTCTGCTTTTTAAAATGAAACCGATTTCTTAAGCGTTGGCTTAGATTAAATAAAGCATTCCAGAAATATCGAAAATGATAGAAATAAATCGTCAAAATTGTGCTGTTTGGAGAGACCAAAAATCAAGATTTATTGCAATATGCAAATGGTTTTAGGCTAAAATGACTAGAAATTTCCAAACGTTGAGTAATATTCAACACATTATTCTTTTCCGCTGCGTTCCTTTGTACATGGCGGAAATAAACTATCCGCCATTTTAAATGAGGCATTGTGTGTAAAATAAACTCGGTCTGCTGACAACAAAGGGAGATAATTTGATTTACGAGAGTGTAGCAACGTCTTTATGATGTTATCAACTTGTCTGCCGTATAAAAATGTCATGTAAGAGAACGAAAATATGTATATATACATACATAGGAATATAGTCGATATGTTCCGACAAAAAAAAAAAAAAAAAAAAAAAGAGGGGGTTGGGGGAGGGGGACGCTGTACTCTCATTAGTCTTCCGTTGATTTTTACATGTGTTGTTTATTTGCTCGGGGTTTAGATGTGACCGGCAGTTGTTGTTTTTCCCCAGACATTTGAGGACTTTTGTCTACATGAGACAGTTATTGTGTTTCCCCATGTGGTATCAAGCCGTAGTCAAGTGGCATGATACCACACCTAGTCACATTATGTCTTGGGAGTACACATATGTGCTGAGCGCAAGTCACAAGGGAGTTACACTTATTTAGCTGTTATAAATTTGGTACGTCATGGCCGGGGATCGAAGCCATGGACTTCCTCTCTAACTGCTCGGATATCGAGGAAGGTCACGTGTCTAATAAGAATAATGTTCTGTGGTTAAAGTTGGTATTTATGGGTTTCATTTTTTTTTTCAAAGCGAAAAGTAAAATATTCAACACAAAATGGACGGACTTTAAATAATATTGACATCGTATTTACACAAGCCTCTCAAGTGACATCAAAATTAATAAAAACTTAAAATCGTAATTATCGCCATATTGTTTTAATTTGATAAAGACGATAATTCAATTATGTGCATTAGCTGGACGTCGCTATATGATTGAAATACTATCGAAGCGACGGTAAACTCAAATACAACAACAACAACAACAATTATGTGCATCAAATATATATAAATAAATAATAATAGAAATAATAATAATAAGTAATAATAATAATAATAGTAATAAGAATAATAATAGAAATAATGATAATAATAGAAATAATAATAATAATAGAAATAATAATAATAATAGTAATAATAATAATAATAGTAATAATAATAATAATAGAAATAATGATAATAATAGTAATAATAATAATAATAGTAATAATAATAATAATAGTAATAATAATAATAATAGTAATAATAATAATAATAATAATAATAATAATAATGGTAATAATAATATTAATAGTAATTATAATAATAATAATAATAATAAAACTTGACTGAGTTTTAGTATATATAAGATATTCAGTCATTTTATATTATATTTGGAGAGAGGGAAGAAAAGAAAATAATTTATTTCATGCAATTCTTGTCTGTTAAATGTGTGAGAAATTTCCATGCACAAAGCTGTAATATCGACCAGTGTTTAATCTATTAAAGACACTATACAATCATTATCGATCTACTTTGGTTGATGAGGCCTCCCTTCTCCCGTTATCTCTGCTTTTATTTTTAATGTCTGTTCATTTAGAACCTCGCGATGGCTGAATTTTACAACCTGCCCCTAATTACTACTACATCCAAGTTTCGTGTCTCACTATAAACATTTATTACAAGCAGGAAAAGCAAATTTCCGATTTACAGGTTCTGAGACCTCGACGCAAAGTCCCCCATTAGCATCGAATTGCATTTTACGTTCCTTACCAAGTTCTGTGATTGGTTAAGATTTTTTTTATAAATGCCCCGTCCCCTTGCATCAAGAACAAATACAGCTGAACCTGTATTAGCGGTCTCCTGTACTAAGCGGTCAATCTGGATTTAGCGGCTATTTTTAACTGTAGCATTTTCTTATATATTTAAACTTCGTTTAGCGAACACTTTCTCGTTCAGAGGAACAGATAAGAAATGGTTTCAATTGAGTGATCACTCCCTGTATTTGTACTATTTGAGTGAAACCCTTTCTTATGAGTACTTTTTACTGTAAATATTTTAAATTTGAGTGAAGCTTTTTCTTACTTAAAAAGGTGGCTTTATCTACAATACCTGAGAATGGTATTTTGGTTACTTGTGTGATGGTTTCCTAAAACTTGACTTTCTACTTCGAAGTGACATTTTGTTTTTCTCGCAGAAGGTAAAGATAGCAAGGTCTAATTCACGAGGCAAATGTGGCATAATTGAAAATTAAGCAATAGTCTTATTTATGAAAAAAGATATATATTCGCATGTTATATTTTTTTATTCTTTGCGTTGCATATAATTAATTTCTAAGCTGCATTAACGTCTTAACGTTTAAAAAAGATAACCCAACAAAGATGATATTTGCATTTAGCCCAGTCCACTATTGATGGGCTGGGGTACTATCGACAACACGGTTAAGTCATCAAGGTGCGTCAGATGCTCTTGAAATTTTGACTGTACAAACGTCAAATGATCACTGGTTCTTGAATGCAATACACTTTAAAGCAGGCAGTGGCAATCAGCTGTTTGTTAAAACATCAACAGCAATGTAATTCGATACACAAGGAATTAAAAAGAATTGAGTGAAGCCGTTTTTTCACGCGTAAATGGTACGCACAGAATTGTAATGTTTAGCGTATTGGTCCATTTTATTTGCGTAAAATACGCAGATACGCAGCTTATCTGTTCCTCTGATCGTTTCCTTGACTGACAGCTTAAGACCGCTTAAGACAGGTTTGACTGTATATAAGTATATATCATCTTGTTTTATTGGCCCTCTTGCATATCGCCAATAAATGCTGAAATGTTGGTTTGAATGTACCAATATTAAAGGTTAACACTGTACTTTTCACGGCTATAACAAATTTCATAATAAATGTCTTTGCAGACATCTCTAGCTATTGTATATTGGATATTTTTAGACATTTCAAGAAAAATATAATTTTAGACATCACTAGATTTTGTTAAGTGTAAGTGAAAGTCTACATAGATGTGTCGGCGTGTTCAATTGGCTTATTTTAATGTACTTCAATAGTTTTTAAAATCATTTCGAGATTCTGTGAACAGATCCATATAATGTTGCTTCACTGCGATGTCACTCTGCCGGTAGTTAGCATGATACCAAACCCAGTTACCTAACACTGGGCCGACCAGCTCAGAACTTCATTTCTCGAAAACAACACCAACAAAACATTACGTAACGTCTCGTTAGATGCATTATATATATAATATCATACCTTGTAGTATGCCGTGGCAAATTCTGTTTTTGTATATAACATTGCGAATTAGCATTTATATAGATTTGGTGTAAGAAAAAAAAAACAAAGGCGACAGCATGACATCTTATTATCAGTTCTTTTTTAAATTCGCGAAATCCGATAACATTTCTAGGAACAGTCGTCTTCAATGAAATACTTCCGTCGCAAAACTAAATTAAAGACAACTTTTTAGATGTATGATTCTGGAAATTCAATAGCGAGCATATTGTGCTAAATCCAATTAGCAGAAAACCGAGGTTTTTGTCATATAAATGACTTTGTCTATTAGAAAGCACGTCAATTCAAAATGGAAGAAATGTAATAGTGCCGGTTCTGCTAATGATTTTGCAAGAGACTCGTGTAGATATATTGAATTTGCAGTGGAACCAGTTCCTGCAGCGGTAGAAATAACACATGTAATAAGTGTCGGTAGAACTCAAACTGTGTTAATTTTAAATTCCTTGATAATTTAAGTGAACAAATTACAAAAGTGGGTGGGGTAATCAAATAAGGATAAGTACAGGTTTGAATGTGAAAGTAAAACGTTTGGAGACAAAATGTCTGAAAATTTGGCGTGGAACACCAGGCCTTGGGCTGGTGTGAGAACTTAAAGAACACTATCAAAGAGGCAGATATCGATTCCAAGTGTACGCAAATTCTTCATCAAAAATGGATGCATTTAAGTATTGTTTGTTTACTGCAATAACTTGCTTGGATTTAACGTATTTCAGTTATTTTTGGGACTTGGTCTATGTTAGAAACACAGAGATGTAGTGTTGCCACTGTTGCAGTGTCACATCACGCCGTGGACACGTGGCATGATACCACACCCTTTCAAATTATCCTGACACTGGGTCAATTAGTCCTGGAGCTTCACTTATAAATAAATATGCTGTGCATCAAGCAATGGTGTTAGCTCTAGAATCACACTCATAATCATCATCAAACTTAAAACACAACCACCGCCACCATCATCATCATCATCATCATCAATAACAACATAAATACAAAATATAACTATCGTTATTATCATCATCATTTACAACAAATTCAAAATACAAGAAAGAAGCCGTGGTCCAGTGGTAACATACCCTATTGTTAATCTGAAGATTGTGGGTTTGAACCCTGTCGGAGCAAGGAGTTTCGTGACCTTTCCAATTGCAAAGTACTTGTCCAACCCAGGAACCATCGAGAGGGATAAGCATAAATCATGTTTCCCAATCGACGTTAAATAAAAGTGTAATACAGTCAACCCTCGATACACCGGCATTCGATACAATGACATTAT
The DNA here is from genome assembly GCA_021229015.1 of Solen grandis. Taxonomy (NCBI): domain Eukaryota; kingdom Metazoa; phylum Mollusca; class Bivalvia; order Adapedonta; family Solenidae; genus Solen; species Solen grandis. Next base: position 82,816,631 of record CM037778.1, read on the forward strand.
AGGGTTCCGACACTAAAAGTGACGGATTTATTAATCTCTTAACAACAGCAAATTTGGCTTCCTGTATCGAAAGCAGTTCTCGATACAGCGGCGAAATCGAGATTTACAAACGCTGCCGGTGTATCAAGGTTTTGATAATAATTCTACCATCATCATTAACATGGTAGCTGTAGTCAGTTCCTCTCAAGCTTGAGCGAACAGGCCATGAAGAAATAAGTTCCCTCAATATAAACCATTCGATAGTTAAAAGTTAAAAATCTACATATAAATAGAACCCATTCCCCTCGTGCCGGTCTCGACCTAAACTAAGCCATGCTTGTACCAAACTCATGAATATTCAATTAGTCGAATTAGCTGGATATTCAAATATATAAGTCCCGCTGATTCCAGTTAGTTCTTCCATCGATTTTATTGAACATCCCTTAACAAACATAGGTACTGTATAAATAACTAGACAGAACCAACAAACAAGGGCAATTGCGTATGTTTTACGAAGTCTATTTATAAGTCTTCGTTGATGAATTTAGATCTGTGCGTAGAATAGCTTTACAGCTATGGCATTGCCACAAATTATGTGCGGGGGAAAAGGCCGAAAACTGTCCAATATTTCATAAAGTTTACATGAGGGTTTAATCGGTCATGCTTAATCATACTAAGCCGTGATCAAGCATTTCAAATAAATGACGTCAAACCAGTAAATTTTAAAACTACGTCATATTTTAATATCCGGACACCAATAAATACAACATTGTCGTTTCATCATAACAACAGCAACAACAAAACACCTCTTGAATGACTTGGATAACTAGAAAGAGAGAAACTATGAAAACTATACTGTTTATAAAAAGTAATTTTGTGATTCGCAATTTGTGAGTATTTCAACAAGTTTTAATCAAATCGCCCAATTAAGAACACATTTTCCAAAATGCAGTCCATTAAACTAAATAAAGACATGATTGAAACCTCTGTAGCATCTTTATTTCATTAAAGAGCTACAATTTCAGACACTATTCCGAAGACCAGACAAAAGTAACAGTAACAAAATTGGTGACGACGGAACTCCTTGTCTGACGCCTACTTTTTAATGATAGATCCGGGTCGGGCTTGGTATCGGGTGAATGTGACCTGTCAAGGCATATATATCAAATAAAGTGTCTACACCATAAAACTACAGTGTAAAAACACCATACAATTTAGTCTCAAAGCAGAAACGCAGTCTACAAAGATAACTGAAATAATAACCGGTGAGTCCAACGTGATAAATAAACCAGACCATTTCGGAGCAGAACTGTTTTATGCCGTATTTCCGACGCCTCAACAATGTATGGTGACAATCTGTCTTAAAGTGATTATGCGGATAGAAAAAAAAGAAACACGTCAAATGACGAGAAACCAGTATATCAAGTGTCGCCCCATGCAAGCAAAACTATTTTTAAGTAAAAGTGACCTTGACTTTGGCCATATTGACCTAAAAGTCAATCCTAATCTTCCTCTTCCCATAAGGTATCTACACTTGGATCTACTAAATCTGATCATCACACCTCACTGCAAAAAAAAGTTATTTGACGGAAACGAAAGTTTGACGCCCATCCCCCCGCCCGACGACGCAACCCATTCTTATAACCAGGATGTTCGTTACAAAACTTGATTAATAAAGCAAACCTCTTAGAATCAGTCACAGAAACTAACTGGTAAAAGCGGCTGACTCGTGACAGAAGTTTGTTGGTTCTACACCCGGCCTTGACAAACTGAATTTGTTCAGATGAATTCTTCCCTACTTGGCGCTAAAATATGGATGGATTCAATGACTGGTTGGTCAGTTGTCAGAGTAGAGTGCCTGGGTGTGGTATCATGCCACTTATCTACGGTCTCATATCACAGCGAAGCGGAAATTGTTTACAATAGAGACATATGTCAAGTGAAAAATCAGCACTAAAACAGCAACACATTTATTTAAACTACATATACATGTTTTATTTATTTTTATTTATTTTTTTACTTAATACCATATTCGATTTTTTTATATAAAAATTGCAGCAATAGTAAGGTTCTATCCCTGTCTACGACATACCATATCGTAAAAATAGTACTTGTATAGCTCCTTTGCTTGGTGCTCAGCATATAAGGGTAGTTCCAGGACTGGTTGATCCGGTGTCGGGAGAATGTGACTGGGTGTGGTATCATGCCACATGTCTACGGCGTGATACTGCAGTATGACAGCACTATATTTTTCTCAAGTAGACATTGTCTCCAAACGGCTGAAATACTGTCGGTGGGACGTTAAATTAAAAAAATAAACATACAATAGTAAATTGAAACACGGTCGAATTCAGAGCGCTTTTAACTTCACAATTTTCATTATTTATGAGAACCATTTGAAAGTCTTTACGCATCTCAATATTAATTACCGTTAATGAACACATTAGAAATCTGCTATTGTTCAGAAATAGAAGAAGATTAATGGTTGTTTTTGTCAGTTCATTTTCACTTGAACTCCTAAATATTCAAATCTGTATTGCAAATATTCGAGGCGGAAAGCATAAAACCCATAAATGACTGTCAAATTATGATGGCTAGGGCGCCATCGCGGAAAAAGCCGGATTAATCATTCATGATTCTTGTTTTTAGAGTACGGCTTTTACTTGCTACGTTTCAGTTTTATTTAATTTCTACACGGCTAAAAGCAGCTATAATTTTAAGAGCGTCTGGGTGTACCAGTATAATGATATAATGACGTCAAAATTATGACGTCATAAAACTTGAAACACTAGAAAATGATGTTTGTGGCGACAAAAACATTACGTCATAATTAGATGATATTCAAAATGACGTTTATGGCGTCAAATGATATGACGTCATAAAACTAGAAGCAGTTAAGAATGATGTTTTTACATTCAGTGTCAAATAAATATAACGTCATATTAATTAAAGCCTATTAAAGATCTGGCATTAACACGAATTCACTGTATAAGGGAGACTACTCCTTTGCTGATCCTTGTTCAGAAATAAGACTCGTTTTAAGGACGTTTCATTGGGTAACCACTGATTTTAATTTTGGTAAAAAAGAAATAATAATAATTCTTGTTTATTTTCAGTAGAATGTTAATAGAAATCCCCAAATTTTAAGATATATGTATTAAAAACAAGATTAAAAGTGTATTTGCAAAATGTTGCGGGTCCAAAAAGTATCATTTTAAAAATGTTTTAAGCAAATTTGGCTAAAAGTTCAATTAAATAGCAGTTTTTGTAAAGAAGAAGACGAAAAAGAAAAAAAAATAATGTCAGAGGTATACGTTTCTACAATTTAACTCAGGTTAAAAAAAGAAAAAAAGAAAATCTGTCCGTTGAAAAAAAAATATTCAAGAAAAATATATACATGTATATAAAATTTCATAGCTTTGGGGTATTTTATTTTATTACATTTTGGTCCTGACACAATGGCGATTAATGCTTGATTGTATTTTCCATGCATGTTTACCAGTATTGTAACCTGTTACTTATAAAACACAAAATATGTTACAAATTGGGATAAAATATTCTTAAAATATCATTTCGATATGTTATTAAAGTATTTAGAATGCAATCTTAATGCTTCGATTTTTTCCATCATATTTTAGCAAACGGTGACGTTTTACAATAAGCTAAATCCTCGAAATGTTCTTGATTTATATATAAATTGTCATTGCACACAGTCACTAGTACACATAGCGTCCTCCTCCTCTTCTTCCTCCTCCTCTTTCTCCTCCTCCTCCTCCTCTTTCTCCTCCTCCTCCTACTACTACTTTTATCACAACAATAACTACAACTGCAACAACACTATAACTAGAACTACATCTGAACCTTTATTAGCGGCCACCTGTATTAAGCAATCATCCTGCATTTAGCAGTACATTTTTACATTACCAAACTAGCATTTAGCGACCACCTCCTTTAAAAGATCACTTTCTGACCGCTTAGGACAGGATTGACTGTATTACAACAACTACTGCTGCAAGAACAACTACTTCTACTTCTAAGAAAAAAAATGCTAAACCACTACTACAAAAAAAAAAATAAAAACACTCGCTGCAGTATTACTTCTTCTACAACAACGACTACAACTACTACTACTACTCTACTGCAAGATGTATACTACACTACTGTTTTATCTACCATCACTTATAAGTCTATGTAACACTTTTCATCTGCCTCCATTCCTTTCAGCAATTTAGATCCTGTAGCCGCATAAATCTTCAGTCCACTGTCCTTTACGGACGCCATTGTCTGCACCTCCAATAATGAAGAGTCTGCACTCTGACAGAACTGGTATACCAATATGTCTGTAACATGATAAACTACGTACACAAATTGAGTTCACATTGAATGGTTTACATCTGAACTCAACCCGACTTTATTCTTCAGCAAATGTCAGCTTCCTCCTCGTTTACTCGCGTGTCTGCTAGCTCTCCGACGTACAGCCGAAACGTAAACAAAATTCATATTGGCAAATATCACGGCATAGATGTTTACACGATGCACCGCCGGAAATGAATATGTCTGTTTATTCTACACTAACAGAAATGTGTCTGGAAAACCAAGGGGATAGGAACGAAATCGTATCTCTTGTCCAATATGTATATAGACATGTTGGTTTAAATCACATTACTTGCCTTTGTTTAGATATCAGTGAATTTTGATTATGTTGCTCGGTGCCTGGCCTGTGACCATGATATAAATAATCATTAACATTTCTTACATAAAATACCGCAATAATGATAATGTAATGTTATTTAAATGTAATGTGGTGTGTTGTTATGCATTTCTGTACATCATAATGTTAGTTAAGAATGTAATATTGTAATAAAATTAAAATGTAATTTTTGTAATGTAATGTTAAGAATAAAATACTTTGTAATGTAATGTTAAGATTGTAATTTGATGTAGTGAATTGTTAGGAATGATATTTGTTGTAATGTAATGTTAAGGATGAATTTGTTGTAATGAATTGTAAAGAATGTAATTTGTTGTAATGTAATGTTAAGGATGTAATTTGTAATGTAATATTAAGAATATAATATTTTGTAATGTAATGTTAATGTTGTTATTTGTTAAGTAATGTTAAGAATATAATATTTTGTAATGTAATGTTAAGAATATAATATTTTGTAATGTAATGTTAAGAATGTAATATTTTATAATGTAATGTAAAGATGTAATTTGAAATGTAATGTTAAGAATATAATATTTTGTAATGTAATG